>JAOTIZ010000009.1:5723285-5738638 GCA_027123425.1 Erythroxylum panamense
CTTCTCCGTCTGTTTTTCATTCTTTCATTATTTGTGCCTCATCAAAATTATTACTGTAAAGTCATTTTGACTTAACATCTTTTTCTTTCATATCCCATTTTATCACTATATGTAAGTTTTTATACATCATTTATTATAAAATCTCAATTTTTCTTAATCAATTGAAATTCGTAATTATAATTATTCGAATTAATCACTTCAATTATAATCTTTTTCTTTCATTTCCTATAATTATATCCCCTTCATTAATGAATTTGGTTTCATCTTATTCATTTTATCACTGTATGTACATATAAATATTCATTCATTATGAAATCTCAAAGAAATTTGTTACCATAACTAATTGATTTGATCACTTTAATTGCTTTTAGTTGTAGACAACTAAGAGGAGAGGATGATTCTTCCTAAACGATGATGCAGATGAGGATTTTTCCTAGATGATGAAGCAAAGGAAAATAACAAGATGAAGAAGGTGTGCATTATTTTAAAATAGAATTGGTGGGTTATGGATATGGGTTATGAGTTAGTTGTACTAGTCCAAGTAGATGCCTACTTCTCTATTACTTTTTTACATGAAAGCCTACAATGTAGATGCCTACTTCTCTATTACTTGTTTACATGAAAGCCTACATGTCATGCCCAAAGTTCATCCGCTAAGTTGATAAAATACTAGCAAAACTAATGTTTTGAATTTAGATGTTAGAGTTTTGAAAGGTTGGTCACTTAATTGAAAAACTTAAAAGGTTTGGAATTGGATTGAAAAAGGTCCAAAAGACTTGAAACTTTAGTTACACAACTAAATACATAAGAAAATGATATAACCAAATAGCAACAATCATACCTTAGCTCATGTTACCATTAAAAAAGTTATAGTTAGCTATGGAAAAACCTATATTCTCCTCTATAAACTTAGAGAATGATATATGGCCTAAGGTATGGTCGTCTTCCAAATTGTGTTTGATGTGAATAGAACATATAAAAAGAGAAAGAAATCTTAATTTTATAGATATTTTATCATTCTTCTCTATTTTAAACTTCAGGTTAGTTGCCAAGGGTAGAACTATCCTTATAAGACTAACTTTGAAGTCATTTTCAATAGATAAGAAGATTGGAGATCACATTAATTAATAGATCAAAGCTGATTGGAATGTAAAGACTTCATATAAAACTCTTTTAAACATAATGTCTTTTATTTTATCAATTATATTTGTTGATGAAAATATGATTTGGGGCTTCTTTGTTTGTTTAGATAGCAAAAACTCTAGTATTAGTAGCAAAAACTCTAGTATTAGCTTTATTAAGGACTTATTCAATATTATTTACAAAGTGAATTTTTTTTGTGAAATATCTTTAAATGTTGTTAATGTTGTTAATGTTGATAAAATTAAGTTAGTTATTAGGCCAAATCTTAATTTGTTTGCAAAAAATTAGTGAAAACCTTCAAGTAAGTAAACCATGATTTAGATATTAGGAATTACATGTCACACTAGAGATAAGCTTTCATAAATCCTCTAATGTTAGAGTCAAATCATTTTATAAAAATTCATGTAATTTAATGCATTTTTGGAGATTTTAATAAGATAGAGATATTGATTAAGCAATTTGAGAATAAATGGTTGTGACTTAAGGGAGAGAAATTTCGTAACTTAATAATTTATGTCGATTCAGACTATGAAAACCTTATAAGCTTGTTAAACCATAATTACAAGGATCATGCTGGGAAGAATCCTTATTTATACATTACCAATATTTGGATTTTTGTTTGATTGATTGCTTTACTTTGTTCTTAGTGGTGTATTTCTTTATTTATATTTTATTTCACTTTATTAATCAACTTCAATAACAATCAGTATATTTTAATTCTTTGATTAGTTAATAATAAGAGAGTGTTTTAAACCGTTTTAGCTTCTTCATAAAGTCAAAACTTTATTTATTAGTATTACTTATCAATAATAGATGTGCTCATCTTCTATTGTAATTAATTATTTTGTGATAAAAACCTTAAAAATAGAAACAAAAAAAAACATCTTTAAAAACTACAACAACACAATAATTTTCATAACTTACAACAGTATCGAGAAGATTTGGTATGCAAACAAAACAATATCTATAAGCACAAAACTTTTATAGATATTCAAAATGTCATACAAATGATACCAAGCAAGCAAAGGAGATTAACTCCTACCATTAGTACACAATTATTATCGCTAAAGAATATCAATATTAAACTCACTAATCTACTCTCCCGTAATTATAAAGAAGTATAGTGTGCATTCTTTTCCAGTAAAGGATCTCTCGATAAAGTGTTTTTTGTTGTTTGGTGTGGTGCTGAGACACCTGTAAGTTCTTTTCTTTCCAAATTTGATATGTAAGCCTTGCAAACAAGAGATTTAAGAGGGCTTATCGTTTATAGTCACTTCATCTCATTTGTAATGTCCAGTTTACTATCTCCATCCATAACAAAGCTGAACATGTTAAGGAGAACAAATTAAGAAATCTCCTCCATAGATATGTTCTGTACTCACAACCGGAGAAGAGATGATCATATAGCTGAACTAAGGAATGCATAAAGCATAATATGTCAAGGAGGCGGAACTAATTAATCTTTTGTACAAAGCCTGCCATGGATTGTCAACCATAAAATAAAATTTGTTTTTAGGATAACTTAAAGAACCACACAAGTTTGGACCAGGGAACTGCTTGATTCCTACTCCTTAAGGAATCTCTACAGGATCTATTATTGAATATATTAGAGATTTTTTGATCCACACTGTGTAATTGACAAAGACACAAAACTTTTTCTCTTAAACCTTTCTCAGTTTTCTTTTTATTTTCTCTTGTCGTTAACAACAGAATACAAACCTATTTATAAGCTAATTTTGACTCTTGAACTTCATACAACATTTAAAACCAGGAAAACTAAACAACTCAAAAACAAAACACTAAATATCACCATAAATTCTGACCCTTGATTATTGAAACCACCGTAACTCTTCAAACATCCTCTGACCCTTGAACTTCACATTTAAGTTTATTCAACATATGCTTTAGACTTGCAATATGTGACTAGTTTGTTTGACACCAAGCCAAGTATCTCATGGATCTAAATGTCAGTTGTGTTCCCAGTTAGAGGAATCCATGTTCTGATCTAACTGATTTCTGAAAATTAACTGGTAAACTTATTTTTACTGTCAACAGACTTGATTTAACTTTTCTTGTTTGAGTAGTTAGTCAACTTATGCTTGTCTTCTCAATATATTGAGCATTGGAACACAACCGTTTATATTATGTGTTACATCAAAAAAGCTCCTGGATAAGGATTCCTGTATCGTAGTGAATGTCATATTGATATACAGGGATATGTAGATGCTGATTACACTGATCCTCAATTTGGCAGGCATTCTAATTCTAAGTTATTGTGTGTTTTATAGGAAATAACCTTGTATCATTAAAGAATAGGATGTATAATGTATTAGCTGACTCTAATCTAGAGGCCGAGTACAAGACCATGTTTGTCACAACATACGAATTATTATAGTCGCGCCATCTTTTAGAAGAGATTATTAGAACCAATCTATCTAAAATTACTACATCGCATCCCATGAGATTAATACTTTGTAACCAAGTAGTGCACTACATATAGTTCTAATCTTGTTTATCATAAAACAACAAAACATTTAGATGTGAATATTATTTTATTCTTTAGAGAATTACGTCTAGCGAATCATTTAAAGAGAAAACACATGAAGTAGAAAATCAAGAATTTCTTGACTCTATATTTGATATACCCCTAATGAGTATATGAGACATAATTGATATATTCAGTAGCACCATTTTCTTTCTTCAGGTTTTTGGACTTTAGGCTCATGTGTCTCTCATTGAATGCAAAGAATAAGATTAATCAAGATGGACTTATCCACATATAGAAATAAAGTTCTAATAAAAACTAATCAAACTTCATAAATGGTCCAGTTAGATCCTAATTTTGTAAGGATTGGAGTCCAACTCTATTTCTTAAAAGATTACAATAAAATGGAGATACCCTAAATTAAGTATGACATTACTACTATCAAAACTTCATTTGATAATGCTCTTTCTATGTTAGCACCTTTTAGTGTCAGAGTTTCTTCACCGAGAACACTTCGACACCCACTATTTATTTGTGCACTACAACAGAACCAGGATTTAGTGATGAAAATGTTCGTCGCTAAAAATAAAAAACGTCGCTGAAAATATTTAGTGAAGATAAGAAATTGTGGCCAAGATCGTCACAAAAGCCCGATAGTAAAATAATATAGGCAATTACACAATCGTCGCAAAAAATATTTGTGTACAAGTGTGATCCGTAGCCAAAATGTAAAGGCGACGATAAAGTAGTTCGTTGCAAGTGATTTTTATTTTCACTTCCATTTCATGGATAAATGTTTTTAACGACAAATATGCATTAGATGGTGAAAATTATTGGCTACGAGATGGAATTAGTAGGGCAAACATTATAGCTACACTTTCTGAAATGTAGCCAAAAGTTATTAGTGACGTGTTTTATAATGTTGCTGAATAGTTTAGCGACGTTTTATAAAACGTGGATAAATCCTTTTAGCGACGTTTTATGAAATGTGGCTAAATTGTTTTAGCAATGTTTTTCAAAACATGGCTAAATCTTTTTAGCTATATTTTTAATCCTCAAATAAACATTACTATTGAAAATTTTATCATGTTTATTTATTTAATATTGATTACATTTTTAATCAATGTTATTGTTTATAATATTTAATTTTTTGTTTTATAATTTATTATAGGAAAATATAATTAAAAATTAGAAGTATTTTATATAAGCAAAGAATTATCATTAAATGTTAATTACAACGTTACCAAACAAACTTATGTACAAACTAAGAATCGTTTTCATTGCCACTACTACTTACATAATTTGGCCAAGTTTTTGTTTGAACATCTTTTGAAGTTTGACCAACTTTTGTTCAGTACGTTCTAACTTTTGTTTATTACGTTCCAACTTTTCTTCATTATATTGTAATTTAACCTTAAACAATTGGTTCTCCTCTTGAAGATTGACAACATATGCTGGTCTTGATCAGGATGAAGTAGCTGCCTTAGGGTCAAACCCAAGACGTACAATGTAGCTGGATCTTGTACCAAATACGTTGTTATAAATGTCATCTACATTTGGCTCATTTCTATCAGACAATAATCTTTATAACAACTCCTACATCTTATTCTATTTTTAAAAAATAAAGTCAATATTTAATTCAAATATAATTAGTGAGAACTACATAAATAAATAAATTTAAAAATTAAACTAAATTTTTTACTTACATAATTATTATGCTCTTCTTCATCCAACCTTCACCTTCCTTGGAATGTATCAGTCTGTAGAGTGTGATCCTATCATACTCTTGTCCATATAGTTTCTTCTTACTTTGTTTTATTAAAAATAATTAAAAACACAATAAATAATATTATATTTACTGTATAATTATGACTTCTAAAAAGAACTTAAAGATTCATTTCGTATGACAACAAATGATTTAGAGCCAGTGTTGTGAGGATTTTTCATTTTTGCTCTGTTAACCTTGTCTTTTTCACACTTTTCCTAAGAAAAAGAAGTATCAATTAAATTGTGTAACAAGATTAATGGCAGCAAATGGGAAGAGTAAGAAGACAAACCTTAACACTGGTAGATGCCCAATAATCACACCTTTGGCTCCAATTTTCTTGAGACTTCCATCCAAGTACATGGCTCCTTGCCTTTTCATTGGAAGAAAAAGATTTGTAGTATTTATGTAGAAGATAATGATGATCCTTGACCCCTTGTTTCAATAGTGAAGTCGTACAACTTGAAACTTTAGGCTTGTTGATATTGACGATATTGAGTTTCATCTGTGAACAATATGTAGAAGTTTTAATTAATATTTAAATTAGTAAAAAATTGCATATAATTAAATGAATTGAAATATTACCGAAACTTTGTGTAAAGCATTCTCTATCATGTATTCTTGCTTTAATTGCTTGGCATGCTAAAGGCAAGGCAATTCAGGCCTCACAATTACCCTTAACTCATTAGACAATTTTGCGTATCAATAGGACGGCCTAGTGAGGTATCAATATTATTAGATAACTTGTTGTTCATTACAACATTCATCTGTTGCAACTCAGAACCTTTAGTGATATCTCTACCTCTTTTTTCTGATACCAATATTAGAACCTGACAACAAAAGAACAATGATAAAATAAAACTCATTAAATAACTCAATATATATTTAAGCATAAATCTAATTATAGGTGGTAAAGATTAAACGATCTGAAGATCCCTCAACACTAGTTGAGGTAGATAGAGGTTGTTGCTGACTGACTTCATTTGTGGTTGAAGTCGATTATTGTTAGATATGGTCAGATTCATCTAGTTGTTTTGCCACCTTCTTTCCCTTGTTTTTACCAAAGGTCATTATATTGAATATCTAAAACTCAAATATCAAGATTATGCATTAACATAAGTCAAATATCATCATTATGCAAAAACATAAGTCAAATATCATCATTATGCAAAAACATAACTTAAACCTGAACATTTCGCATAAACATAACTCAAACACCAACATTCTACATTAACATAAGTCAAACATCAATATTGTGTATTAACATAAGTCAAACATGAACATTCTGAATAACATAAGTCAAATATCAACTTTCATCAACATAAGTCAAACATGAACATTCTACATAAACATAACTCGAATAACAATATTCTCATTAGCATAAGTCAAACATCAATATTATGCATTAATATAAGTCAAATGTGAACATTCCAGATAACATAAGTAAAATATCAACATTCCGCAAAAATGTAAGTCATACATGAATATTCCGCATAAACATAACTCAAACAACAATATTCGCATTAACATAAGTCAACAATACACGTTAATATAAGTGAAATATCAATAATACGTATTAACATAACTCTAACATGAATGGTACATTTAAAAACAATATGAACAATAAATTTACATTTAATCATCGTGATAAAGATCTTGAAAATCATCATCATTAATTGCAATATGATTGGACTCTTCGTCACTAATATATTCGGCCAAAGTATCATCATTTTCATATAATTGATGCTTAGTATAATCTTCATCTCTTCCTACAATGAGATTGACTTGTACTTCGTTCACTTGTACTATATTGGGATTATTATCTCTCATATGGAATGATGATATATTTACATCTTCTATTAGAATGGCTTCATTATTCAAATCTGATTCAGTCCCTTGATATACTTCATCTTCATCCTCAGTGATTAGACCCTTATCCCTTTTACAAAAATCAAAGAGATTTCGATGTTGAAAACTTTTGAAGAACCTTCCATTTACTGCATAATACACTATTGTTGAGGTTGAAAACTTGCTTCATTTGACTAACAAGGACATAAGGGTCATTATCATACTATGTCTTACCAACATTGATGCTAATAATATTCCCATTTACTTTTATGTCAGGAAGATTAAACTATTTGCACTTAAATAGAACAACCTTCTTATCCTTGATGTAAATGTAACTCTATGATTTTAGAGATGACATTATAGAAGTCAATAAAATCGTCTTCATGACATCCCTCAACAACAAGCCCACAATTTTGGCTTCTAAGTCGACAATCTCAATCTCGTATATGAAATCTAACCTCATTAACAATACAACCTGAACATTTTTTCCCACACATATGAGGCCCACATATCAAACAATATAATTTTGTTTTTGTCTCTTGCATGTTATGGTTATATAATTGTACCATCTATAGGACAAAATGAAATTAGAAGTTAATCTGACATACAAATTTTCATAAGTTCATAATAGTTCATTAGTATATAACTTACTCGACTCCTAAACTATATAGGAACTTAAGCTTATATGTTTCTTGAACATCAACAATACCCTTGTTTCGAATCGACTCTTTGCACTCTCAATTAAAAAAGTAAAAAGAGATCAAGAAGTATAGATTAAATGATAAAATATAAATATGAAATTTTGAATCAAATGTAATATACGTACTCCATATATATGTCGACTTCCTTGTAATTGTTCAAAATATACCAATGGGCAATTTCAAATGCTTCTTTAGTTAACTCCACATATTTTTCAACACCAATTGGCCTTACTTTTTGGGAGAAAACTGATAAGCCACCATCTTGATCAAAATCAAAGTTATGTTATGGTCTATTAAATCTTGTCTCGATGTCATTTAAGTACATTGAACAAAATTTCAAATATTCATTTGCAATATAAGCCTAAAAAATTGGCCCTTTAGGTTGAGCTCTATTATGTATATAACACTTAAGAGAGCATAAAAACCTAAAAAATATAAAACTTTAACAATCAATGTAATTAATAACTTTAAAAAAATAGTTGAAGTTAATGTATATTATCTTTCAATAGGGAACATTCATCGAAATTGAACTTGTCTACAAAGTTTTGCTTCATATAGTAAGTGAATTACTAAATGCACCATAACATTAAAAAACGATGAGGGAATACTGTTTTAAGATTACATAGATTTAAAGCTATGTATATTTCCATTCTGTCAAGCTCTTCAACTTTTAGTGTTTTCCAACATAATTGTTTAAAAAATTCACCTAGTTGACCCAAAGTTATGGACACATCCTTCAGTAAGCACCCACGTATTCTAATAGGAAGTAATTGTTGCATAAGTACATGACAATTATAACTTTTCAACCACGATACTTTTCCCTCTTTAACATTCACACAATAGGCTATATTAGATGGATACCCTATAAAAAATTTGATTGATTTAAGAAATTTACACATGTTGTAACAAGCAGGAGGAATAATGTATGACCCATTGTCTCTTCTTTTCAAACGCAAATCTTTTCTTGTGTTCATGTTTTCCAAGTCAAGTCTAGACTTAATTATATCTTTCTATTTACCATCAATTCCCATCATAGTTCTTAAAATATTCTCACAAACATTTTTTTCAATATGTATCACATCAAGACTATGCCTCAGTAGCAATTCCTTCCAATATGGAAAATTGAAAAATATGCTTCTTTAATTCCAATTAAGCTCAACATCATTCCTCTTTTGCTTTCTATTACTTGGGTATTTGCCAAGTGTAATTTCACTTAAATATGTTAGTTGGTAAACCAAATCATCACCAAACAACTGCAAAGGAGCTTCACCCAACTCTACTTTGCCATTAAACAATTTGCTTCTTTGCCATCTATGCCCATGTTCCAAGTAACGACGATGTCCTGTATAACATATTTTATTGCATGTCCTTATTGAATAAGTTTGATGGTTACGTACAAGACAAGCCATATACCCTTTAGTACTCCATCTAGGCAAATTCCCATAAGCTAGAAAGTCATTTATAGTCCACAAAACAACTGTATGCTTTATAAATGTTTCATGTTGAACAACATCAAAAGTTTCTAGTCCAACCTCCGATAGATTGTTAGTCATTAATTAATGGTTGCATGTATACGTCGATATTTGTATCTAGAGCAGTAGGTCCCGGAATAAGTAAAGACAATAATATAAAAGGCTCCTTCATACACTTTTATAAAGGTAAATTGTATGGAACTAGAATAACTAGCCACGTGCTATAAGAAGAACTCATATTATCGAAAGGATTAAATCCATCTGAGGCTAATCCAAGTCAAACATTACAACAATCCCGTGTAAACCATAGAAACATTCCATTAGATTCTTTCTATACAGTAGAGTTTGCTAGATGACGCATAATGTTATCATCAATGCATTTCTCTTTAGGCAACCTCATATTTATGGCTATTTTTGTTGACATAAAAAGCTTTTGTAGTCGTGGTTAAACAGGAAAATATCTCAAGATTTTATTTCATATCTTTTTCCCTCTCCCATCATCCACTCACCACCTTAATGTACTATAAATGGGACACTCTTCAAGATCTCTATTGTCCTTCCAAAATAGAGCACAATCATACTTACAAGCATATATTGATATATATCCTAATATAAGCTCCCTTAACAATTTCTTTGCATCATAGTAAGATTTCAGGAATTTGTGTCCAATAGGTGATGCATCATTGAGCAAGTCAATTAACATGTCAAAAGACTTGTCACTCCATTTATTATAGACCTTCAAATGCAACAACTTGACAACAAAAGTTAGTTGTAAGAATTTTGAGCACTCTGGATAGAATTCTTCTTGAGCAACTTTCAATAACTTCCAGAAATTATCTTCTGTAATACTACCAATCATGTTAGGCATACCAGTTTTATTCAAATTTCTATATAATTCTTATAATCCTCTAATATCTCTCTAAACCCATCATCACCATCATTGTTAATATCACATTCTTCTACTTCGTTATTGTTACTATCATCATAACTTTTACCAATGGTTTTACTACAACTTGCATCCTTATGATCACCATGATATCCCTATAGAGTATAAAATTTACCTATGCCTCGAATTACCAAGTGATTATATACCACAACTGGACTTTGAAAGTTGATATTTAACCAATCTATGCATGGGCAATGAATAAGACATTCATCACCCATATGATCTTTCACAAATTGCATGAAAATCTTAACTCCTACATATTTAGTGGACCATTTTTGATGAGACATCCAACTTTTATTCATCTAGATATACAAATTATAATTTTTTGTTCTATATAACATAATGATAAATCAATTCAAACAAACAATAAAGTACGTGACATTGTTAAACCACATGAATCGAGAAAACAAGTTCTCGCTGTAATTCTACGGCTCATATAATATTTCACTGATAAGCCTCATAGGAGCTGCATCATGAGTTTTCAGCCTATATATTATCTTACGAGTTTATATGCCTCAAATCATTGGGATTTTCATGTCAGTTTACGAGTTACTACTTATTGATGAATCAGTACAAGTTTGTATAATATTGCAAACAACATCACAAAACCAACATCTCCTTTGCATTCACACAAAACTCAAACACAATTACTCGTAGTACTAATCAGAAAAAATGGTAGACATTAATTAGTTAGATGACTTACCCAGATGGAGACAATCATAGACTAAAAAGAAGAAGGACGATGTTGGATGATTATTATTACTTTTCAACATAAAACATGACTTGCAACATAATACATATATTCATTAGTTTTTCATATTAGTTATAGTTATGAAAGCTCCTTAATTTGTACTTCAATTTTAACCTTAAAAAAATTTACATAATTGAGCAACTTTTAGTCTTACTGATTAATAACTTTAAGAATTCATTTGATCAAACAATAGTTAACACTACTTCTCATGTACTAAATTATTCAACATGTCCATAATGCAATTCATAATGTTTACAAAGATTAAATCAATTGTTTTGTTGTAAATAATGATCAATGTTTAGGAAAAGAGGGAGATGTAAATATCCATAAGTTCACATCATATAAAATAATAAATCAAAGTTTGGATTTGAATTTTGGTATCTTGATAAGTACTCCAAGCTAACTTAGTAGCCTTTCAGTTATTTGCTTTAACTTTTTTTCCTTATTTCATTAGTTAAACTAACTAAGGACTTGTAATAATGACAAATGTCGACTTGCTTTGATTTTGACTTTAATGTTTCCTTGTTATTGGTCTACTAATAAAAGAGGTTGACTATTACTTTGGATATGATCAATATATTCACCTTTAACACTAGCTTCATTATCCATTAACCTTCTTCTTTTTTGTCCTTCCATAAATGTTCTAGCCTCTTATAATTTATCATTATCATAACTGAAATCTTCTTCTTCAACTAACTTTCATGAAAGGTATTCCTCACCACTGTATTCTTTTTAATGTCTTTTTCACCCTTTTAAGATTTTGGTATTTTCATTAATATTATATTTTATGAAAATAAAGTTAATCAAACCTCTAAATCATAAAAATTTCAACATTTAAGATTAAGTCCACCCAGTCCTTTGAGAAAATATACTTTTTATTCAAAACGTCAAACTTTTTTTTACCGAAAGATCTATTAATCCTTGCAAAATTTTTAGCAAACATAGACGCCCTCTAACTCGAACATAAATTCATATAACAAGAAACTCGTCAACAATGTGGTGCGAAATTAGTAACATTTAACTACTTACATTATTAGAAGTATGACAAAAAGCCAATTTGATTCTCATTACATCGAAGGATGCAATAAGAACAAACTCAAACAAGAATATTATTTTTGAACTCAAGGTTATTCAAAGCAGAACACTATTTTGAATCTTTCATGACTTTTTGACAATCTCTTCTCTATTAATCAGTACAATCCTCACAAACAAGAACACAATCAAAATACAATTGGTTCCCTATGAAAATAAAACACAAAAAACCTATCAAACATTTAATCGAATAGTTTATAGTAGCCAAAATTGAACCCAAACAAATAATAATTTTTTTCTTCTTCCATTCTTCACTACCATTACACATTCAATAAACCGCTCAACCGTTAACAGTCAAAAGACATGCAAACAACTCAACAACAATTCATAAAACTGACCATAATATAGCACGACACAATAACTTTGAAACAAGAAAAAATAACCCAGAATAAAAGAGGTGAACCACTTACCTCGACTATAATTGCTGCGAGACGGTGGAGCATATAACCCAAAAAACATAATGAATGAAGATGAACGAATGAGGAGAAGAGAAAAGCGAGAAAATTGGTTTGGGAGAGAGGAAAGTTGAAAGATGTTATGGGGGTGGGCGAAGGGGTCGGCTTACATATGTTTAATCAGATGCTGAGATGACGTTGTCTAAGCTTTTTTTTTTCATCTCTAAACATTTCTTGACAAACTAAAAATTCATCACCAAATGTTAATATGTAGCTGCAATTTTCTTGACCAATTTACAAAATCATCGCCCATTCGATGAATGCAACATTGTTTCACTTAAGTTGTTTAAGACACGTATCATTTGGTGACAAAAACGAAATTCGTCATTAAATGCTCAACATTTAGAGACTAACATCTGGAAACGTCGACAATGCTACACTTTTTTATACATTTTTAATGTTCGCTAAATTTTTTCAAAAAATATAAAAAAAACTATACAAATTATATATATTAAATATAGTTTTGTGAGACCACATCAAATTATGAAGTCATGTATATTAAAAAGATTAATAAAAACTATGAATGAAAATTTTCTTAACTAAATTTATTTATACACTGATATAATCATTATCATTAATTTTAAATTTCATCTTTGAAATGACATTGTTGTTAACTACTTTTATTTTGAAGCTTACAATAGATTTTGAAAAATTATGCGGGAGAGAGGAGAGGCCGAAAGAATTTAAGAGGTAGGGTAGGAGGGGGTTCGGTTTGTTTCATTAACCAAACAAACGATATCGTCTCAACTTAATTTTTTTTGCACGCTGAAACGTTTGACAACTAATTAACAATTTGTTGTAAAATGACCAACATTTTCCTCACCAAATGATATATTTATTCCAACTTAATTGAAAACGTTGTCGTTTATATTAATAATAAACGATGTCGTTTTCTACTAGGTTATTAACATGGAAATGAACCTCTCTTCGTTTTTATGTTAGCCGTCAACATTCCTCTTCATTTACTGTCTAATAAGCATCACCCCTCTCTTGTGCTTGTCTTGTGTGTTGTGGTCATCATCGTCGAAGAAATGCCAATACTTACCTGTGTTGATATCGTTCTTCTTTTCTATTTTCAAACCTCCTTATTGGGTTCTGTTTTAATGATACATTTAGGTGTTTATTGTTAGTTTTCTATTCTACTTATGGTGTATGGGTTTTGTTTCTGTTTATGTTTGGAAGATGATTTATTGTCTTCCTTTGTTGGTTGTATATGGGTTGACTTTTTTTACCACCTTTAATGCTTCTTTGACAAAAGCCTACTAACTATTTGATGAAAGGTTTGTGAGACTATTTAACTTTTATAACAAACCTTTGCTTTTTGTCGTTAAGGAAAAATACTCTTTTTGTAGAAACCACTTGTTTATATTGAAAATTTCACATTTTTATTATAATAGTAATATAATCTTATATAGAAAATACTATTTTTTTGTACATAAAGAACATGGTTATGTGTATTATAATGCCAGACTTTTTGAGCCCTTTTGTGTTGTTCTGTATTTAGAGATACTACTGTATGTTGATATATACATGGTTATATATGAGTTCAAAGATGTATTTGAATCCTTTTGGTATGTATGCTAGTGATATAAAATGTTATATGCTCTAGTAATGGCCTCGACAAGAGATCGTATCATCTCCTTCTTTCAGGAGTGGTGAATCCTTTATTGGTTACTCAGTTATCTCTAAATACGTCAAGTTGTCCCCAATCACCACCCTATAAGTAAGCCCTGAAAGGCACCAATGAATGGAGTCAAAGCATAGAATCAGTATCTAAGATATCCTTAAGTACCTCAAGTCGATAGATATTTGCACCATTATTATGATGAGACTATCATTGACACTAAAATAGAATATCCAAATGATTGTCATATAGTAGGTCAATCCAATATACTTACTACCCTTAGTAAGCATCTACATGTTAACTTTAAACAAATCATGTCTGTAGCTTATGAGATCTACTCTTTGATCTAATCAAGGAGTATAACATGTGCTACTCTATTCGAATTAATGATATCCCATCTTATTAATCCTACGACTAGGGAAAGTTTAGATACTAACATAATTACATATGATAGGAATCTCATTATCATGATGTCATCATGATTTACTCCATACTATGTTTTGTATCAAGAACTTCATTAAATCAATTTAAGATCAACATCAAATCCATAAATGTATGAACATCGAAATAATGATAAATGTCTTTATTAATCATAAAATGATTTGTACTATAAATGACAAGCCTTTAGAACACTTCTCTAATGAGTTTTGGCTATAACTGATTATTACATAGTTGAGTGTAACGGATTCACAGTCTACCATCCTGAATTCATAAACCATCATCATAATATGAAAATTTGGTATATTAGTCCCACCATGTATGTTAAGATCAAGACTGGTCAAGTGAGTTCAAGCACTCAGCAATAACAAAAAGAGGATTTGACTAGGGAGGTGTCTGGGGAGGAGGATGAAGAAGAAGAATCAGGATGGAAGAAAGTAATGACAACAATAGCTGGTCAAACTAAAACACAGATACTTTGGATAAAAGCTCCAAGGTAATGATGAATGACAGCGCGTGTCGAGTGCACTGCAAAATTTACCTGACTCTGCACACTAAAATTTGTAGTTGTGATAAGTCGGGATCGAATCCACAGGGAATGTTCGGTTAATTTTCGTACTGAAAATAATTGAT
>JAOTIZ010000009.1:5778587-5789424 GCA_027123425.1 Erythroxylum panamense
GTCGTTAATCAAGTGGTTAACCTCGGACACCTGATAATGCCTCAGTGATTTGAGCCTGTTGATGGAGAGAAGCTCCATGACCGCCAGCTTACGTATCTCTCGCCAATATTTCCCGTATGGTGCGAAACCTAATGCCGATGAATTGTAACCGAGGTACTTGCTTTGAGATGTATTTGGGCGCGAAGCGAAACTTTTGTCACATGTGGTGAAAAACTCCTTGAGTAACTCGGAACTGCTTACCACTACTGTTGGGTGTACTCCCATCCTGATTGAGAAGATGGGACCATATTTATCCACCATGGACGAAAAGGTTTCAGCTAGGTTTTTGGTTCCAACAAGTTGATGAAGATGACCAATAATTGGAAGGCCACCTGGTGCTTCTGGTACAAGATTGCGCCTTTTTGTTTTCCCGTGACTGTGCTTTTTGGACCACCATAGAGTACACAAGAGAATGAATACCAGAGCCCCAAAAATTTGTAAGATAGGTGATGATGAAGAGTAATAGTAATCCATGAGATAGAAAAAAACAGAGAAGTGTTGTTTTGAGTCGAGGAGTTTGTGGGAGACACTGAAGATCCTGGTATCACTTATATACTGGAATTCTGGTAACAGGAAGTACAAGGGCCGACGGTCCCAGCTGATCCTCAATAATTCACAAGAGGAAAAAGACATGCCTTGCCAGTCTTTGGAGTCAGATTTTTTGTGCGGTTGCACCCTGGCTGCGACGGTGTTTTCTTTTTGGGTCTGTGCTCTGGACGCCTCTTCTTTGGATTTTAATGCGTTAATTTATATTTTATAGTTTCGTAGTGTTAGCCACCCCGCCCAAGTCCAACTGATAGACAAAACTGGCAACTGTCAAGCCAGTAGCCACGACGACAAGGATTAGTGATTAAGAAAAGAAATCAAATCAGAACTTGCCTTATGAACTGCGGACGGCAAAGAGAGGCGGAAGGCTGTCAAAGCTGATAATTTATCTTTACTCAATTAGAGTGAATATTTCTGTTGAATATGTTACTGTAAACTCAGGCATTCAAGGGAGAAAGCGACATCCGTAAACGCACATTTTTCATTCTTACGGACTGCACTTTAAAATATTAAGACAAAATTCCAAGACCACATTTTTCTTACGGACACTACAAGAAAACAATCCATTTTGTGACGTTTTAAAGACATCACAAAAGGTCCAAAAACGTCACAAAAAAGTCACGAAATGTGGTGTAGGTAAAAGGCTTTTGTGACGTTTTATGAAAAACGTCGCAGAAAACCCTGACAATCCGCGACGTTTATTAAAAAGTCACGGAAAGTTTGAACAATCCGCGACGTTTATTATGCTTTAAAATAAAATTTTTAATCTTTTTTATTTAATAACTATTCAATATTATTTACGAATTTTATTTATTTAATAATTCTTCAATTCTTAATATGAAAGTCATAATACAGTAATTGCATATTAGCAAACAATGTATTATTTTATTGCAATTCCGAAACATGTCATAATACAGTAATTAATATAAACATAATAGAAAACAATGTATTATTTTATTGCAATTTCGAAACATGTCAAAATACAGTAATTAATATAAACAATACGTCATAAGTATATAATATACCAACATAACATCGATGCTTTTTGCCCAACTTGCTGTTTCTAACCTATATTGTTTGCTAAATCAGGGGTGAAGTCATTTCTTCTGATGGGAGAACGCATTAATCTTTCTGCAGAAGGAAAAAGTTGAAGTAATTTATCATTGCCAAGGTAGGCTTCATCATGCCGAAGGGGTTCAATTTCTATGTTGGATTAAGGCTATTACGAGCATTATAGCCTTAATCACATTACGAGCATTAAGCTCTAAGTTCTTATTACAAACCTTAGGCCCTGATTATGAGCTTCTCGCCTTGAATGTTTACATGTTGGTCATTTTGATTACAAATCTCATTTTCTCATCATGAATGCCAAATGCAGTTATATGAATCATCTTATTTATCATTTTCTTCTATTAGTAACTAATTGTCCAAAATTCACAATCAATTCAATTCAAATAAGCACTTCACAATTATTCACATAGTCAGCAATTGGCAATAAAATCAAAAGTCTTCCATATATAGTCTCTAGAAAGTTCAAAAAAATCAAACTAATCCATGTGTCACCATTTTATTAGTCTATGTGTCACCATTTTATTGATTTATGTATTATTCTTCTACTAGTCCATATGTTACTAAGCTCAGGCTCTACATATCACTCATTTAAGCCTCCATATGTTACTATTTATAAAGCTACACATGTCACTAATTGTAGGACTACATATGTCATCATTTGTAAAACTACACATATCAGCATTCTAAAGCTCCACATATCACAAGTCTAAAGTTTCATTTATCACAAATTTAAGGGCCACTTGTCACCAATCTTACCATTTATGAATTCTACTAAGCCATTTTATACACTGACTCCTCAAACTTTCGATTTTTTATAGTTAACTCCAAATCACTAACTTAAATCCATCAATTTCTAATTTAATTTTAATTCATCCAAATCATATCCAAGCATCCCGGAATATGTCAATTAAGTGCACATAAAACATTTATCACTTATTTCTCATATTTATAAATAATAATCTATATATCTGTATGCTAATCTCATGCATGTATATAGAATAACAATTTTTTATCCTAATGCACCAAATTAATCATCTAGCGATATAACTTATTTAGTTTAATGCAATATGCATGAGCTTAATCTTCTAAACCTTCTAACCCTCAATAACTTAGGAGACAGGATATTACATTTTGTGTGGAGGATGGTTGTCCATTTTTTTCTCTTGCGTTATTTTTTTTAATGTTTGTAATATTTACATGTGAACGGTTATATTGGATATGTTGAATTTAGTGTGGATTGATTCGTGATGGACATTTATTTGGGTTGTTAATGATTTATTGTTTGTTGTTGTGTAGTTATGTTGTGAATAATGCATCAAAATCAATAGTTTTTAAACAAAAAAGTGTTGTTTTTCAATAGTATACTAAGTGTTCAATGAAAGTTCTGTAAGAGGATGATAGACACGATTTGTAATTTGGAATGTTTATAATGATTATGAAATGATATGTATGTTATGTGTCAATGTCTATAATGAATATTAATATGATTTCATACCTACATATTAAAAAACTTTCTACATATTTTTTTTTGTCATATTGGAACCTATTCTAAGAGCTTTTTTACCTGTTTTGAATCTAACAATTTTCCCTCTTAAAAATAATTTCTGAATGGATATGTCTAATCTGTTTCATTTAGTTAGTAATACCTACTAGATTTATTTGAGTTGGCATTAGTTTTGTCTATTTCTTGTAAAAAATTTCTTTTGACACAATACCATTATTACTCCTAATTTCAATATGTAAATAGTTAGCATCAAATTTTGTTATCAAGGTGACTCAATATTTATGTGTGTATTTGTGTGTATGTGTGTGTGTGCGCATATTCTTTTATTTACACAAACTTCTCTTTATAGTTTTCCTGCTTAACTTTTTTTGCGATAAGATTAGTGTAAATTTATTATTACGGACTTGATCTGTTGGGACCTGTTTCTGGAACCCAACCTCTTGCAAATATCAGAAGACTTGAGCGTATCTTCCTATAGAGTTATTTCCAAAAATTCTTATTAAGCATCATCCCACAAGGTTGACGTACCCATGACAATCAAATATCGAAACAAACTCATTACCTTAATGTTGGATTCTAACTCTGAATATGAAGTCCAACTCTTCCTGAAAAGTCATAAGACTCTTATATTTTTACCGCATCATACTCTTTAAAACATTACATACAAAGGGGTTTTACAAAGTTATAATGACTTTTCAAGCCACGTTACAACATAAATCTGAAATCTCAAATTTCAAAAATTACAAGAATTACAAATTCTTAAAACGATGACAAACGGAGATCAATTGAATTCTTTTGCTAAAAGCAAAGTACATTAAGAAAAGAAATCAAATCAGAACTTGCCTTATCAACCACGGACGAAAAAGAGAGGCAGAATATTATCTAAGCAGATCGGAGCAAACCCTTTTTTATGATTTATTTACTAGAGTGACACAGTACACTGATCAATTAAAGTGAATATTTTTGTTGAATCTGTTACTGTAAACTCAGGCAATCAAAGGAGAAAGCGACATCCGTAAACGCACATTTTTCTTTCTAACGGACTGCACTTTAAAATATTAAGACAGAAAATTCCAAGACCACATTTTTCTCAATAATATAATCATTATAATTAAGATTATTACATAAAATAGGTCTTTTCTTATTCAACGTTATTTTAGAAAGTTATTTTTTTAAAAATATGACCTCTCGTGATCTAGATTCAATTTCTTCTTTATTACCTCATTAAGCTATGAACGCATATTTTTTGATTCCTCATAGTATTTAATAAAGATACTTTTCTTTCCTGTTAGGCCCAGTTTCTAATACATGTGAGAGAGGTCAATAATGTAGGCAATATACCTATAGTCTTAGAATTTTTTTGATTTTAGTTTTTCTACCTATCTATAATTCATTGGGTTGTTTGTATCTAATTTTGCAAGTAGTCAATTAAATATATAAGTGATTATAAGCAATGCATCGCCCTAATAGGTGATTAGTTCAAACCACTGCGACAAGATTAATGCACCTTCTATGTCTTTTTGGAGCTTTTTCTATGTTAGGTGTAATTTTTTTGTGTTAATAAAATCAACATATACAAGTTTGCAATATTCTGGAAATTAATCATGTTTTTGTTAGTATATTGGATTTTATTAACATCTTTTATAGAATAGGGAGACCTATTTTGGGTACACTTTATGCTCTGATAACTAATATCGCTTGACCCTGTGAATTCAACAAGGTTTATGATACGTTTTGGCACCCATGATGGGTCAAAACTTCATCATCTGGCATGAATAACTACCGATGGTAGTTATTCATAGATGATATATATAAATAGTCAAACATAACAGTTTGGAAAAGTAAGGAATGTGTGTATATGGTCAGATCAAAACTGCTGATAGAAAAACTCTGGAGAAGTGAACTCTACGTTCTTTAATCGATGGAATCGTAACAGGAATTCAAGTATGTGATTTCTGTTTTTCCATGCATATATCGATCCTATATAGATTATGATCTGTTCATATGTTGATTATCTAACAGTTTAAACCAAATATTGACACATTTTATAGTGAAACATTTGTCCTACATTTGGAAATTAATTTTGATTGACAAATAGAACATAATTGGCTATATCTATGTTCCTGGAATTCAACTATGTCCATTGCTTTCGGCTTGTTTATGTTCCACAAGGTTTCATTATTTCAACTAGAAATAATGAAAGTCGTTCTTTGTCTGTCCAAAATTCTTATTATAAGAATTTAACTTTGGTTCCAAAATTCTTATTAAAAGATGGATATATAACTTTGTCTTAATTATATCCATATTTAGTCACATCACTTATTTAAATGCCAGTCTTTGGAGTCAGATTTTTTGTGCGGTCGCAGTTGCACCCTGGCTGCGACGGTCTTTAATTTTTGGGTCTTTGCTCTGGACGCCTCTTCTTTGTATTTGATGCGTTGATTTATATTTTATAGTTTTGTACGGTTAGCCAGTCCAACTGATAGACCAAACTGGCGACTGTCATAGCAATCTATCCTACTCAATTAGAGTGAATAATTCTGTTGAATGTAAACTCAGGCATTCAAAGAAAGGGACATTCGTAAACGCACATTTTTCTTTCTTACTCCTCTTACGGACGACACATTAAAATATTAAGACAGAAAATTCCAAAACCACTTGTAGAATGTCTATCATCTGGATCACTATTGACATAATATTTAATATCATCTGGAAAAACATTAGAGACGAAACTCTGTAGCGTTGATTCCCCCTTCATGTGCATTTATACATTGTATAATAAGCAATGTAATAACGTGTGGTTCACTTCAGATTTTACATGATAACTTTAATTTCTATAAAAATTCCAATATCTTTGAAACAAATGAAGATGAAAGAGATGACATGAAATTCTAATAAAGAGGATAGAAATAAGCCCTCCAAGTGACCTACATATTAATCCCCTACATATTGCCAAGCGAAGACGTCATATATATATATATATATATATATATTCAAAAGACATTTCATCGAATACTTCATAGGCAAACCCAATTGATCCCTAACTAATGACAAAAGCACTGTATTTTTTCATTATTCAACAACATAAACACTTTGAAAACAAAAAATTAACCATCCACATTGGAAAAAAACGCAAAATACTTAAAACCAATGACCATATAACTATTTAACAACAAAATTTCTCATAGAAAAAATAAACCCTAGAGCAAAGCATGGGTGACTAACCTCGATAGATGATTAATCGAAGATGACAAATGGTGGAAGAACAACTGAAGAAGACCAACAATGGCAATTAAGGAAGAAGAGGAATGACGACAAGTAATTAAGGAAGAAAATGACAAAAAATGAATAGTAGAGGGGGCTTCACCTTAAAGGTCAATAAACAATGTCATTTTCCTTTGATTTAAAATGTTGAACTTGAAGCCCCCAATGATGTCGTTTGTTGTTAAAATAAACATAGTTTTCCTTTAGCTTAAAATGTTTAACCCCGAAGCCACCCAACGACTTTGCTTCTTCTTAAAACAAACATCGTTTTTGTTTGATTTTAAAACATTGAAGCTGAAGCCCCACAATGACATCGTTTATTGTTAAAATGACATCGTTTATTGTTAAAATGACGTCGCTCAACTTTGACACCTTTTAGAGATGATCTAGTGTATTCGTTGCTAAATCAATGACCTATTTTAAGATAATTTTTTAATATAGCAAAATTTTTAATATATCATTTATATAAAATAGTATATATTTTATATATAATAAATAGAGTTCTGTGACAAAAATAAATTTCCAAATCATATATTTTAAAAAAGATTAATTAAAAATATAAATTAATTTTGTGTTTTTAGTTTTCTAAATTGGAAGAAATGACATTTTTGTTAATTAAATTTATTTTTAGACTTATAATCATTATAAATAATATTAAATTTGATTTTTAAGAATATGATATTAATATTTACTATTTATTTCCTTTTTTACTATATTGCAATTATTTTTAATTAAATAATAATAATTATTATATACGATAATTAATATAATGTTATATGAATGTATAGATAATAATTGTAACTGGTATAATGATATATGAATGCATAGATAATACACAAATTTTCTGATATATTACTTATGTAATATAATAGTTTATTTAATTATAATTATGTATTTATTGTATATAAATTTCATATTGTTATAAAAAATTTATATATTCTATATAATTTTTTTGCCAAAGGTCAAGCCAAATGGTAACGTGCCACCATTTAGTGACGATTATCTGAATCATTGCGTTATGGCACATTTCTTTCGAATTTATTGAAAATGACATTGTTTTGGTTAATAAAAAGTGACATTGTTTTGTTTAATAACAAGAAATGTCGTTTTATACTAGGTTATTATAAACATGAAAATGAAGCTCTCTTCATTTTTATGTTAGGCAGTGTGATTCTGAACAAGCGTTATCTCCGCTGTGGTTATTGTCTCCTATGTTGTGGTTGTCACCATCAAACTAGCATCGTGTCCTATGTTGGTACTGTTTTTCTTTCCTGTTTTCAAGAACCCTCCTTCTATTGTGCTCTATTTTTCTGTTAAGTTTTGGAGATTATATGGGTTTTGTTTTATTATGCTATATGTGTTTTTATTTGCGCTTATGTTTGCAAGATGTTCAATTGTGTTTCTGTGTTGTTTTTATATGGGTTGATGCTTTTTTCCCACCATCAATGCTTCTTTGAGGAAAGCATACTAACTATTTGATTAATGATTTGTGAGATTATTTAACTTCTGGAACAAATGTTTATTTACTTCATCCTATTTTGAACATTTGGCCATTCAATCTTGGATCAGTTCATTCCACCCCTGATAATTTATAGCATTTGATTACCAATAGAATTTAATTAAACATAAAGAATTTTATGTTAAATTGACTTTTTATAACAAAACTGTTAACTCGTCCTTTCATCACGAAATGTCGACGTGGCAACTAGTTTTCTATAGCAAAAATGAGCTTTGCTAGGAGGAATGTGGTAAAACTATCCATTATGAAGAATAAATTGATGAACAACTAATCTCCTCGTCAAATTCTAATCACTGCTTGTCTTTAATGGTCGATATTCTTCTTGAAATTTCTTAGTATCATTTGAATTACCTCTCTCCCTTAATTATTTGTATCACTTTGTATGAACGAAGGTGTAGTACTATGTACAATAGGCATCACTAAAGAATCATTTATGTATAGATCCATAGATTTGAACAAATTCAAATGGGTTTAAATGCATTAGCTATTTAAACAAATTTATAAAAAATGCAAATGATAAAATATGAAAAATTATATAAATGTCAATTATAATTAGCCTTAGGATTATTAAGCTTACTTACCATTAAAAATTATGTTTTTGACATTATTATTTTTGTTTTTTATAACACAAAAGAAAAATTCATCAAAATTCCTATAAGAAATACATAAGATATAAACTCTTTATCAACTTTTGGCGATGATTTTAAAATTTTGACACCAAACGTCCAGGCTTTGACGACGAAATTCCGATACCGTTGCAAAAGATCGAACCTTTTGCAATAATATAAATAAATCATCACTCATGACCTACCTTTAGTGACAATGTGGTAAAATGTTGTGATTTTAAAATCTTTAATATTATGTTTTGGCCATGGATTTTAGAAATTCAACACCAAAAGTCCAAATTTTTGTCACGATTACGGGAATCGTCACCACAGGCTAAATATTTCATGAAAAAAAATTTAAATTGTCGTAAAAAGATGCACATTTTGCAATGATTCATATAAATCATTGCTAAAGACCTGAATTTTCTTTGATGTCATAAACATCACAAAAACCTTCACTATTGGTGACAAATTCTGAAATCGTGGCCAAAAGCTGACTTTTAGCGATGATTTTCAAATCCTTATAAAAAAGAAGTGGCTAAAAGCCAATTTTTTGTAATGAGTTAAACAGTGAAGAGTTTAAATCCCGTTAAGTCAACAAAATCCAATTTTTGACTAATAATATTATTAATAATGTTATTGATAAAGATTTACCATAGCTAAAAATCATTACTTAACTAATATTTTGACCAATTGATAACTATATTATTTAAATATGTAGTAATGTAAAAGTCTTATAAAGTGCTATAATGTGTTCAACTGAATGCAAAAATCTCATAGAGCGCTATGTGTTCAAAGTCCTTATAATTCAATTACCAGAAGTTAGTATTGAAGAGTTTTGAGAGGTTTAAGAACAAATTACTAAATCAAGTGAGTTCATATATAAGTACTGGAATTATATCTCAACTTAAAATTTTAGGGTAATAGATTATAGACCCTATGTTTATATATAACATAATTAATATATGATAATTCTACTTGTAGATTTCTAACATCTTTAATTCATATGTGAATTCATCTATATTGGACTAGCTTCCTCTCAACTTAAAGTTAATCCAAAATCATTTTAGTCATTGATATGCAAGGTGCCTATCCTATAGAGCTACAAAGACAAGTGCACCTATCAAACATAGTAAGATGATGGTGAATATCTAGTGTCGATCTCACAAGAACTACAAGTACTAGAGTTACCACTATTCTATTATCTAACCTACAAATTAAGGTGATAATGGTTTAATTAAAATGATAAAACTAAACTAAAGTTCAACAAATTAATAACCAAAAATGCAAATCATATAAAGATTAACTGAATCAAACAAGTAATACCTAGGTAATGAATCCCCTTAGGATTGCTTAAGCTATCAGCCCTTCATGATGCAATTTAGTTAAAGATCATTGGCTTGTAGAAATTTATATCTTATGTTAATATCTTCCTTAAGACTATCAACTAGGATTGGCAATCAAGCCCTTGCTCGACTAGGCTTAGTTTGACTGAGCCTCAGCCCTAGTAGATAGCTATAAGGAAAGTTTTGTAGAAAATGATGGGTTTTCTATTTTTAATTTAAAGATAAAAAATTGGGTCAGATTGGAATGAGACAGACATCATCAATTGAACCCAAGCCTGATTAGGCCTCAAGTTAACTATAGGCCTAGGCATGCTTAGTCCGACTCAACCCATTACCATCCGTACTATCACACCTAGTCTTAGGTTGATTAATTGAAATCTCTTTCTAGTTAAAACATTTAAGATTGCTTTAAATAGTTTATGAATTTATCTATGAGGTTGAACATAATCTAGAAGATTAATGTCGATTTATCTCTAGGTTTGTATTCAAATCCTTTGAATTATTTTAGATCTATTTATACAATAGATTTCTCAATCTCAAATGCATGAAATCATACATGAACCAATCTATAAATATCAGTTCAATAAATAATCAAAACAAATAATTTAATCTAATGAATTAATAATCAAATTGCGTTAAATAGAAAATCAAATCACAAAATTCATCCCAAGGCTTATCCCACCTAGGCTGTAACATCTTGTCCCCATATTAAGGGTTAGAACCCAAGATTTCTATAATAGAGAAAATAACAATGAGAGAGTTAAAAATATTCATTTCATGCTCAGGCATAATGTTAGCATACATGCATGTGAATTTAAAATTTTGCACACATGAAAATAATTGTACATGCACTCATTGACATTCCGGGTACAATTGAATTGTAATGTGATATTGTTGAGAATTGTAGTTTCAGTGATGAATAATTTAGATGGTGGATTTGAGA
>JAOTIZ010000009.1:5818756-5830809 GCA_027123425.1 Erythroxylum panamense
CCGAGATCACTTCAACGAACATCGGAGACATGGATCAGAATGGCAATAACCAGTTCAGCCAGAATCCGGCAGAACCAATTTCAAAATTGTTTTCTTTAATAGGCAGCCTGGTGATCCCTTATTGGTTCGTATTAAACCCGAGCAGCATCAAATCCATTAACGTTCTTTGGTCACGGCCTTTAAAAGAAAAAGAAATATAGTCACAATTTATGTCAACAAATAAACTAAATTAGTAAATTAACTTTTCTCACGAAATTGACTCTTATTTGTTCTACAATAAATTGATTAATAAATTTAAAATTAAAATAAAGATCTAATTTGTATAAACCTAATAACACGTATCACCAGGTTGTACTTATTTTTCTTATTCTTTTTCTATACCTGTTAGTCTTATTTTCCTATTTCATAGCTATAAATTAGGAAATTAAATTTATTTTAAAAATTCTTTTATTTTAAGCAAGTTGACTATTTTTAAATTCAAACCATAATTGAATTTCAGTTTGTTTTTAAGCTGAGTATTTTGGTTCAGGTTAATCGAGCCACGGGCTGACCATAGTCGACTCGACTGGGCTACATGTAGAGGTCAGGTCGACCACAGTCTGCTCACAGGGTTACGGGCCAAGATCGGGTGGCCCACAGGTCAGGCCTGACCGTTACTTCCAAAACAACATTGTCTTGGAAGTTTTTTTTAAAAAATGACGGATCGGGTTAGGTCGGCCCTCCTTTGGCCCATCGAGCCATAGGTTGGGCCATGGGCCAACCAATCGCAGCCCCCGGGGCACCATAGGCCGAGCCCAGCCCGGTCTATTGACATCTTTAATCTTTGTAAAGGCGCAGTTTATAATTGGAAAAAATTATCATCAATAATATTTTGGAGAACATTCTCCTTCTTGATTCCTTATTGAACTCTTTGAACTTATCAAAATTTTAACTTGTGTTTGTAATTCAAACCATCATGATTTCAGAATATGGTTATGTATGATAAGTGACATATAGTCATAATTTCCGTTTGTGGTTTATGGTTCAGGTGTACTGTAGATATCAATGATACATGATGGGTTACATGTGCAAAATTTTATATAGGTGTACACATTTTTTTCTTGGAAGTTAACGAGAATAGTATTACTTAAGCTTTCCGTAAGGAGGGCAAGCAGGCTTTACAAGGTTCAGCAATAAATCAGCTAAAAGCATAGAACAAAATCAGCTATCAAGTTCACATAACCCATTCAGCTCAATCGAACCAAAAAGCTATACTATTGACTTTTAGGCTTGTCCGCCACCCTCTCCAAAAGTAGCTTCAGTCCTTGCAATGGATCCTTTTGATCATTGAGAAACTAACCAGTAGTCTAGCACCGGATATATAGTTCATGTTTAAAGAGCCCAAGTGAGTTGAATTTGCCATTTTGAAGCCAGCGTACCTGACTCGTTTCCTTGGGATACATTCTTGGCTATAAGGTGCTTCCTTGTCGATCTGAATGTGCTTTGGTACAAGGCGTGACCAAAAAAAAAAAGAAAGAGCTTA
Source organism: Erythroxylum panamense (assembly GCA_027123425.1). Taxonomy (NCBI): domain Eukaryota; kingdom Viridiplantae; phylum Streptophyta; class Magnoliopsida; order Malpighiales; family Erythroxylaceae; genus Erythroxylum; species Erythroxylum panamense. Next base: position 5,820,279 of record JAOTIZ010000009.1, read on the forward strand.
ACGAAAAAAGAGTGTAATATTAAAGCTACGTAGAAAAAGAGTGTAGATACTCTTTTGGTTATTTTTTCAAAGGAAAAAAGAATTGTGAGAGTGTAAGATTCTTAAAAGAAAAGCTGAGAATTACAAGGTCATTGTTTCTAGAATTTACTGTTAGATTGTAAATTATTGATAGATTATTCTATAATAATCTATCAATAATTTACTAATAATCTATCAATAATTTACAATCTAACTCCAATTAGTCGATGCTATGCTGTTAGCTAGTTAATTGTCATACTTTTCTTGTGTGTCGTCATCTGTGTTGATTAACGGGCGTAAAATTTGACTATTTAAGTTGTCAAATCATAGAGTTTGAATGGCTGAAAGCCACCATTGTTTTGGGATCACGTGACCGCGATTCACGACACAGGCGGCTTTCTAGAATGAATACTTGCGGTGGAGAAATGTCTCTTATCATTTCTACTAATTGAAAGATGTTGTATTCAAATGTAAAGATATAGATCTGAAAGGATGATCAAATGTAAAGATATATTATTTATAAATATAAATTGAATTAAATTTGTAACTTAATTTTCAATTACTAATTTTTCAAATATTATATGTCCACACATATTCCTAAAGTAATGGTTGCAATTTTCTGTTAGTTTACTATGCTTTACAATCAATAAGTTAATCGAAATTCAATAAAATAATAATTTAAATGTATTTGTATCTTATACATATTCAGATGTACATGATGAACTCTATAAGATAAATGTATATTTGTAAATAAATTTATGATAAGATTATAATTATGAGATTCATATTGTATTTATATATTATCTATAAATTATTCATAATTATTATTCTATTAAGACTAAATATTAATAAAATATATATAAAAACTAGAACACGATATGTTTTTTCCTTATAAAAGAAATAGTCAATTTTATAGATTAAATTATAATAATACTTAAATAAACATGTACGTATTTATTAACGAATAAGTTCACTGAATTAATTTGATATGAAAATTCCATTTAAAACATTATTTATATGTATATGAAAATCCTTATTATGATGAATATATAAGTGATCCCTTGACTTGAGATCACTAAAATAACTAATATAGGAATTTTTATATTTTAATACTACTTATAAATTATTATAGTTGAAAGTAGCTTAGTTGGTTGTCATTGGATATAACATGAATTACATGAAGGTAGTTGAGTGATTAATATATGATCAATTACTTTAAAGTAATTAGGAAGAACATTTCGTTGTCCTCGATTAGTATTGATTTAAAAAATTCTTGGCAAAGGTAGAATAACATTTTGTAAAATAGTTTGCTAATATGATTAATAGAATCAATTATTAACAGTAGAGAACTAACATGATTGGACCTTTTGCTAATATGATTAATAGAATCAATTATTAACAGTAGAGAACTAACATGATTGGACCTAAATATAGTAGACATTACTTCTATGCTCTATATCTAATTAGAACATTGTATGATAAAATGATTAAATTATATAAAAAACATCATATACATAAATATTAGTCAAAATCACTTTGATATTCTTAAATATTTGGATGGTTATAACACATTGATAGATACTGATCTTGATTTATATAAATTGTTTAATTAGTGAATTAAAGATAAATTAAAAGATTTTAATTTATCTAGTCCTAAATATGATTTAGGTATAATTTATATCCACTATCAACATATTTTAGTATGTTATGGGTCACACATAAAGAACGAGTTGAAGAGAGAAAAGATATTTTAGTTAAGTTAAATTTGATTGTAAATGTTGAGAAACTTTATTATTGAATGAGATATTAGATCTTATTTGTGCATAACTAGTATTTAATTTGCCTAACCCTCTCTACAATTGTTGTAGGGTTCTCAAAACTTGTTATTATATGGATATCATTAAAAGTCAAACACCTATGTGCCTGAAGGTGGTTGAGATGAGCCTGTTTCAGAAACAGTTCAATGAAAACAACAAAAAAGGATTAAGTTTCACACTAAGGTATAAATTAAGATTTATGCTTTATTAAGTTTTATGTATTAATTATATTATAGATTTTAAGTGATCTTCACCTTTGGGAAATCAAAATAAAAGGTCTTGTTGATTAAAATCTAAAATTGAAATAAAAATGATAAAAAATTAGAATTGGATTTGTAATTAATCTTAAATTTGAAAAGTTCAAATGAATACCTTTTAATCATTCAAGTGTTGAATTTAATCTAACGTGTGGGCACATATATTTATAAATTAATTGTATATTATGAGCTATCATAAGGTTAAGCCCTGTTAAAGTGATCTATTAAGGTTAAACACTTTGGCCTATATGACATCTAATAAAGTACGGGCTTTAATATGTAGAGGCCCAACAGTTTGATTTCTATTTTATGATGGGATAAAACTATATAAAGAATTAGGGTTATAGTTCCTAAGTTATATGAACGATTATCTCTGATATCTCATCAGTCAGAAAAGAGATGGTTCTTTAGAGAAAACAGATGTACATATTGACTTAGAAGACGAATAACCACAAGATTCAAGAATCACGTTATTCTCATAGATTTAGGTACGCTTTCACAACAAATCTAAGTATTCTTAATGATTTGACATGATTGTTTATATGATTGGCGATGGTTTTCACAATGAGGTATCAAATTCTATTAAGTAGTATTGGAGCCTATTTCATATTAGATCATTGATCATTTTTTAATTTATTAGTCTTCTATATTTCCAGCAAAAATCAACTAACTTTTTTTTTTCAAAAAGTATCGTATACTAGATCTTATTCACTAGATTTCTTAATTTGGTAAATTTTCGTTAACGGTGACAGAAGGGAGGAAAACAGGATAAGTTATTAGGCATCTTTTTGTTCAACTGTTCAATGCTTTGTGTGAAACAGATTACAATTGGTTGTTTTCAAAAACCTTTCATCTTTATCCAATAAATGTTCCTTTCTGTTTTGTTAATAAAAGCCTTTAATAGTGGCCTTTTTATAAGGTTTCGATTATGCATCACTTATAATAAAATACGCAACAGAAAATAAAATGAAACCCAAAAAATACAGAATCATACATGTGCCATTAGAAATAGTAAAAAATGAACTTAAGATGTGTACCTTACTAATTCCTTCATTCTTCGTTGTTTTCACCTCTTTGGGTTGTCCTAAACCACAACGACCAAAGGAGGACTTCTCTCTGTCATGATTGTGGTAGGCAGGCTAAAATCGTGAGCCAAATATGATACTTTTTTCATGATCGTGGCAAGATGGGCTATGATCGTGGGCCTTTGTTTCGATCCAAGTCTTTCCAAACTTCTCCGTTATTCACTGTTGACCATAAAACACTAACAAACACATCAAGGTACCTCAAAAATATAATAATTAAGTTCAAATTCTTGTATTAACCCATAAAAACACTTAAACATAAATAATTCACAAACTAACACAATTCTACCAAAAACATATGCTAAACAATCGAATAAACAGATAAACACATATCAAACTATACCCTAAAACATGATGCATTTCACACTTATTACATTCCCATATTTAAATGTTTGCTTGTCCTCAAGCAAACAAAACAACAATCACATAGAAACTCACACAGCACATAATGCAGTAATGAGACAATGACTTGAACTTCTTGAAATAAATTTAATTTAAAACACAACGCAAAATCCGTATCTTAGAGATGTGAACTAAATATACATATTAATCTAAACTCAAGTGTTAAATTGTTTACCCTTCTTAATTGCACACACTCATTTATAATTATTTGTTCGTTCATCTCTATAACTAATCTTAAATACGTTTTCATGAAAAGTCAAACTATTACAAGTTTGGTAGGTTTAATTTAGAAACACATTTTTATTTTTATTACTTTTTATGAACATGGACTTAGTCTATTTACGCGGAGGCAAACATTGTTAATGAATATCGATCTGGTTACTCAAATAAATTATGTTTTTTATTAAGTTGCTTGGTTGGAACATCATTCTAGCCTTTTTAATCGAAAGCACACATTTGTGATGCGTGTCGATTTGGTTACTTAACTATATTACATTCTCAACTGACTACTAGCTCTATTCATAACCCGAAAGCCAACAGAATAGTTACTTATTTTAACAAAATAACAAAATTTTTATTGCCTACCTTGTTGCTTTAGCTACTTGTTTTTATGAAAATAATACTAGCAAAGCTACTTAGGTTAAAAAGCCTCAAATTATGCTAGTTAATAATTCTCTACAATCTAATAGATCATGTTCATAATTAAATCAATTTTGATCCATTTAAGCTATTGATACATGCACACGATTCACAGAATGCAACCTAACAAACTATCATTTACTATGCAAAATTCTCTTCCAAATAAAAGGCATAACCCTCCCCACACTTGAACAATACATTGTCCTTAATGTGAGAAGGGGACAAACAAACACAAAATAAAAATAAAAATAAAAATAAAGACTAATTTAAAAAAGAGAGGGGCTAGAACAAGTTTCATGGTGATGGAGGTGGTAACAGTGTTGGAATTGGCAGTTGAACGCCCTGAGATTACTGTATTATCCAAGAATTACTTGAAAAGAGTGAGCGAATTATGATTCCAGATCAATTAAATTTACTAAAGTTTTATTGGAATTCACAAACATCTCTAACTAAACTTAACGATTTCAATGAGATTACTAAACGTGCTAATTTATGGTCCTTAGCTTGACCTTGTAACCTTGGAGGTATCTTAATTGTTCAAACAAAAAGAAATCACTTCCTTGTCCTTGGAAATCGTTCCTCTGAGATATAGCTTGCAATGATGCCCGTTAACTTTAAAAGATTTCTTGTTAGCATTTTCTAATTTGAGAGTTTCATGATCAAAAACTTGAATGATCATGAAAGGTCCACTCCATCAAGATTTTAACTTCCTTAGAGACAACCTCAACCTTGACTTGTATAGAAGAACCGTGTCTCCCACTTTAAATTCCTTTTGTTTAAGACGAGAGTCATGCCATTTTTTTAACCTTTTCCTTGTAGAGTTTGGCATTTTCGTATGCATTATGATGAAACTCTTCAAGTTCGTCAAGTTGCAGAAGTCTCTTTTTGTCTACTTGCTTTCAATGGAAATTTAATGTTTTAATCACCTAGTATGCTCGATGTTCTAGTTTGACCGACAAATTCAAGCTTTTCCATATACAAGCTTATAGAGAGTTGTTTCGATAGGTACTTTGAAAGCAATCCTATAAGCCTAAAGGGCATCGTCTAACGTTATTGCCCAATCCTTTCTGGAGTTGTTCACTGTCTTTTCCAAACTTCGTTTCAACTCCCTGTTGACAACTTCCACTTGGCCACTACTTTGCGGATGGTAAAGAGTAGCAATACGGTGGTGCACTCCAAATCTTTTTAAGAGAGTGTCAAAAGATCTGTTGCAAAAATGTGTACCTCCAACACTTATTATCTTATGTGGCACTCAAAACTGATTGAATAGTCATTTAATGAACTTTTGTACCGCCTTTTCATCATTAGTTAGAGATGTCACTGCTTTGGCCCAACGCGAAACATAGTACACTCCCATTAGAATGTACATGATTTCCATTGAAGATGGGAAATGTCTCATAAAATCGATGCCCCTTACATAAAAAACTTCCAATTCTAAAATGTTAGATAAAGGCATTTCATAAATTTTTAGAGATGTTACCTATTCTTTGGCATCGATGACATTGTGTTATGAAGGTCTGAGCATCCTTAAACAATTTTGATCAATAAAATCCAATCTTGAGTATTCGAGCTACCGTTTTGTTGGCTCCATATTGTCTAGCATACTGACTTTCATGACATTGCTTTAGGCTATCCAACAGTTCTTCCTTTGGAACACATTGTCTCATTAATCCATCAATGCATGACCTATATAAAATTGACTCATCTCATATATATAGGTTACACTCATGCAAGAATTTCTTCCTTTGTTAATAAGTTAGATCTGAAGGAAGTTTACCACTGGTGACATAATTTGCGATATCGACAAACCATGGTATAGTTAAACTTTTGAGAAGCATCAGGGTTTCATCGAGGAAGTTTTGTTAATATCGTCGTTTGGCTTGTATTCCCCTCCTTCCAGTCTGGATAAGTGGTCTACAACCACATTTTCTGCTTCCTTCTTATCTCTCACCTTTATATCAAACTCTTGTACAAGTAGCATCCATCGAATAAGTCTTGGTTTTGCATCTTTTTAAAAAAAAAGGTATTTTAACACTGCATGATCAGTGAATACAATTACCTTTAAACCCAAAAGATATTGTCGAAACTTATCACACACGTATACTACTGCGAGTAATTCCTTTTCTGTAGTGGTATAATTCAGCTAAGGTCTTGCAAGAGTCTGACTAGTATAGTAAATCGCGTGCAACCTCTTATCTTTCCTTTGGCCCAATATGCAACTTATGGAAAAAGTACTAAACTAAATTAACTCGCCACGTAATTCACATTAACAGATAACTTAATTTCAGGCTATTTTGCTAAAAATTGAAACTTAGTGTATTTTACCTTTAAAATTTGAATTAGTATTGTAAAATTAAGTAAAATTTGACAATTTTATAATTAATCCTAAAAAATTCCAATCAACTCAAAAGTTTTTTTAATCTAAAAAAGAAGTCTCTTTCTAATAAAATCTCGTTTATTTCATCTTTTCTATCAAATAAGAACTCAATTCATCTTCGCTTTATGAATTAGTTTCATCTTTCTATAATCCTTTTCAATTTTGTCAAAAGTAAGTCCATTCTCTTTCATATAAAAAATTGAAATTCATATTTTTTTATTTATATTTTAACTATCATGGCCAAAGAAATAAATTTTGTACCATACCAATTGAAAAATGGTATGAAATATATTAATACTAGTTGACATGGGTGAAATATTGGGACTTATCCCTCAGATGTTTGATATTTGTCACCCCATATCTCTTCTTCTCTTTATAATCTCAACCACTTTCTTTTCATGTTCCTCATTCAACTGCTTTGAAATAATTATTAGTAGTGTTTGATCCTTACCCAAAAATGTGTCCCTTCAATGCCCTGGTAGTGGTTTGAGTTCAATGGTTGGTGGTTTCTCGAAAGAAGGTGGGCGTGGTGACTTTGTTCTCTCTAAAGGTTCCTAATTTTAATTGTCATCTAACTCTCCTTCTTCTACACTTATCTTATTGTCACCTACTTCACTTTTATGCTCAATCATTACTCTCTATTATTCCTTTATACAATCATTCACCACATCAACTTTCATGCAAATGTTTCGCTCAGCCTTACTTTTTAATGTCTTATTCGTATTTAATTCAATCTTTTCATCACCAATACGCAGAATTAAGATCCCATCATTAACAACAATGAGTGCTCGCATAGTGTGTTCATGAATGTACATCCCAGAATGAGTGGACACTGCCTATCTTCTATAATATCAAGAATTAAAAAGTCAATATGAATAACTAATTTGTGAACCTTTACCAGAACATCTTCCATAACCCTAAATGGTTTCTTTATCGAATGATCTGTTAACTAAATTATCATTGAGGATGACTTTATATCATGCAGTGCCAATTTCCTAAAAATAAACAATGACATAAGATTAATACTAGCACTAAGATCACAAAAACATTTAGAAAATTCTAAACAATTAACAATACAAGGAATAGTGAAACTCCCTTGATCTTTTTATTTTGATGGCATGTTATTGGTGATCATCAAACTACAATTGGTTGTTAAGGCTATTGTCTGCTTCGAATCCTTAGTATGCTTATGGGAAAGTAACTCTTTTAAGAATTTTGCATACTTGGGCATATGTTTAAGCAGTTCTAAAAGTGAAAAACTCAAATGTAGCTTCTTAAACTTTTCCAAAAAATTTTCAAATTGGGCCTCTACAGGGTTGTGCCTTAATCTCTATAGAAATGGTAACTTAGGTACGTATAGTGGAGGTGGAATCTTGGGGATTCCTCCTCTTCTATTACCTTTCGTTTGCCATTCTCTTGTCTTGTCTTAACCTGACCTTTGGCTTCCTTCTAAACTGGTTTTGCTAACTCCTTCCCACTTCTCAAATGCTTTTCTTTCACTTGCTCCTTTGGGTTAGACTTACTAGTATTTGGAAGGTTACCTAAAATGTTGATTGTCGATGTTGTCGCAAGCTGGCCCACCTGTACCTTTAAGTTATGAATGGAAGGCACATAATTCTTGAGCATCAGGTCAGTCTTTGCTTGTGTCTTCTTGTATTCTTCATCTATACTATTAATCTTGGAGCCTATAGAGCCTATCGTATCCATTATTCTGAAAAATGGGATTCCATCTTTGACTCGAGGCTCTCATACTTTGACTCCCAATTTCCTTACCTATCTTGGAATCCTAATGGTCTTTGTGATCTCAAATTTTTACCTGCGTTGTTAGTCCAGGAAAAATTCTGGTGGTTTTTTCACAAAGAGTTATAAGTATTTGAGAAAGGATTGTTACCTAAAAGTTGTGGCATACCCAAATAGTTTGATGGTTCCCCTCTATCATTGTTCATCAAATAACATTCTGTTGACGTATAGTCATATTGTCTACATATTTCACAAACCTATTGCGTAGCATTTACCAAACTGGATTAGGCATTGACGTTGTTCATCTTTTTGGTTAATGCCACTATCTACGCCTGTATGGTTGAAGCTGACTCTGTTGCCATGATTTCCTGTTCCTTCACATTGTACCATCTAGTTCTTTCGCTTCACTCCAGACATTTGTTAATGGCTATAACCTCAATTAGATCAAATGTAGCATCAATGGTTTTTCTCATCAACGAGCCTCCAGCTGTTGCATCAATTGTACTCCTGGTCACTACAATAACTTCATTATAAAATCTCTACAATAACAACTCTCTTGGCAAGTTGTGATGAGGAAAACTTCTCTGTAGCTCCTTAAATCTCTCCCATACCTCGTCGAGGGATTCTCCATCATACTGCTGAAAGGTTGTGATCTCCTTGACAGTCCAGGTTGTCTTTGTTAATGGAAAGTATTTAGCTAGGAAACCTTGCGGGAACTCTTCCCGTGTAGTTACATGCTTCGGATTAAGAGAATTTAGACACGCCTTTGCCCGATCTTTCAATATGAAAGGAAAGAGCCTCATCCTTGCTGCCTCCTTGGATAACCCATTATACCTAAATGTATTGCAAATTTTTTTTAAAAAAAAGCAAGATGAGCATTTGGATCCTTATGCGGTAAACCATAAAATTGAACAATAGTTTGCAAAATATTCAATAAAGCAAGCTTAATTTCAAATTGTTCGCTTTAATAGGTAGCCTGGTGATCCCTTATTGGTTCTTATTAAAGCTGGGTAGCATAAAATCCATTAATGTTCTTTAGTCACTGCCTTTATCTCCTTGATCCTCCATTATCTTTTCTATTTCGTTTTGACGCCTTGTTTTTCTCAATTCCCTTTCAAGTTTGGTGATATTAAGTTTGCTTAATCTACTTGCATTTTTGGAACTTCTCGTGTGCGTACACCTATTACACATAAGAAAAGAGAATGAAATAAAAATAAAAAGAATGTTATCAATTCAAATCACACTTGATACTAGGTGCAATCCTTTGTATCAAGTGTGGAGCCCAGCTGACCCGTGACCCGACCGTTACTTTGAAAACGATGTTGTTTTGGGAGTTTTTCTTAAAAAAAAAAGATGGGATGAGCTGTGGCTTGTCAGGCTATAGGCCAGGCCATGGGTCACGGGTCTAGCCCAACCCATTGATATCTTTAATCTTTGTAAAGGTAAGTTTTATAATTAAAAAAAAATCATCAATAATATTTTGGAGAACATTCTTCTTCTTGACTCTTTATTGAACTCTTCTTTATAGTGGTGTCTACAATCTATCTTATCACTTGAATTATTATTTGATTATACAAAGAATAGGTTTAAGTTTCTTTCATAAATCTGATCTCTTCGACTACTTTTGAACAAAATTATCAATTTCATTTATTAGGTCTTACCATTCTTAGTAAAATTCATATCACACATTGTCTAGACCTTTATATCCAGACTAGGAATTGATTTCTGCAGAACCTGTTATTGCTCATCGGGATACAAGATCTCAAAACTGGGATTAAGAATGCAAATCTTGCATAAAACTGCAACATCGAAAAAATAATATTAGGGGTTATTATTATTAAATAAAAATTTTATTTCATTAAACCAATCTTTATTATTTATAATAGTAATATTAACTAATACACCCGTACTTTTTGGTATATAACATCTTCCACTAATATCTTCTTCGCTGTACTTTTACTTCTAGACAAAGTAGATATAGAAATTCCACAATTAACACAACCACTTGATAACACTTGTAACAACGCAAAATAAGGGAGACTTGCTCATAGGCATTGATAGAGCTTCAAAGCAAGGCGTGGTTGAATGAGAACATCGAGCGGGTTTAACTTTGGTAAGGCGAGACCCACACCTTCCTTCATGTCAACTGGTAGGCCATTAACAGTTTTGAAATCAAAAGCCTGAAGCAGCCTAGCA
>JAOTIZ010000009.1:5831349-5850892 GCA_027123425.1 Erythroxylum panamense
TATCAGCGAAGGCTCCGAGGATTTTGCATGCCGGTTCTGGCCTACCTAGAAGATGCAGGTGGCCGAGCAAAGGCCAATTTCCCGCTGGCTCTGGGGCTCTGATTTTCTTACTTCTGCTGACTTTCTTGGGTACGATTCGGTACCTAGCATAGATAAGAAGCAAACCTAGAGTCGCTAGAATAGTTTGGACATAGGCAGACATTTCCATGATGTCCGGGGATTAGTGTTTTGGTGCTAAAGATTTGCGGAGGACTGGATTGCTATCTGTATTGAGGGGGGTGACAATATATAAATGAAATTTAACAGAAAAAGGTTGGAACAGGTCAATCAGGGGCCACTTATTTTGTGACATCTTCACCTGTGGCGTCATCTCTTGTCCAGTTAGGTGAAGAGGAAAGGTAGCTATCATTTGCTGCAAAGGTGTTACACACTTTAGATTTTAGAGGAGCTTAGCCACACACAAAATGAGTGGTATTGCAGATCTTTTGTTAATTATTTTTGTAAAATCGGTTTTGATGTTGTTGATTTATTTCTATTTGGTGTAAAATTGTGTGGTAAGTACGTTGAATTTTTTGTTTGATCTTTAAAAAACCTAGAACTTGAACCAAACCGAACCATTCTTTTTCTGAAAATCATTTCTTTCGAATTTTTTTCAGAACCTATTAAGTAGCTTTTTTCATGAAATTGATTGTAGGGCCTGATAGATCGTTAAATTCTGAATCAAATGACACCAAATTCGTTGAAATCGGACCAAAATTGAGAGAGTTGTGGATGTTTGATGAAACGGGTCCCAAACTAGGTCGGACTACTCGGATTTCTGATTTTTCGGGTGAATAAGATGCAGCCCGACCTGGCTGGTCTTTCCCCACGCGTAGTGATGACGCGTGTAGCCTCCTCCCTCTGCCGTTTTGTATCAAATTTTGTATGTTTGCTCCATTTGCCTAGATCTAATTCATGGTATTTTTCTAGAATTTTTTGAATAATAGATATTTTATTTTTATTTTTCTTGAATTTTAAAATTCATAAATATATATTGTACTTTCTGAATTTTCTCTTGAAAATTTTTGTACTTGTTTCTATTATTATTTAAGCTTGTGGGGTCTTGTGTACTCTCAATATTATGTAGTTATGCACCAAAATTAATTTTGGATGTAGTTTATGCATACCATGTGCTTCTTACCTTTCTCAACCAAACTAACAGGTTGATTCATGAACACATCTTCATACAAATCACTATTTAGGAAAGCAGTTTTTACATCTACTTGATAGAGCTCTAAATCAAAATGAGCAATCAAAGCTATAACAATACGTAATGAATCTTTAGCAGAGATCGGGGAAAAAGTCTCTTTATAGTCTGTACCTTCCCTTTGGTTATACCCCTTCGCAACAAGTCTGACTTTGTACCTTTGTTCCTCACCTCTAGCATCACGTTTAGTTTTAAAGACCCATTTACACCTAACAGTCTTACAACCATTAGATAATTCTACCAAGTCTCAAACGCTATTCATACTCATAGAAGCTAGCTTATGTTCCATGGCTGGCAACCATTGTGAACTTCGAGAACTAGAAATGACATCCTGAAAAGAAATTGGATCTAAGTCTTCAACTAAATTGAATTCATGCTCCTCCATGTAAATATAATAGTCTCGAAATTTAGAAGACTCAGTGGATTTAGGAATCCTTTCAAATCTCCTAGGTAGAGCTACAACCATATATAGGACTTGAGTATCAATGCCAACCTGTTGAGAAATTTTAACATCGTTTCTTGGATCAACAATATCATCATGAATCAGAGGAGACTGAATTGCCTCATGATAAAAAACAATAGGTATAGGAACAATAACACGATCCTCTTTGAAATCAACAACACGAGACTTGAATTATGTTCCATGTCCCTTTCAAAATAGACAACTCGATCTGATTCAATGACTCTAGTAGTGTGATTGGGACAATAGAATCTTGAACCTCTTGAGTCAGTATAATAACTAATAAAGTAACCTGAAATAGTTCTAGGATCAAGCCTCTTCAACTGAGGATTATAAGTCCTCACCTCAACCTTACAGCCCCAAACACGAAAATGCTTCAAACTGGGCTTCTTTCCTAATATAAGCTCAAAAGGAGTTTTTGGTACAAACTTACTAGGCACATGATTGAGAACATAAATAGCAGTCCTCAAAGCGTCTCCCACAAGAACTCTGATAAGGTGTAGTGACTAAGCATGCACCTAACCATCTCTATGAGAGTACGATTTCGTCTCTCTAAAATCTCATTTTGTTGAGGAGTGTCAGGCATGGTGTATTGCGCCTCAATTCTACAATCTTGCAACTATCTAGCAAAAAGGCCAGGGTTTCTTTCAGTTTCATCATATCGACCATAATACTCACTACCTCTATCAGATCTTACACATTTGATCTACTTCCTAAGTTACAGTTCAATAACATTTTTCAGTGACTTAAAAGCATCTAGCGATTCAGATTTCTCATCCAACAATTCAATCCAACCATATCGAGAAAAAATCATCAATAAAGGTGATGAAGTACCCAACAGTCTTACAACAATTGCAGATAATTCACACAGACATCTGTGGACCCATTACTCCTATTGCAAAGGGGTATAACTAGAGGGAAGGTATATACTATAAAGAGACTTTTTCCCTGGTCTCTACGAAAGATTCATTACTTATTGTGATGGCTTTGGTTGCTCATTTTGATTTATCAAATGGATGTAAAAATAGGTTTCCTAAATGGTGATCTATATAAAGATGTGTTCATGAATCAGTCTGCTGGTTTTGTTGAGCAAGGTAAGGAACACATGGTATGCAAATTGAGAAAATCCATTTATGGGCTGAAACAAGCCTCCATACAATGGTACTTGAAGTTTGAACAAATTTTTTACTCCCTTAGCTTCAAGGAAAATGCTGTTGATTAATGCATTTACTTGAAGAATAGTGGGAGAAAATTCATTATTCTTGTCTTATATGTTAATGACATTCTTTTAGCCAGTAATGATATGGGTTTTTCCTTTTGAACTAAACAAATGTTGACAACTCATTTTGATATGAAAGATCTCGGCGATGCTTCTTTTGTTCTGGACATTGAAATTCATCATGATAGATTGCGTGGTATTTTTGGTTTGTTTTAGAAAAGGTATATTGAAAGGATCTTGAATAGATTCAACATGAAAACTTGTAATCCTTGCAGTGCACCCATTCAAAAGGGTGACAAACTCTCGAATAGCTAGTGTCCTCAAAATGATAAAGATAAGTCAGAGATAAAAAAACGTCTCATATGCTTCTGTTGTTGGTAGTCTTATATATGCTCAAGTTTGTACACGTCCTGATATTAATTTTATTATTGGTGTACTTGGGAGATACTTGAGCAATCCTGGTGTAGATTATTGGCAAGCTGTAAAACGAGTTCTGAGGTATTTACAAGGTACTAAAGATTACATGCTCACTTACAGGATGTCTGACCACCTTGAGGTGATAGGTTATTCTAATTCTGATTATGGTGGCTGCTCTAATGATCACAAATCCACATCAGGATATATCTTTATGCTTGTTGAAGGAGTTGTATCTTGGAAAAGTGTTAAACAAATACTTACAACAACTTCAACTATGGAGCAGAGTATGTGGCTTGTTACGAAGCTACTTGACAGGAAATATGGTTGAGGAATTTCATTTCTGAGCTTTATCTTGTGGAGAGTGTTTCCAGACCTCTAACCATATATTGTGATAACTCTGCTGTGGTGAGCTTGTCTCAATATGCAAGAACTCTAAGTGTTTGAAGCATTTTGATACAAAGTATATGTTTGTTAGAGAGAAGGTTAAGGAGTTTCAGACCTGTATAGAGCATATACCCATTGATCTTATGGTAGCAAATCCTCCATTCAAAGGCTTGACTATTAAAGCCTTTGTGAGTCATGTAAACTGTATAGGTCAATTTAGATCTTTTGATGCCTTGGATTAGTGGGAGTCTGTCTTTTATGTTCATTTTTTATAGAAATTGTATTTGTCTATTTTGTTATTCAATCTAGAGACTTTTGCTTATGATTGTTGCTATTATTATTATTGCCATATACTTTATTGATATACTATGCAGGTACGTTTAAATGTTTGAATATATAGGGCATTTTGTTGGAGACATTTTGTACTCAGTCTCATTTTGTTGTTCTTAGATATTTTGTTAAATCTCAGTTGGCATCTTGGGTGGATGCTTGGGCCATTTTGTTTGGAGTTGCATAAACGGATCACCATTTTATGTGCATTTTCTTATGACACATTCTGTTTAGGTCATCGAGGTATGAGTATCTTGCATATATGTTATTAGTACTCCTATCGGGTCTGATTTCTATACTGTTGAGGTACTTGTAACCTCATTTTGGACTTATGATTGAGAGATTGTTGGCTCCACTTTGACATCCTATTGTGACTACATATTGTTATATTAATATGAGGATTTGTTTCTGTTATTTATTGATGTTGGTTATGATGTCCAAGCAGGAGAATGATATAATTTTATTATTAATTTTGTGGACTAACATAATAAACATAATTTTGTACAAACCCCAATTAATTATATGTCAAGATAACTGGGCTTGGTAATTATCTCTCAAACGTGTCATTGGGCCTATATTCATGGGCTTGCTATGATAGGTAAACTTGAACCATGTTTTGCAGTGCACAGGAGGCCCTACTGCTAGCCAACTTTGAATATAGTTACTTCATTGAGAACTGTATGTGTTTTTTTCTAATCAGGGTTCAGAATAGAAGTAGTCAATCCTCTTAGTCTTCGTTACTTCACTTCACAGGAAACAGCAATGGATTCAATCGTTCCTCAATTCCCAGGTATTTGTCCATATAATTATTGAATCTAGCATGTTACAATTCTAGAGTTAATTAATTGTATTGATTAATTATAAAATTAATCAGTAATTTTGTGTCTATTATCTTCATTAGATTCATATTTAATAATATTATTATGCATGACATTCGACGTATAGTCATAATTTCTATTAAACCATCATGATTTCATAATATGGTTATGTATGATAAGTGACACATAGTCATAATTTCCGTTTGTGTTTTATGGTTCAGGTGTATCTTCCATTAGCTTCATTATAAAATGTCTACAATAACAACTCTCTTGGGAAGTTGTGATGAAAGAAAACTTCTCTGCAGCTTCTTAAATCTCTCCCATACCTCAATAGAGGAATTCTCCATCTTACTGCTGAGAGGTTGTGATCTCCTTGACAGTCCAAATTGTCTTTGTTAATGGAAAGTATTCAGCTAGGAAACCTTGAACTAACTCTTCCCATGTAGTTACATGCTTTGGATTAAGAGAAGTTAGCCATGCCTTTGCTCGATATTTCAATATGAAGGAAAAGAGCCTCATTCTTGCTACCTCCTCGGATAACCCATTATGCCTAAATGTAATGCAAATTTCCAAAAAATTAGCAAGGTGAGCATTTAGATCCTCATGCAGTAAACCATAAAACTGAATAATAGTTTGCAAAATATTCAATAAAGCAAGCTTAATTTCAAATTTGTTCGCTTTAATAGGCAGCCTAGTGATCCCTTATTGGTTCGTATTAAACCCTGGTAGCATAAATTCAATTAATGTTCTTTGGTCACCGTCTTTATCTCCTTGATCCTCCATTATTTTTTCGATTTCATCTTGACGCCTTGCTTTTCTCAATTCCCTTTTAAGTTTGATGATGTCAAGTTCGCTTAATCTACTCGCACTTTCGGAACTTCTCGTATGCATACACCTATCACATACAAGGAAAGAGGATCAAATAAAAATAAAAAGAATGCTCAAATAAAAACAATTCAAATCACCCTTGATACTAGGTGGAATCCCTGGAAATAACGTAAAAAAACTTGATAAGGAATTGAGAAAAGCAAGACGTTAAGATGAAATTGAAAAGATAATGAAGGATCAAGGAGATCAGTTTTAATGTTGTATATTAATAATTTTAGTTAAAGAAGATATTATGTGTTAGTGCATTGATCATGTTTCTTCCTTTAGGATAAAATTTCTTTCGTATAAGCAAAGTGTCCTTCTTTCTAGAGTTGTTCTCTTTATTCATCTTATGTTTGTTTGGTTCGTGGGAAGATCAGGGAAACGGAGAGAACTGTAAGGTGAGTGAAACTGTTAAAATGGTGACAAGGTTTTTGTTATTTATTTTTTTGCCTGGTTGCAAGAATCTGGAACCTTGAATCTGAACTCTTGAGATATTTTGAGTATTTTTGAAGCATGTGATTGACTAACTTTAATTATTCGATGGCGTTGGCTAATTAATTGTCCTAATTTCTTGTGTGTCGTTATCGGCCTTAGAAATTGACTATTTAAGTTGTCAAATCATAGAGTTTCTGAAAGCCACCATTGCTTTGGGAGCACGTGACCTCGTGATTCACGACACAGGTTGTTTTCTAGAAATATGAAATATCTCTTATCATGGCTACTAATTGAAAGATGCTGTATCCAAATTACGAGATTCTAGCTCATCTTATAGATCTGAAAGGATGACCAAAAGTAAAGATATATTATTTATAAATATAAATTGAATTAAATTTGTAACTTAATTCTCAATTACTAAATTTTTAAGTATTATATGTCCACACATATTCCTAAAGTAATGGTTGCAATTTTCCATTAGTTTATGCTTTATAATAATGGTTGAAATTTTCTATTAGTTTATGCTTTATAATAATGGTTGAAATTTTCTATTAGTTTATGCTTTACAATCAATAAGTTAATTGTAATTCAATAAAATAATTATTTAAAAGTATTTTTATCTTATACATGTTTTTTAGATTTGAGGAAACCCGTAGGCGGTTCAAGCGGGCACATCTCTCCGAAAGCTCAACTGACATACTACCTCACAGGCGGATCAAGCGGGCACACCTCATTATAAGATTATAATTATGAGATTCACATTGCATTTATGTATTATCCATAAATTATTCATAGTTATTATTCTATTAAGACTAAATATTAATAAAAAATATATAAAAACTAGAACATGTTATGTTTCTTCCTTATGCAAGAAATAGTCAATTTTATATATTAAATTATAAAGATACTTAAACAAACATATAGATGTTTATTAACGAATAAGTTTACTGAATTAATTCGATATGAAAATTCTATTTAGAACATTATTTATATGTAAATGAAAATTTTTATTGTGATGAATATATAGGTGATCCTTTAACTTGAGATCACAAAAATAACTGCTATGACATCTAATAAAGTACGAGCTTTAATATGTAGAGACCCAACAGTCTGGTTTCTATTTTATAATAGGATAAAACTATATAAAGAATTAGGGATATAGTCCCTAAGTTATTTGGACAATTATCTTTTCTAATATCCAATCAGTTAGAAAGGAGATAGTTCTTTAAAGAAAATAGATGTACATATTGACTTGGAAGACGAATAACACAAGACTTAAGAATCACGCTATTCTCATAGATTCAGGTACGCTTTCGCAACAAGTCTAAATATTCTTGATGATTTGACACGATTGTTTATATGATTGGTGATGGCTTTCACAATGAGGTATCAAATTCTATCAAGTGGTATTAGAGCCTATTTCATGTTAGATCATTGATCATTTTTTTAATTTATTTGCCTTCTATATTTCCATCAAAAATCAAAGAACTTGTTTTTGCCAAAAGTATCATATACTAGATCTTATTCACCAGATTTCTACATTTGGAAAATTTCCATTAACGGTGATAGAAGGGAGGAAAACATTATAAGTTATTAGGCATCCTTTTGTTTAACTGTTTTCAATGCTTTGTGTGAAACAGATTATGATTGGTTGTTTTCAAAAGATTGTTTTAAAAAACCTTTCATCTTTATCCAATAAACGTTCCTTTCTATTTTATTAATAAAAGCCTTTAGTAGTGGCCTTTCTGTAAGGTTTCGATTATGCATCACATGCATCACATATAAGAAAATATGCAGCAGAAAATAAAACGAAACTTAAAAAGTACATAATCATACATATTTCATTAGATGTAGTAAAAAATGAACTTAAAATGTGTACCTTACTAACTCCTTTGTTATTCGTTATCTTCACCTCTTCGGGTTGTCCTAATGACCAAAGGAGGACTTCTCTAATGATATCTACACAAAGAGCAAAGCCTGAAATGTAGCGCTCCCTTACGCTAGGGTACATATCGGGATACCCTGAGGATATTACAGTACATAACCTATGATAATGTCGCATTACGTTCAATTATAACATTCACTTAAAATAGCATCATCTAACTTTATATTACGTTCAATTATAACATTCACTTAAAATAGCATCATCTAACTTTATTCTCTTATAAACATAAGAAGGAAAGTCACAATATTTTAAAACCAAAAATTTTCCTCATATCATTTCATAAGAATCGAATATTTACAATATATCTTTCAACATCCATACCGATACAACATCATGGCCTAATACAAAAAATGTGCTACATGAAAGACGAAATATACAAGGATTATTGGCATAACATCCACTATTGGATTCAAAAATGTGTAGGCTTTAGGCAATTTTGTGAAGAAAAAATTGCTTGAAGAAAGAACAGAATTAAGACAAATACAAATAAAAATAAAAAGATTAAGCATAATAAATATTTTGTTCTTGAAAATAATTGTATTTTGATTGAGTTATAAATAGTCTATTTATGATAGAAAGTATGAATATAAAATATTAGGAAGTTAGCGGAAAAACCATTCTGTAAACTTAGAAATTCCCCCAATAAAAAATCCTTCAATTCTCTCAACTCGAAAAAGAATAGAAAATTTTGATTTTCATACAAAATTTTAATTGAATTGGATATTATAATCAATAAATTCTGTTTAATTCTACATTTACATCGACCCTATCTACACCTATTTAAATCCAAACAACAAGCTAATCAGAATATATTTCATAGATATTTGGAGAGAATTGACGACGAACAAAAACTATTATTAGTTTTGAGTAAGGTTGAATGAAAAGATAAACGGGGCGTTGCCAAGCAGTAAGGCAACGGGTTTTGGTCCAGTATTTGGAGGTTCGAATCCTTCTGTCTCAAAGCATAGTTTTTTCTAATTTTTATTATTCTATATATATCCAAATAAAGATTAATATATCAAACAAAGATTATGAAAAATTAAACTAAAGATTTCCTTTGAGAAGAATTTTCTAATTGAGAGTTTATCAATAGCAATTTTTGTTTTTTTTTTTATTTTTAATGACTTTTTATAAACGTATTTTTTAACAAATTTGATCGTATTAAAAAAATTTGCAAATATAATTGAATATTTTTTATTCATAGAATCCCATATTCTATAACGACAAAAATATTTTTATCTTTATCTTATTAATAGAAATGGATTTGATCGAAATTGATATAAGATGGATAGAAAAAATTGAGTAAATGACAGAAGTACGTCTCGAAATATAAAAATAGGGTATTTCCTTCAATTCAATGAGTTTTTTATTTATTTATCGCGTGTATATATATATATATATATATAATTACTTACTTATTATTATTATTATATACGTATTAGTTTTTGTTTTATTACTATATATATTCTTTTTATTATATTTTTTTATTATTGTTTATAATATTGTAGTTTATATTATTATATATTATTGTTTATAATATTGTAGTATATAGTTAGAGTATTAGTGATGGTGATTTTTTTATTTAAATTGAATGAATTCTTTTCTTTAATTTTGTCATTGCGTATATTCTTAACACATTCATATTGACAACAATGCATCAAAGAAGAATAACTATATCTTATTGGTGGATCTATTTATCTCGGTTTTAGTTCCATGGATTTGGTTTTTTTCTTCAATCAAATCTTTCGTTTATTGGATTTGATATGATACAAAAATATGTTTTTGTTATTCTGATTGTACCTATATAACCTAAGTTTTTTATTTGTTATTTGGGTTACTAACTCAATGGTAGAGTACTCAGCTTTTAAGTGCGACTAACATCTTTTACGCATTTTTATAAAGAAAGAGATTTGTCCACACCATCAGTATAGTTTGTAGGACCACGACTGATCCTGAAAGGAATCAATGGAAAAAAATAACATGTCGTATCAATCGAGATTTTTGAGAATATTTCATTCTTAGTAGATCGGCCCCCAACCTTGGTTGAATTCTTTGTGTGTAACATTCAAAAATAAATTTAAGCTTGGGTTGAGTGGAATAAGTTGATAGAGCCCTACAACTCCAATTATATGAAAACAAACAAGCTACGAGCTTCCGTTCTTAATTTGAATTTGAATGATTTTCCAATCTAATTAGGTGTTAAAAATATATTAGTGCATGATGCGGAAAATCTTTTTCCATGAGCGGATTCTCTAATATTTTTTAATGAATCCTAACTATTAGTTATTCCACTATGCAGATTGTGCGGGGGAGATGAATATGTAGAAGAAAGAGTATAGTGATAAAGAGATTTTTTTCCAAAATCAAAAGAGTGATTGGCCTGAAAAAAGTAAAGTATTTCAAATTATCTTATTATCCCTAATAATATAATGAACATAAAACAATTCAAAGGGATAGAGAATTCGTAGATGAGTTTATTCGCTTATGAGGTATCTATTCATTTTGTATTCTATTCCTTTGTTTATATTGTATCGCACTGTGTATCATTTAATTATGGATTATTTAACTATGTATCATTTTTTTACTATTTTTACTGCAACAAGATAACTCCAATAAGTCCCGATCTTTGCTTCAATTTAATCTAACTTAAAATGAAAATGGAGAAATATCAAATAGAACTAGATAGATCTCAAAAAGTGACTTCCTATACCCACTTATCTTTCGGGAGTATATTTATATACTTGTTCAAGATCACAGTTTAAATAGATCCATTTTGTTGTAAAATGGAGATTATAACAAACAATCTAGTTTACTAATTATAAAACGTTTAATCACTCGACTATATCAACAGAATCATTTTCTTTTTTTTCGAAAGAATTCCAACCAAAATCAATTTCTTAGGTATAACAAGAATTTGTATTCTCAAATAATATCAGAGGGTTTTGTTGTCGTTGTGGAAATTCCATTTTCCCTCTAATTAGTATCTTCTTTAGACAAGTCAGAAAGAGTAAAATCCTATAATTTATGATCAATGCATTCACTATTTCTTGTTTTAGAGGATAAATTTCTACATTTAAATTATGCATCAGATGGATTCGTACCTTATCCCATCCATCTAGAAAAATTAGTTCAAATCCTTCGCTACTGGGTGAAAGATCCCTCTTCTTTGCATTTATTACGACTCTTTGTTTATCCAGATTGGCATTGAAGCAATCTTATGATTCCAAAAAAATGGATATCCATTTTTCAAAAAAGTATGCCAAGATGCTTCTTCTTCCTATATAATTATCATATATATGAATACAAATTAACTTTATTTTTTCTTCGTAACCAAGCCTTTTATTTACGATCAATACTTTCTCAGTTCCTTCTTTAGCGGATAGATTTCTATTGAAAGATAGAACATTTTATAGAAGTCTTTTCTAATGATTTTCTAGCTAACCTATGTTTGGTCAAAGATCCTTTCATGCATTATGTAGATATCAAGGAAAATCCAATATGACTTCAAAGGATATGCTTCTTCTAATAAGAAAATAGAAATATTATTTTGTCCATTTATGTCAATATCATTTTTATATGTGGTTTTAGCCAAAAATGATTGATATAAGCTCATTATCCAAAAACTCTCTAGACTTTTTGGGATATTTTTCAAGTGTACGACAAAATCCTTCGGCAATACATAGTCAAATGATAAAAAAATCATTTATAATAGATAATATTATGAAGAAACTCGATTCAACAGTTCTAATTATTCATTTAATTGGAACATTGGCAAAAATGAGAATTTGTAACAAAAACGGACATCCCATTAGTAACTCGTCCTAGGCTAATTCATTGGATTCTGATATTATCGCCGGATTTGTGTATATATGCACAAATCTTTTTCATTATTATAGTGGATAAAAAAAGAGTTTGTATCGAATGAAATATATACTTCAACTTTCTTGTTTTAAAACTTTAGCTTGTAAACATAAAAGTACTTTTTTAAAAGATTAGGTTCAGAATTCTTGGAAGAATTTTTTTCGGAAGAACAATAGGTTCTTTCTTTGATTTTACCAAGAGTCTCTTCAATTTCACGAAAGGTATATAAAGAGCGGGTTTGGTATTTGGATATACTTTGTATCAACGATCTGGTCAATCATGGACAATTTGTTATGAAAAGATGTAAATTAAATCCAAATTCTCCCTAAATGATGAAGAGAGAACAAAAAATTCTTTCATTTCTATTATGAAATGTTCATGCATACGAATAAGGATTGAGCAACTGATTATTCAACTTTCTTAGAGATTATGTTTAGAAGGGGGTGAGTAAAACGTATACATAGGGAAAGCCGTGTGCAACGAAACATGCAAGCACGGCTTAGGGAGGGATTCTTTTACCTATTTTAAATCCATTTTCTAATCCATCTAACTAGTTCTGGGTTCGAGTCCCTGGCAACCCATTCTAACTATCTATTGAAATAGTATGAAATCCTATATGATATGTCTAGAAATATGAATTCCTTTTTTAACTCATTTCAACTTGTTTTATTCCATAATTTATTATGAATCTAGATAGATAAGATCATAAAGATATGCCTTGGGCTGTTGCTTGACATAGGTATAGAAGTCATGTTATATTGTTGGATAACAAGTCCTCAATTCTTTATTTCTATTTATAGATAATTTGTGTATTTGGGAGTCCTTGAAGATTAAATAAGCTAAGATTTTACCAAGACTGCAATTTTAGAGAGACATGAAAGCGAAAGCCTATAGGGTCACTTATATAATTGGATAACTAGCACTAAAAACCGTCTTTACATTGGATAGTTTGGTGTTTTGATGATCCGTACTTTATTGACCACAACTTTTGTATTTATTATCGCTTTCATTGCTGCACCTCCAGTAGATATTGATGGTATTCGCGAACTTATTTCTAGACCTTTACTTTACGGAAACAATATTATTTATGGTACCATCATTCCTACTTCTGCGGCTATAAGTTTGCACTTTTATCCAATATGGGAATCTGCATCTGATGATGATTGGTTATGCAATGGTAGTCCTTATGAGCTAATTGTTTTACACTTTTTACTTGGTGTAGCTTGTTACATGGGTCATGAGTGGGAATTGAGTTTCTATCTGGGTATACGGCCTTGGATTGTTGTTGCATATTCAGCTTTTGTTGCAGTTGCTATCGTTGTTTTCTTAATCTACCGGATTGGTCAAGGAAGCTTTTCTGATGGAATGTCTCTAGGAATCTCTGGTACTTTCAACTTTATGATTGTATTCTAGGCTGAGCACAATATCCTTATGCACCCATTCCACATGTTTGGTGTAGCTGGTGTATTCAAATTTAGTGCCATGCATGGTTCCTTGGTAACCTCTAGTTTAATAAGGGAAATAACAGAAAATGAATTTGCTAATGAAGGTTATATAATCGATGAAGAAGAAGAAACTTATAATATCGTAGCCCCTTATGGTTATTTTGGCCTATTGATCTTCCAATATGATAGTTTTAATAACTCTCATTCTTTACATTTCTTCCTAGCGGGTTGGCCTGTTGTAGGTATTTGGTTCACTGCTTTAGGTATTAACACTATGGCTTTCAACTTATATGGTTTCGATTTTAACCAATCTGTAGTTGATAGTCAAGGTCGTGTAATTAATACCGAGGTTGATATTATTAACTGTGCTAACCTTGGTATGGAAGTTATGCATGAACGTAATGCTCATAATTTCCCTCTAGACCTAGCGGCGGTTGAAGCTCCATCTACAAATGGATAATACTTCAGTCTTAGTGTGTATGAGTTTTTGAAAAAAAAATTTACCAAAAAGAAGCAATAGCCAATTTATTGTTCTAACAAGAGGTTTGGTATTGCTCCTTTTTTTTAGCAACATTTTTTAACTTTATGTAATTTTTTATTTACTTCAACATACAAAATAGAAATCTTTTCCCTTTTTGTGTTTTCTTTTTATGTCTTTTTCTAATCTTATTCTTATAAGAACAAAGAAATAAGAAAGAAAGATTTGAATGAGAAATGCTAGAACTTCTTTGTAATTTGTAGACTTTTTTAATTTGTAATTAAAGCATTAGGGGCAGATGTAGCCAAGTGGATCAAGGGAGTGGATTCTGAATCTACAATGCATGTGTTCAATTCTCGTTGTTTGCCCATAAGAAAACAAAATCAACCACGTCACTAGGATTTTTTTTCCGTCTTTGTGTTAAGCTTATTTATTTTTCTTAATAAATGATTTGCTACAAAAGGATTTTTTTAGTGAACGTGTCACAGGCAATTTTTATTCCTTTTTTTGAAAAGACGAAGAAACAAATTCTATTTTCTCTCCTATTCACTACATTGACGAAGAATCAAATTATCAATATATTTATTTCTTTTCTACTTCTTCTTCCAAGTGTAGGATAATCCTAAAGAGTTGCGAGTTTTTTTATACCAAATTTGGTATAAAAATATTATTAAAATATTCTCTTTTACATCAAATTTGGTGTTAATTTTAATGGAATGGTTGAAAATGACCTTAGCTACACAAAAATAAGTGGTATTGCAAATCGGAGTTAACGGGATTGGGATTACATTCATAATAATAATATTATTATGCATGATATTCGACATGTAGTCATAAATCATAATTTCTGTCAAACCATCATGATTTCATAATATGGTTATGTATGATAAGTGACACATAGTCATAATTTCCGTTTGTGGTTTATGGTTTATGGTTCAGGTGTATTGGAGATATCAATAATATATGATTATATGCACAAAATTTTATATCATAATTTTGGTGGCATGCATATATTTGCCATATGTTTAATACACATTTTTTTTGGAAGTCAGGAGGGCAGTTACACTTACAAGGTTCAGCAATACATCAGCTAAAAGCATAGATCAAAATCAGCTATCAAGTTCGTACAACGCATTCAGCTCAATTGAACCAAAAAGCTGTACTATTGACTTTTAGGCTTGTCTGCCAACCTCTCCGAGAATAGCTTCAGACCTTGCAAAGGATCCTTTTGATCATTGAGAAACTAACCAGTATTCTAGCCCCGGATAGTTCATGTTAAAGAGCACAAGTGAGCTGTTGAATTTGCCATTTTGAAGCTAGCGTACCTGACTCGTTCTAATTGTCGTACTTTCCAATTTGTCGTTATCTGTATTGATTAACGGGCCGTAGAATTCGACTTATTTAAGTTGTCAGATCATAGAGTTTAAGTGGCTGAAAGCCGCCGTTGCTTTGGCATAACGTGACCACGTGATTCACGACAGAGGTTGTTTTCTAGAATGAGTACTTGTGGTGGTTCAACTAGTAGAAATATCTCTTATCGTGTCTACCAATTGAAAGATGCTGCACTCAAATTACGAGATTCTATCTTATAGATCTGAAAGGATAATCAAATATAAATATAAATTATTCATAAATATAAATTGAAGTAAATTTGTTTTCAATTTCGAATTTTTCAAATATTATATGTCCCTATATTTTCCTAAATTAATGGTTGCAATTTTCCATTAATTTATGACTTACAGTGAATAAGTTAATCGTAATTCAATAAAATAATTATTTCAAAGTATTTTTATCTTATACATATTCATATGTATATGATGAAGTCTACGAGATAAATATATATTGGCCTATAATTATTAAAATATTCACGACATATTATAAATAGGCCTATAGTCTAAGGAAGTTAGCACTCTTTACCTATTCATTTCTATAATTGTTATAGAGTTCTCACAACTTGTTCCATGAATATCATTAAAAGTTAGACATTTATGTAGCTAAAGGTGATTGAGATGAGCCTGTTTCAGAAACAGTTCAACGAAATCAACAAAAATGATCAAATTTCACACTAAGGTATAAATTAAGATTCATGCTTTATTAAGTTTTATGTATTAATTATATATTAATTATATTATAGATTTTAAGTGATCTTCACCTTTGGGAAATCAAAATAAAAAGGTCTTCTTATTATTTTATTGTGTGAGAGATTAGTTCTTGCTTTGATTTTCTAAGACTGGTATTAAAGCTAACTTTAATTCTGTAATTTTATTAAACTATTTGATTGTTATTAATAACAATCTAAAATTGAAATAAAAATGATAAAAATTAGATTAGAATTTAATTTAATTAATTGATCTTACATTTGAAAAATTCAAATGAATACCTTTTAATCCTTAAAGTGTTGAATTTAATCTAACGTGTGGCCATATATATTTATAAATTAATTGTATATTATGAGCTATCATAAGGTTAAGCCTTGTTAAAGTTATCTATTAAGATTAAAGACTTTGGACTATATGACATCTAATGAAGTACAGACTTTAATGTGTAGAGACTTAGCAGTCTCATTTCTATTTTATAATGGGCTAATACTATATAAATAATTAGGGTTATAGTCCCTAAGTTATATGAACGATTATCTTTTCTGATATCCCAAAAAAAAGAGGCAGTTCTTCAGAGAAAACAGACGTACGAATTGACTTGGAAGACTAATAACCATAAGACTTAACAATCACATTATTCCCATAGATTTAGGTACGTTTCACAACAAATCTAAGTATTCTTGATGATTTGACATGATTGTTTATATGATTGGTGATGGTTTTCACAATGAGGTATCAAATTCTATCAAGTGGTATTAAAGCCTATTTCATGTTAGATCATTGATCATTTTTTTAAATTTATTTGTCTTCTATATTTCCAGCAAAAATCAATGAATGTTTTTTTTTACCAAAAGTATCATATACTAGATCTTATTCACCATATTTCTTAATTTGGTAAATTTCCATTGATGGTGACAGAAGGGAGGAAAACATGATAAGTTACTAGGCATCTTTTTGCTCAACTGTTCAATGCTTTGTGTTAATCAAATTACAATTGGTTGTTTTCAAAAACCTTTCATCTTTATCCAATAAACATTTCTTTTTGTTTTATTAATAAAAGCCATTAATAGTGGTCTTTTTGTAAGGTTTCAATTATGCATCACATGCATCTCCTATAAGAAAATACGCAGCAGAAAATAAAATGAAACCCAAAACATATATAATCATACATGTGCCACTAGATGTAGTAAAAAATGAACTTAAGATGTGTACCTTACTAACTCCTTCGTTCTTCGTTGTCTTCACCTCTTCGGGTTGTCCTAAACCACAATGACCAAAGGAGGACTTCTCTAATGATATCTACATGAAGAGCAAAGCCTAAAACCTACTAGGAAGAATGGTTAGAACACACGCAAAGTGTTAGCTTTGATGTATGTTCTTGAGAGAATAGTTTAGAGAATAAGTGTGTGTAAGATGAACGTTTCACATTTCTCACTAGTTTTCTTTCAATACGATGCACGAAAATGAGTGAGTTTCTACCAACTTTCGGCCTTCTCTAACCCCCATCATGAATGGAGGAATAATGGGAACTAAGTGTCCATGAATGTCACTTAATTTAGCTTGAAACGTTTGATGGAAATTTGGAAAATTTCTAGGCTAGTAGCCATGCAACACTTTCTTTATTTCATTCCTTTGCATCTTTTCTTACCACGATCATATCGCTATACAATTCCAAAATATGCTCTCATATCTTGTATCACTATATAAACCCATTTTACTTCACATCTCCAATGCATGTGACCTATTAGGTTCCTGGTTATATTAGCCACTTGAATTAACACTTAATTCAAGCAAGTCATGAAAGATATCCAGTAACACATAATGACCCCCAATTGACTGAAAAGTTAGTGGTTTGACTATGAACCCTTCCATAGACAATGTTTCCATGCAATTCATCATTTTACCATCTATACCCCACTTAGTTCAGAGCATGGTTAAAATGTCAACTCCCAGTAGACTGACTACATCATATCTAGCCCAAGTGATGTTAGTTCTTATCCCCAAGGCTCATTACTCAATTGGATGTCGCTGAAGACTAACTTCATAACATTTTCACTATGGCCAGAGATTCTCGAGTAATGACCACAACAAGAGGCCATAGATATCATCTCCTTTTATCAGGAGCGGTGAATTCTTTATGGACTACACAATTACCTTCGAATACTTCAAACTATACCCAGTCACCACCCTATGAGCAACTTTTAAGAGACAAAGAGAAATGGAGTCAAAGTATAGGATCGGTATCCAAGATATCCTTGAGCACCTCAAGTCTAAGGATATTAATATCGATTTTTTGATATGTGTAATTTTAATAGTTTAACCTTGATATTTCGCAAGCGTACGGGTCATTCATATAGTACCTAAAGTGTCGATCCCACGAGGATGGTTAATCTAATCCTAAAATCTAAGGTTAAAACTATTCACAAAAATTCAAATTTAACTAAACTAAAATAATGATGCAATTCAATCATTTGATTCAATCAAACAACTTAATTCAAGACAACTTAATTCAAGAATTAATCACAAAATATTAACAAATTAATAAATTGAAACACACACATCAAGAATCAACCTAAGGAACTACCAATTGAGAGAAAGGAGAATTTTTACTTATCTTCTAATTATTATGAATTGTCAGATTATTAGTCCCGGACGATCCCATGGCTGATTATTCTCTCTTGAGTTATAACCAATACCCTTAAATTATAAACCCTAATCATATTATGAAAAGTTGCAATTTCTCAATTCACAATTTATCCAAACCCTAAGTAGATTTGAAGTTTTTTACTAGACTGCCAGAAACTTATGTAAGATCTCTCTACAGACAATTACTGATTTGATTGATTTCTCATTTTTATTAAATCACCTAACTCTCGTTAGCCCAATTTAATTATTTTTCATTCGATTCATCCTATCAGTCTATCACCAAATTATGCAAGTGTAGAAATCAATCACAATGAATCTAAATAACATAAACAATCAAAATTTTACCAAATCAAAGATAAAAACAACCCGAAGGTGAGTTTAGACATTACTCAACATTCATAAAATCCTATCTCAACAACTATCTCAATTCTATATATAAATAAAATTGAAATAAATCAAAAACCAACGGTACAGATGACAAAGGTAGCAATGTCGGTAAATCTCCTGTTCTAGGAAGTACTTCGCGTCAGCTTCTTCTCCACATCTCTCTTCCTTCATCTCTTTCTCAGTCTCTCGATGAGCTCTCTCTAGGGTTTCTTGATGGTGGCTGATGCAAGAAGCTCTCTTCTTCTTTTGTCTTGTTCTTTTTATACTTGATGTGTTGGTGGTAGCCCTAGGATTTTTTCAGGGTCAAAAAGGTCCTAAAATCCCTCAAATTTGACTTTTCTGTGTCTGCGTATCTGTTCGACATAGGCCACGATCGTGGCCATGTAAGTGTGTAAATCGAATTACACATGTTTAGTACCGATAAGCCGACTTGTACTTTGGGTAAGTCGACTTATGCAAGGACGGTACTGTTCAATTGTGCCCTAAAGGCAATCCCCTTTAGC
>JAOTIZ010000009.1:5896123-5909731 GCA_027123425.1 Erythroxylum panamense
TGCCATGTGGATTATTAGCGAAATTTTCTGGTAGTGAACCTTTATCGTGGGATACGTGTCGAAGCGACCTTCGGGCGACCCGATATGTACCCTACGGTGAGGGGGCGCTACATAACAAACATAGAGAAACGCTATTTCTACTTCTAAATGGCATATTGATCGATTTTGTATATATTGACCGTGTTCGGTTAACAACTTTTCAGCTATTTTTTGATTATTTGACTTAAATTAGTTGTTTGATTCATATTAATAAGCTTTTTATTTGTTTGGTTAGGGTTTGATTGGGATAATTGATTTAACCCAACGAGCTAATTTTTTACCTACTCCTTTACTAAAGCGTTTAAAGATAACTAATTGATTTTTGTCAGTATTGCCTCTCTTTACTCTCTGCTCTCAGTCCATCTTCTTCGTCATTCTTCTTTTTTTCCCCTTTGGTGTTCTTTTCATTTGGGATTACTAAGGTTGTGTGAAGTGGGTTGCTTGAGACGATTTTGGATGACTTCTTTGTTCTTTATTTGGCTGGTTTTTTCACTCCTACTGCAGATGGTTTCTGTATTTCAGCTTTTCTGATGCTGAATGGTCCAGCATTCTTCATGGAACCTATTTGTAGTAAATGCGTATATGTATTCACCGTATCTTGTTGCATTTTCTTCTCTGGCGCTTATGTAGGTTGAGATTATGCATTTTATTAACAATATTTATTAGATTTTCTTAACAATATTCATTAGATTTTGTAGACACCTGGTTGATATCGGCCTAATCAACCTAAATTTCTGTTGATAAATTTGTCTTACTCTTTAACATTTTCTTAGACTAGATACACATATCACCTCATCAATTACTCAATTGTAACAATAAATTCCTAATTCACTAATTATAATCCATCAAAATAAAATTTAAGACAAAATCAATACATAATTACATCATGATCAGTTAAAACCTTTCATACTTTGGAGCATGTCAATTGAGTGTATATACTATCTTGCAATATTTTTTAAATCATGATTCATATGTGTATACGAATATTATGCATGTGAGTGAGATACACCTCGTAAATTCTTAAATAAAATAACTCATGTGAGTCAATCTAACAATTTATTCTTAACAATTTTAGGAGGCAGGATATTACATTAACAATATGTTAAGTTGCCCAATTTTTGTATTTAGAACCAACAAAGTCCAAAGTTATGGGAATATGTGCTTTGATGTTGTTGATGATAAAGGCTTCATGAGTTTTGTCACTAGCAGATGGTGCCATAATGAAGATTGAGAAAGAGACAAAGAGAAGTGGAGAAAAATGTTACCCAAAGAGATACTGATAAGAAACAGACTTTAATTTGTGGAAGTGGCAAGCAAGCAGATCAGTGAGAAGCGTCTGATGAATGAACAAGGAGGGCTAGTAAGATTTTAGGAAAAAAAAAAGAGATAAGAATTTTAAGATATCACGTGTTGTTCAATTAAATAGAATAAACACAACAATGTAGCTCTTAAATTGGAGTTGAATAAATAAATTATTGCTGTTATTTTAAATTATTGGTTGAATTGAGTTTAATTAATTTGAGATGAGTTTAAGAACTTAACTATATACATTAATTATATATATATATATATATATAATATTATTTTCAATTTTAAATATTACCACCCAGATGTGGGGTTTGTGTTTGACCCACAACCAGTTGTGGGTCGGTGCCAAAATCGAAAGAAGACAACCAAATCGCATTTTGTCTTGGAGTTCGTCTCTGCGTTCCCACTCGAATTTGTAAACACAGCGGACGAGATTCGATGTAGAAACCCGAAAAGCCTACGCTTACAATGGGGTAGTTGGTGAGACTCAGACCCGTACTCATTTCCCATGACCATGAGCCGAAATAAAAAGATCCACACATTCCAAAGATCAACACTTACCCTACGTTTCTCCCTCTCCTCAGCCTCTATTTCCTCACCCTCACTGCTCCTCCCCCTGCCACCTTTTCTCCATCTAACCACCTCCTTGCCCCTCATTTCTATATTCTTCTGCTTTGGTGTCATTTTGGTACTTTCTCCAATCTTTTACTGTTTGGTGTATGCTTGCCTTGGAAGCCTCTTTTGTTTTGCATATTGTTCCTCAAACGTTTCAAGTGTTTTTGTTTTCTTTTTTGATTCATTTTGCACTGGGAAGATTTGGGTTACCTTGTTATTACTGCTGCTGTTTTGTATGTGGATATGATTCGCCATTAGATTATGTTCCCATGATTGAACGATTTCCGTTCCGTCTCTTTTGGCATCTGTAGCTGGTGTAGTTGGTGGGTTTTGTTGTCTGTCAATGGGCGCTTTGGATGAGGGACAATTCGACCTGGAGCTTAATAATGAAGTGAAACTCGGAACAGTTGAGCTAGGATTTGAGGGAGAGCCAGAAACTATAGCTATTGAGGAATCTGTGAAACTTCTTTTACGAGGTCTTGGAGAAGATGTCAATAGAGAAGGTCTTAGAAAGACTCCACTACGCGTCGCTAAGGCGTTTAGAGAAGCAACCAAAGGTACCTTCTTGTCCTTACTCTGTTTAACTAACTCTGAATTTGTTTTCACCCGCCGATGGATGCGTTCTCAGTATAAGTTTTAGGGATCTGCTCTCCGCAGTTCTTGAGTTCTTCCTTTTGGTTATTCCCTTTCCTATGCGTCACTATTTTGTTACGACAGTTGTCCTTGAATTTAAACTTGCTAAGCCGTAGATTAGAATTTGCAGACGTTGACGTGAATCTATTATAGTCTCAATTTCAGTGGATGGCATACTAAAACATCACATGTCATTATTTAAGAAAAGCTTATTCATAGGAGAATTATTTTATTATTTGTATCCTCTTTGATGGTTGGATATATGTCCTGAAATGGGAATCCATTGCAGGGTTGCATATTGCTGATTTCTTTTTATTTTGGATCTGTTTATCACTTCCGGATGTTGTTTGTTTTTCACTATAATGGCCACTATTTTCACTTTAAAAAGGCGATTGCTGTACTTGGGTTTTCTCCATTTTTGGTGTTGGCATCAAGGTTCATAATTTCTTAACGCTGGGTATTAATATGTTATGCAAGCTGTAGGCTTACTTTTATCAATGTAATAGTTAGCACTTAGTTTTTGCAATCAGAATTTTCATATGATGGCATCATCCTGTAACTGATAAGATTCATATCAGGATAACATTCATATGATGACATCATCCCGTGAAAGATAACATTAGTTCTTCAAGGAAAAGAGGGGAGCGAATGAAGTCACTTGAACAAGATATCATCTTTCCATCTATTTTATAAGGGATTTAGGGATGAATTATAGCAACCTATTGAAGTGATGCACTAGAGCAGCTACTGATCCTTAACTTGCGGGATACAGTTAAATAACGCAAAAAAATTTGGTTTAGATCCAGTTTGGAAAACTATATTCATAGTTGCCTTGTCTGTTTGCCATTTTCAGACCCTAATGCGTTAACCCAGTAGATTGGGAAACATCCAGTCAAGCTTAAATAGAAAACAGGAAAGATAACAGCAAACCTTGTAGTCTTAACTAGACTTTAATGATTTGAGTGGCTGTTTCTTACAGATCTGAGATTTATACCATGGTTTTAAGTGCACAATATAATTGCTTTATAAGTCACTACTCAGTGGATGACTTCCTGGTTTGCCTTAAATAGTAACTTTAAGCAGATCTTTTCGTGTGTATGTCCAATTTAAGCAGAGGTGATACTTCTGACCAAGATGATCAAGAATAGCTTAATTTACTTGTCTAGGGTAATGTGTATGGATGCACTATCTATCTGTTTTGCTTTTCATACTTAATTTACTTGGAAATTTATGGTGTCGCTTAATGAATACTCATTGTTGGCTGTTTCTTGCTTGTGCAGGTTATAAACAAAAGGTAAAGGACATTGTTCAGGGGGCTTTGTTTCCTGAAGTTGGTTTGGAAAATGCAGTTGGTCATGCAGGAGGATCTGGGGGACTTGTGATTGTTCGGGATCTTGATCTTTTCTCCTATTGTGAGTCTTGCCTGCTTCCGTTCCATGTTAAGTGTCATGTAGGCTATGTCCCTTCTGGTCTGAGGGTTGTAGGATTAAGCAAGCTTTCTAGAGTTGCTGATGTTTTTGCAAAAAGACTCCAACATCCACAGCGTCTGGCAGATGAAGTATGTTTGGCTCTGCATAATGGAATCAGGCCAGCTGGTGTTGCTGTTATACTCCAATGTTCACACATTCATTTTCCAATCATGGAGCCGTTCTTTTTTGACTCTAATCACCAAGGATGGGTTAAGGCATTGATCCGTTCAGGTTCAGGTGTTTTTGAAAATGAAAATGCTGATATATGGGTTGATTTTTTAAGTCTCCTCAAGTTGAGAGATATAAGTGCAGACAAATTTTATGATAAAAACTTCCGAGAGCGCCACTGGTGTCCCTCCTGTGTCTCCTCAAATGCTAAAATTTCTTCTGAGCTAGAACCACCTAACACAGTAATGGTGGCAGCGGTGACTTCTATTCTCAGGTCTTTGGGTGAAGATCCACAAAGGATAGAGCTTCTTGGAACTCCCAGTCGTTTCATCAAATGGTTAATGAAGTTCCAAACCATGAATTTAGATATGAAGCTTAATGGCTTCATAAGTGGTCATAGGGATCCCAAACCCGAAGGAGAAGTATGCCATTTCAGAGAGCAGATACATTCTGAGCTAAATTTGGCATTCTGGTCTCAATGTGAACACCATTTACTTCCATTCTATGGTGTTGTGCATATTGGGTACTTCCACACTGAGGGATCTAATCCTATTGCTAAATCCCTTTTACAGTCAGTGGTACACTTCTACGGTTTCAAGCTCCAAGTACAGGAAAGACTTACCAGGCAGATTGCTGAGACTGTCTCATCGCTGTTGGGTGGAGATGTGATGGTTGTTGTGGAGGCTAGCCATACTTGTATGAACTCTAGAGGAATTGAGAAGTTAGGAAGTAGCACAGCAACATTTGCTGTACTTGGCCAGTTTTCGACTGACCCTACTGCAAGGGCAATGTTTCTGCAAAGCATTCCAAACATTACAGCTATTGGAAGCTCATGATTCAAAATAGGACTTGCTAATCAATATTGAAAATATGAAGCGGACATTTCTTCCTATCTTGGTTGCCTATT
Source organism: Erythroxylum panamense (assembly GCA_027123425.1). Lineage (NCBI taxonomy): Eukaryota > Viridiplantae > Streptophyta > Magnoliopsida > Malpighiales > Erythroxylaceae > Erythroxylum > Erythroxylum panamense. The sequence goes on from JAOTIZ010000009.1 coordinate 5,901,263, forward strand.
TCATTTGGGCTGTGCCTGCAAACTATTTAAGAAGGGTGTGAGTTTTTATTGATTGGAGGCACGTTATGCGTGTTTCCTTGAATTTATGTTGGAGGACAGGGATTTGCGACAGTTGGATACGTTGTAATCCATCAAAATTACTTTTCCATGTCTTGGTCGCTGCTGTAGCATAAACCATGGCAATGAGATTTCATGGGTCTGTTGAATTTTTGTGAGTCCTCAACTGTTACAAATGTTCTTCCAAATATTTGAGTCTTACAATTCTGGAACACATGTACTAAGTCATCGTGAGAAAAATTAGAGATGTCTTTCAGATACCATTTCTTTGTAGTTGTGGGTCTATTCTTTGATGTTGGAGTATTCAAGGCCCGTAAAACTCCTTTGTAGTTTGTCAAATGTTAAAGGCTCGTACCATGAGTTTCTCTTTGACAGATTGACGGTAGGTTCGTACCCTAAATTTTCTTTGATAGGCTAAATCGTTTTCCAACATCATCCATTCTGTTCATGCAACAAGTTTTCTCTCGTCTTATCTATCTTTTCACCCCCATATTTGGGGGTCTGAGATATGGACATGTGGAAGGAACAAGTGAAAGATAAGGACACTTGAACAACAAATCGTATAGGCTCTTTCACTTTCTCTCAACCTACTCCAATTACGAACTAATTTAGGTAGTGAAGTGCTGACGTTGGAACAGCCTCTAACGTTGTTTTGGAGAAACACGATGGATTGGACAAGCACACGTGATCGCGGATGTCAGGTATTGATGTGTTGATTAAACAGTCGTGCACGTAAGATGTTGCTTCAAGGACGCAAGTAAAAAGCTTGTAACTGTAAAACAAAACGCATTTGCAAGACAAATTTGTTGACCAAGTGATCGTACATGTAAGACGCCATCGCTGTAAGGCAAAGCACATTTGCAAGACACAAATTTTCACCCAAGAGCATATCATGTATTTGGCAATTCGCTTAAGGCCTAATGTTTACTATACACAATAAGGCAAATGAACAAGAGATTAAAAAGAAAAATAAATTCGACAAACAAAAGAAAATTGGTGCTGATTTTCGAGCATAAAGGTCAATAAGTGTACATTGGAACGACAATAAATAATAATAATGCACCCTTAGCTAAGTAGGGAGAGACTACGAAGACCCAGGTAAGGGGTTAGTGTTAAGGTTAGGGTAGTGTCGAGCTCGGCCAGTCTGGCCTATTGTCAGATTATGAACTTTCCTTTTAAGAATCTGATTGCCAATTCCTGGCTCTGAATAACCAGTTTATTGTTGGGCACAACGAGTGTATTTTGTGAAAAGGAAAAATAAAATGAGCAAAACAGACACAAGATTTTTAACGTGGTTCATCCTTAACTTTGGGCTACGTCCACGGACAAAACTCAGAATATTTCTTCCATTATTACAAATAGTAGGTATACAGAGATAAAACTAAAATAGTAGTTCACAAGGTATTTCCCAACCTAAAAATACTAACCTCACTATTTTGTCACTCACCAACTTTTTAGGAATAAATTTCCCAACTTCAGAGCATTTGATTTACTCTGGATTTCTCTCTGTTTTTCTGTCTTTGTTGTGTGTGTGTTGTGAAGTTGGGAGTGCCTTATATAGGCACTCCACCGCTTGAAGACAGCTGCCTTGCAGTTGCCTTTTTTCTTCTCTTCAACAAATGCTGCGAGCGGCTTCAACAAACTTCCATTCAACATTGGTAGGTGCCGCATGCCTACCATTTGCATTCAAAGATGGTGTCCCTCCATGTGAGAGGGACCCATCTAACATGAAATTCCCCAAAACACAAGTCACACAGTTATAGGATTGCTTACGAATTTTAGCAAAGCAATCCAGAATTCTTCCAGTGTACCAATTGCAAAAGACGTCCCTAGTCATTTCAGATGTTTGGTTAAGGGCTCAAAAACATATATACTCATCCAGGACGTATTTTCCTCAATGACGTGAACAGCTGAAAAGGCATATCAATTACAGGGAACGTGTAAGTTATCACATAACGAATCGATTCTGTCCAACTTACAATATCCACAATTTGTAAGGTTTTAACAATCAACACCAAACAATTGCATTCTGTTCCTTTAAGAAATAGGAGAGGAAAAGTTATAACTTTTAAAAGTGATGAGTGTCCCACAAACAATACCATAAACAATACCAATTGTGGCATAGAACAAGTTAATGGATACTGAACAGAACTCCATCGATCTTCGGTGGAAGAAGAACGAGAAAGCATTGTATGAATTATTGAATTGTTTTATGTTTCTCTGATTAATTGTTTTAAAAGTGCAAAAAACAATTTTAAAATATCGATCAACTGATTTCTTATAAAATATATTACATAAACTGAGTGATAAACTAAAATGCATCATAAATAAAATTTTGAAGGTATCAAATTATTGCCAGTATCAACTTTGTTAGGGAAGGTGATTCCCCCAGAACCCTAACTTTGTTTAGGCATAATTAAAATAAGTAACCTACAAAGTACCTGCTCTATTGGATTTGCATAACAACTCAGCTAATCAAATTGGCCTGCAGATAAAGCTAACTTTAACTACCTTTAATCAATATTTTGTTTTCATTAAGTAGACATGAGAGATGGAGAAATGCTGCATTAAACTCAGGACCTGATGTTAAGTAAAATGAATATTAAGATTTTTATGTTACAACTCCGATTGTATGAAATAAATTAATTAAATAAAGATACATTATTTAATTTACATAAAAAATAGTAGGAGTTTTGAATTTGAATTATTACAAGAATTTTCAAATAATTCAAATATTAGATAGTTAAGTGTGTATTGCCTAAAAAGTTTTGATGATCAATTAGATAAATTTTATCACTTAGTTTAAATTTATGATTTTATCAATTAATTTATTTGAATTATATAATTAAGAAGTTATTACTCTATAATTTACATTAAAAGAGTGGATACAATCGATGATTTTAAAGAAGTTAAACTGGTAAGATAAAAAGTTTAATATTTAAGAGGTTTTACCGATATTGTATTGACATAAATTTGACTAAATATTAAATAAAATTAAAATTTTAAAATATGATTGAAAAATATTTTTCTTATCTATCGAAGAATTTAAAGTTTAATTTAAAAAATTATTAAATAAAAATTAATTGATTTATTCTTGTTTATAAAAATTTATTAATTTATAAAAATTAACAGATTAATTAATAAACTAAACCATTTTTAATAATAAAAAATTAAAATAAATTAAACTAAAAAGTTGAAAAACTAAATAAAAAAGTAATCAATTAAAATGTTTACGACTAAATCAATTAAATTAACAAAAATTAAAATTCATTTTCACGGTCTCAATCTCTTGTAATTCGTTTATCATTAAACCAATCATCAATCTTCATGTATAATCAGCTTTACTAAGCCAGCTGCTCCAATAAAATTCGTCGAACCGCCGCATTTCAATGACGCAGAGAGAAGAAAAAAACCGCCAACGCCACCATCTTCCACCGCCAACGCCACCACCAGCATTATCAAATTTTCCTTCTTTTTTTGTTTTTTTTGGCATCAGCAAGCACCAAACTTCAATCCCTTTTGCGACCTTTGGAAATCGACCGCCACTATATGTACAACTCCTCCCTATTAGCTGCCACGTTTGGTGCCAAATTTTTGACATGAGAACTTAAAAAGCATAGATAATTGAATGCATCAGTTCCCATTATTTAGCTGATCAGGATATTCAATTTGATCCAAGGAGGATGGTGCAACACTCACGTGTGATTGAGAGATTCTCGCACGCTTGAGCGTCTCTACAACAAAACACTCCATGCCTATATATAGGCCACCATGGTACCAGGTTTTACTTAGGAGACACACAAGCATTACTTGAAGTGTTCTTCCTCCTACATTTCCTCCTTCACTTGCTCCAGCTTCTCTCCTTCATTGTTTGTCCTTTTCTTCTAACTTCCCTTCTTAAAGGACTACCCAGCTTTAGCTAAGACCTTCTAAAGCAGGAAAGCAAAAGATGGAGGCAAAGTTGGGACGTTGTGGGAGTTTTCTCCAAAGTTCTAAGCCTTACATAGCCATGATTTCTCTGCAATTTGGTTACGCTGGCATGAATATCATCACCAAGGTTTCTCTCAACAGAGGGATGAGTCATTACGTGTTGGTTGTCTATAGGCACGCCTTTGCCACTGCTGCTATCGCCCCTTTCGCTATTTTTCTTGAGAGGTACTGATAAAGCATGAGTGAAAAAAGTGTACTAACAATACTAGAAAGAAGATTAGTCTTGTTAACATGTATATTTGGTTGGTTTATGTGCAGGAAAGTGAGGCCAAAGATTACTTTTCCCATTTTCATGCAAATTTTTGTCCTTGGTCTTCTCGGGTGAGTGTTTATTTCCTGGATTAGAGTTAGAATTTGTTCAAGGAAGAGAAACTGATCAGTTTTCTGTCTGACAGACCTGTGATTGATCAAAATTTCTACTATGCGGGGCTGAAGTTCACGTCGCCTACCTATTCTTGTGCCATTAGTAACATGCTACCTGCAATGACGTTTGTAATGGCAGTTCTCTGCAGGTATGTGAATGATCATAGTTCATGGGCAAACATCATCCCTACTCTTTGTTTGATCTGAACTGAAAAGGATGTGTGTTTTTCTGTGTTTTAGAATGGAAAGAGTGGACATTAAGAAAGTCAGATGCCAAGCAAAGGTGATTGGAACTGTGGTGACTGTGGCAGGAGCTATGTTAATGACATTGTACAAAGGTCATGTGATCAATTTGATATGGTCTGAGCAAGTCCAAACTCATGCATCCTCTGCTTCTATGGTTAATGGTTCAGCTGATAAAGACTGGGTAAAGGGATCAATTCTCCTCATAATTGCCACTATTGCTTGGGCCTCGTTCTTCATTCTTCAGGTGAAAACCAAACTGATAAAAGAAGAATCAGAAGTAACAATAATTCCCATGAAGATATCATAATTCTTAATAACTCTCTGTTTATTTTATATTACAGGCAGTGACACTCAGGAGATACCCTGCTCAGCTTTCACTTACATCCCTTGTGTGCTTCATCGGCACATTGCAGTCCATAGCTGTCACCTTTGTGATGGAACACAAGCCTTCTGTGTGGACCATTGGCTGGGACATGAACCTTCTTGCTGCTGCGTATGCTGTGAGTCTCTATCAGTCTCTCCCCAAATCCAATATTATATAATTCTTGATCAATCAAATTTGTGGAAGGCGCTAACAATATCAACGTAATTTTCATGTACAGGGAATTGTTTCGTCAGGTATTGCATACTATGTGCAAGGACTTGTCATGCAAAAAACAGGGCCTGTCTTTGTCACTGCTTTTAGCCCCTTGATGATGATCATAGTGGCCATAATGGGATCTTTCATGCTTGCTGAGAAGATTTACCTTGGAGGGTATGTTCATCTGAGAAATATTCCAAATTTAAAATGCTAACAACTGTTAAAATTTTCAAAAAACAGAGTGATAATGAATTACCTTCCTCTGTTCGTTTCAGGGTTCTTGGTGCTGTACTAATTGTTGTTGGACTCTACTCGGTTCTATGGGGAAAGTTCAAGGAAAACAAAGAAATAAAAGCGGAGACAATCCCCGAACCCATCAAGTGTAATGGAGAAAATTGTCGTGCATTGCCCACAATCCAAGAAAGTGAAGCAAACGATATAGAGATGCAAAGAAACCAAGAGAACGGTGTGTCCATACCCACAATTGCTATTACTGTTCCAATTTCACAGCCTTCTATGATAGCCAAGGAAGCACCAAAAGCTTAAATTACCCATGAAGAGAAAATAGAGATCTGTAACACTACAAATAACAGTGTTTAACAAGATGGCCATGCAATGCAAGGGAAGGAAAAGGGAAAGAGCTTTTTCTTCTTCTTTTTTAATGCTAAATTTTACTAATTTTCCTCCTTTTTATTTTGTTCCAACTTTTATTTTGTTAGAGTAAAAAGTCATGGATCTTTGAAACGTAACCAGATGTTTTCTTCATGAAACTGATATGACAGAATGCAGAATCTCCTCTGTAAGGAGTTGTTTCATGTCAATCTTCTCAGTGCTGACGTCTAATTCTGATTCTCTCACTTGTTCCAATAGTGGTTGACCCTTTTTCTTTTCTCAAAATTCTTTATGATTTCTCATCAACTTTTGATAGTTTCTAGAGTTTAATGTGCTTCTACAGCCAAATCTTAAGATAGTTATTTGATTGATTTCATTTAATTTTTTTTCTTTTAATAAACAACTTACAACATATAATTTTAATATATTTTAAATAAAATTTATCTAGATGAGAGTAATCCCTGCTGTGTTGTAAGCTTGTATGACATTTTTTCTTTATTAATTAATTCTATTTCTTTTATTAAAAAAAGTTGAATTTGGAAAAGATAACAACAACAACAATCAAGTAGGCACTTAGCTAATACACAAATTTTAGAGAGATTTAATAATACGCAATTTTACCGGTGACTATTAGAGAGACTATTTTCGATCGAAAAGATGCGTAGAAGAATGGGGCTAAGAACTTGTTGGTCTAAAATAAATATTGTAGTGATGCTAGCAACTTTAGTTTGGCCTCTAATAATGAATTATATGTTAAGTGATTAATAACATGCAAATCTTTCTAAGCTTCTTTTACTTTTGTAGTGGTTATTAACTTTTTATTATAAAATGGCAAATAATTGCACTCGACTTTTGCTCTTTGCAGGACATATTAACATGATTCGTTAACCAATTTCATGTATCTTTTGAACTTGAAAAGCACAAACAATTCTTTGTTACCCCTTTGGATTTAGCTATTTGTCCATTTAAAGAATTTATAAGGTAGAACAAAATTTATAAATCAGTACCCTACTAGTTGTCAGGAATTCCACATCGGACAAGTATAAGAGCATTCAATAATTTATAATAATGTGCAAACCTCCTCCTCTTGAGCTAGCTTTTGGGGATGAGTTAGACACTTTTAACATGGTATCAGAGCCAAGTCAATTTGTCTCGATGGTTTGGGGCGATGTCTGGTTATGTCCCTTAGCCCAATATGTCCATCAGATGTTCAGTCTTGCTCTGGACTGAGGGAGGTGTGTCAGGAATCCCATGTCGGACAAGTATAAGAACATTCAACAATTTATAATAATGTGTAAACCTCCTCCTCTTAAGCTAACTTTTAGGAATGAGTTAGGTACTTCTAATACTAGTTGAACCTTACCAAGACCTTAAGGACTTGATTTAGATATTTGCCCACCAAATAGCACCAAATAGGTATGGCTACTGGTGCTGTCAAAGCACAATCACTTGCTTCCTATAACAATTTCGATTCGGTGATTGCTGCTCACCATAAACCGTATTCCACTTCATAGCGTGCAAAACCATGACATTTGCTTAATAGTCCAAATTCAATCAAAATTAATAAATAAATTTTTATTTAATTTGGACTCAAATCGAATTTAAATTTAAGAAAATTTTTAAATTTTATATTGAAATAATCTAATTTGTTTCAACTCGAAAAATTTAAAACCTTCAAATTTGATGTTGTGAATTTGACCGAATGTTAAGTTAATCTTATATCTATAAAAAAGCTTATAACTCATTGCTATTTCTAGAATTACCATACGCAAAATTTAAGCATTTCACTATACATTTGGATAGCTTAGAAGATTAACTTGAAAATAAAATAGAAGCACAGATCCGATAGTGACCTTATTCATTTCAAGATATATATGCTTATGTTCCTAAAACAAGATGGGAATATCTTTATCCCTTATGGACTCAGCCATTAGAGTTGAAGGAGCAATAGCAAAGAAACACACATTAAACAGCACATCAAGAGGTACCTGATGAAAGCAACGTCACAACTTCACTCCACTCAATTTCAATGTGTAGTTGCACTTATTATACGAAATATCGGTTGCAGTATATTATATAGCGATTATCCCACACCTAAAGCACAAGATTCTAGTTGATGTAATCAGGCATTTACGTAATGTATTCCTCACAACAGTTTAAAAAAGTACAAAATGTTTTGATTCTAAGCTACCATTTTGTACACCATTAAGAGGGCCAAATTGTCAGAGGATAATGGAGCCATTTCTTCATGCTGTTCTTTCTCCTTCATGCCATATTCGAATAAGATCAAATCACATCTAACCTCTTACAATCTGTGTCTTGTCACTGGCTTATGATCGAACGAGATATGATGGGTGATTCCTATGTGCTAGATTCGTGTCTCCTGAGCTTTGTAAGAGCCAAAAGAAATGACAGTCAATGTTAAGTTGTGTTCTTATATTACTTTGAAACTTGGTTAAATTTGGATTTTCTTAACAAATTTTCAGTTCTTGAACTAAATAAGACTTGTAATTCATTTTCTTAAGGCACAAAATGTTAGATAACTTCATTATATGTGGCCCATGTATTTTGGTTTAATCATATAAGTATATTAAATCCCATTAGTTATTTGAATAAGAGAT
>JAOTIZ010000009.1:5913696-5930804 GCA_027123425.1 Erythroxylum panamense
TCCCGATTTGTATTCGATTTGCTTCCGCTGATAAGTATTTGTTTCGCTACCGATACCTTTGTATTCGATTCGTTGTTTCCGCATTTCGTTCTTCGATTTGCCTTCAGATTCGAATTATCCAATTTGAATCCGCTTTGATTTCGGCAACTTTCGTTTCGTTTTCCGATTGGGATCCGGTTTCCGGATCGGGTCCCAACATTACATTTCCTAGATAAGTATATAGATTTCTAATGACTTATTTTAGATCATTAACGATGCATCAGTTTCTTATATATTATTAGTGGATAATTTAAAGAGTGGAATTAGACATAATCATATTCTGTGTTTTACTTAAAGCTAAAGCGAAAACAATATATGTAAATTATTTGTATTTGTTGTTGATTAACTATTATATATGTTTACATATTATAGTTAAACACATTTTCTTCGAACCATTATACCTCTTTTTGTTTGTATGTTTTTTCTTCTCTAAGCTAAGTTGTTATCATTAAAATACCATAAAATTTATAAAATCAAAAGAAAACAACATATATGAAATTATTCTTGATATAATTTCATTTGTTGTTGAACTATATATGGTATGAGGTTATGAGATTTATTATATACTAGTATTTGTGTCAATATTATAACAATTTCCTATTCAGTAAATAACCTAGAAATTGTCAGAAGCCTAAGAAATAATATTATCATTACATCGATGCATTATATCCTGTAGCTTATATTCGTTACTTCTCAACTATAATGAATACTATGGATAAAAGATGATTACTACAAATAAATAGATTTAGTTTCTTCATGGAACTTTGCATATCAATTATGAATCAAGATATTTGACATTTATTTGTTAAATTAGAGTGTGTTTCTATAATAATATTCTTTTTCTTAAGTTTATGACTTTAAGTTTTGTATTCTTCAGTAGATTATATTTTTGCTTATTTTGGTATTTCCTTTTTATTTCAATAAAATAATTTATTTCTATATTATATTTTGCTTATTTTTATATTTTATTTACTATATACCAATTTTATAATGATTTAGTAATAATTTATTGAGATGGTTGAATGGGAACAATAACAAGTGGGCTTGAGCTGCTTAAATCTTGAACGACTATGTCCAGAGCTTAACCTAGACCCTTTAAGTTTGGTTTAAAGTAGGTTTGAGCCCTAATTGGTCCCAGAGTTAGCAATCTAAGCTTGAGTCTAGTTGGGCTTTATGCCACTTAATACCGATTAAGCCCAGAGCTTGTGACTTGAGTTTGATATGGCTTAGCAAAGGCCTATCCAAGCCAAACCTAGCCCAATCAAATTAGACTGAGCCTAATTGGGCAAAAAAAATTATAACGTACCCAAAATAATTTAAATATGAAAAACTTCATTTAACCAATCAAACAACTTCTAAATAATGCAGAATAAAACAATATATTATGTCTACATCAAAAGCATTACAAAGATAACACAAATAAAAATTTTTATAAAGTGATTCAAATAATCTAAAACAAGCAATTCAAATAATCTAAAACAAGCAATTAGTTGGACTTAGAGAAGCCAAAGTAAAGACAAATGCTTAGAGTCTTCTTATTGAATTGTAATGTTTATCGGTAACCTAAAATAAGTTGTATGTAAAAAGAAAGTAAATTGAAAAAAACAATAAGAGAAAATGGAAGCAATAACTAACTTCTCTCCTATTACTTTTTCTCTATCTTCTCTCTTTAAATTGAGTTTATGCAAATGATTATTTTGGTAAATCAGTAATAAGATTAATGTAATAAAGAAAAAGTATATGTACATGGGTAGAGATACTTTATAAACTCATCTCATACCTATCAAAAGAGGAAACCCCTATACTGAAATGATGTTCCCTGAGAAAATGCTTCACTTATGGCAACAATACATATAAAACCTGACTTGGTTATAAGCTTCACTGAGATCCTAATATCCCTAAGATACATACATCTATTGGAGCATTCACCAATAAATAATTTGCAGCATGATTCCACTGTGCATTTCTTCATTGGTGGTATCTAATGCCTTCAGAAAACTACCATCAATAACTTCACACCAGATGGAAATACCTTTCCTCTCGACCTTCCATTAATGTTTTCTGCATTTCCTTGACTGTGCCTACCCATGGTATGGATGGCTGGGCCCTTCCTTCTTTGTTGTCTGCTTTGGTTGTTAGTATGGTGCATCCCCTTCTGGACCACACCCTGTCCACTGAAGTTGCTCCTGCATTCTTTTAGTCAACTTTAAACTTGTTGTTAGTGCTGATTCCCTTCCAAGAGTGTAAGTGTTGAGGTTTGACTAACTGCTCTGGATGGCATATGGAGATCTGATGTTTTGCTGTTCTTTTCTTTTCTGATTTTGATTGGTTTGCTTCGGATGGAGCTTCTTCTGTCAATATTAGCCAATATTTTCTTTTGCTTACCTGAAACAAGAACTACATAAATGTTGTTAGTGATTAACAAAGGCTATCCTACCTTTACCTTCCTTTCGTGTTTGCTCTGAGTTGCTCTTGGACTAGGGTGATCACTCTAGCTTTCAATCCATCCACCTCTAAAGCTTCATCTTTAAAAGTCCTAAAATTTCTTTCTTTCCAAAGTGAGTAAACAGCAACTGAAAGGATGATTGGGAGGATATTAGGATTAATAGTTCTAAAGTTTTGGGTATGGTTCAGCCAAGAGGGGATGGTGTGTAGGTTGATGTGCTATGGAAGGTTAAGATGGAAGTAGGAGAGGCAATGAATCCACACTGTTTTTGAGAAGGGGTAGTCAAAGAATAAATGTTCAATTGTTTCATTGTCCTTGAGGCATAAGGAACAATGATTTGGTGTTTGAATGCAAAGAAGTCTATGTCTAGTGTGTAACTTTCTACAAAAGGCCAACCATAAGATGAAGGAGCATCTTGGGTTGCTCCCTTTGAACCAAACTAGTGTATGTGAAGGGGTTATTTGTATGGGGGGTCTTAAAAAAGTATAGGTTGAAGAATTGATGTAAGCATGCTAATTTGTTGGCCCAACTAACCACTCCAAACTATCTTGTTGAGAGCTATTTGATTGATAATGAATAGGTTCTAGGTTGCCCAAGGTTTCAGTTGTTAATACTTGCTAGCTCCACATGTTATTCCTGATCACCTCTGATACTGTAGCTGTCATTTTTAGTTCTGATCCATTAATGGCCCTTAGAGTAGAGAAATGCTTGAGAATTCCTCTCGGATGTCAGGGGTCCTGCCAGAAGGAAGTTGAAGCTCCATTTCCAATCCTAAATCTAAATTGGTTCCCTATTTTATCCCTCACTGATAAAATTTTCCTCCAACTCTATGAGCTATTGCTATTCGGTTGGATACTCCAAAAATTTCACCTCCTCAAGATTATAGAGTGTACCCACTTCACCCAAAGAGCTTCATGATCATGAAACAAAATCCAAAGCCTATTTCCTAGCAACACATTATTCCATGTAGGTAAGTGTTTAATCCCTAGGCCCCCTTCCTTTTTGGTTCTACAAATATCTGACCATTTGACATTAGCATAGGATTTGGAGGTGCCCTTCCCTGACTAAAGAAAGTTCCTAAGTTTTTCCTCTATCTCCTTTAGGATAGAAGAAGGAAGAATGAATATGGTAGACTAATAAACTTGAAAGGAAGAAAGCACCGAGATAATCAATTGAAGCCTACCAGAAAGGGGACTACAATCCCATCTGGATAGCCTCCCAGTAATGAGGGAACCCCCAAATATTTAATAGGGAGACTGCCTCTATTTAACCCAAACATCACTTCTAATTGATGAGTTAAGTTAGCCAAATATGGGGATAAGAAAAAGTGTCTCTTAGTGGTCATTTCCAAGCCAGATAACTGAGAGAAGGTCCTTAGACAATCTAGCAGAGAATTAACTGAAAGCAAATCAGCATGACAAAATAGCATTAGATCATCAGCAAATAAGAGATTGTTTATTTTAAGAGATTTGCACCTCCAATGATATTGGAATGAGGGGTTGCCATCTAGACTCTTATTCAACCATATGGAAAGAACTTCCATACATAAAATGAAAGGGAATGGGGATAAGGGATCTCCTTGTCTAAGACCTGACTTCCCTCTGAAGAATTTGGATGGGGTTCCATTGATGAGAATAGAGTAAGAAGGGGAAGAAATACATTCTTTTATCTATTCAATGAATTGCCCAGGAAGCCTTACAGAAACTAAAACATTTATGAGAAACTCCCAATGAATGGTATCATAGATTTTGTTTAGGTCCATTTTGAAAGTACATCGCTTGTGGTTATTGGAAAGGTGAAAATTCCTAAGAATTTCTTGAGCCAGCAAAATATTATCATCTATGCGATGATTTTTAATAAAGACACTTTGGTTATGGCTAACAATTTGGGGAAGAGACTCTTGAAGCCTATTTGCTATAATCTTTGCAATGACCTTATAAAGAAAATTACAATAAGAAATGGGTCTGTAATCTTGCACTGTGGTTGGTTGAGTCTTCTTTGGAATAAGAGAGATAAAGGTGGAGTTAAGCTCTTTAGGAAGCTTCCCATGATCAAAAAAATTCTCAATAGCTTCAGTGACTTCCTGTCCTATTGTTTTCCAAGAATGACGAAAAAAATAACCATTGAAGCCATCTAGGTCTGGGGCTTTGTTTGGATTAAGAGAATTAAAAGCCTCTCTTATCTCTCGTGCTGAGACTTCAATTATGAGGGAGTTTGTAAGGTTTTTAGGTAAAGGAAGAGGGAAAAGAGTGGTTACAGATTCTTGAGAAGGAGGAAGAGTTTTAGAACTCCCTATAGAAGCCTAGAAATGATCGAAGAATTGATATTGAATCTCTTTAAGACCTATAATTCTATTCCCATTGGCCAAGTGTAAGGAGTGAATGTTGTTCCTATTTCTGTTTGCAATGAGGGATTGGTGAAAAAATTTAGTGTTCCTATCCCTTTCTTGAAGCCATTTTATACGGAAAGCTTGCTTGAAAAAAGATTCCTGATCTCTAAGAGCTCTTAGCAAATCATGAATGGCTTCAGTCTTTCTATCTTTTAGAAAGTGGGACTGAGGCTCAATTCTCATTTGCTCTTGAATACTGTTGAGATTGGCTTGACATCTGTCCACTCGAACACTAACATCTCCTATATGGACAGAATTAAGGGATTTTAGGGCTCTTTTGACCAATTTAAGCTTAGTCACTACCCTATACATAGGAGTTCCTCTTATCTGACTAGTCCAAGCTTCATAAACTATTTGAAGAAAGTTAGGCTGGTTGGCAAGGAAATTGGAGAACCTAAAGGGGGGATCTCTTCTGCTGACAGAACAAGGCCCTAACCACTACTGGGGAGTGATATGAGATATTTGGATTGAGAATGACACTATAAGATCTAGGAAACTTAGAGGACCACCCTGAATTGATGAGTGTTCTATCTAGTTTTCTAGCAACATGAAGACCACCATTTTGTTTATTGGTCCAAGTAAAAGTTGGACCACTTGCATTTAGATCAAAAACTACACAGTCTTCTACACACTTCCTAAAGTCACTCATGCCTTGCAATGCCAAGGAACTCATGGGTTCTGCCTTGTGTGAGAACAGAATCGCATTGAAGTCCCAAGCTATAAGCCAAGGGTGATTACCTACTCTGGAAGAGATATGGTTCAAGGCAGTCCAGAGACGCTTCCTATGATTGAGGTTATTGGGCCCATACACATAAGTGATAAGGAAGGGTGAAGAGCCATTTATGGGAGTGACCTCTAAATGGATCAATTGGTCATTGGAGCTTAACTTAGAGCAGGAAAAACTATCTGCATTCCAAGCTATTACTATCCTAGCGTTTAAATCATGTTCTATATTGGTGTAGTATTGCCATTTAGGAAACATCAAAGAACAAATATTATTCATATTAGAGGGGGATCTTATTCTAGATTCAGTCATGCACACAAAAGTAGTAGATAACCTCTTAAGACAACCCTTAACAACCAATTGTTTATTTAGGCTGTTGAGCCCCCTATCATTCCAAAAGACTAAATCCATGCAACTATCTAACTGATCTAAATTCTACTTTTACTTCCTTATTGATTTCCTATTTGTTCTAGCTGTAAAACCCCCCACTGTCTCTCCCTTAATAACAGGGCTACTAGGAACCAATTCAGAAATAGGAGAGGAAGGAGTACTACTTACTTGGTTTATTACAATGAGTGTTGGCTCCTCAAGGTCACCTTGTGGGTCTGCCTCCTTTTGATTGTCCTTTCTTACTTGGGTTGAGGTATTTGCTTCCTGGACTCCTTGGCATACCTTCTAACCCTCTTGTTCAGTCTGACGTGTACCTAAAGATGAATTGGGTTCTATTTGAGGCTCTTTACTTGGGTTCTCTAGTAAGCTATTCTTTTATAAGGATATGGACTGCTCCTATTGACTCTGATAGTTATTTTGTGGGTTCTCTTTCACCAACTCTTGCTACATTCCTATTTCAAACTTCCTTTCGGTGGGTGCCCATTCCTTCCTAGGTATTTAGGGTTCAGGTTTCCATTTATACTCTATGTGTATTTCCTTGTAAGTGGACTGCCCTTCTTCATTATAAGCAGCCAGTTGAAAGGAATTAGGCCAATTCCTATGTAACTCCAATTCCACACACACCCGAGCATACAGAATTTTGGACATTTTTGCTGTAGGAGTGTCCATGAGTAATGGAACACCAACAACACTAGCTATTTTTCCTAAACCTTCTATATTCCAATATTCAATTGGAACATTGTAAAACCTAGTCCATACTGGAGCTGACCTAACCACTTCCTACTCACCTTCATTTAAGCACTATTTCCTCAAAAAACAATGGCTTTCCGTGTATGTGCCACAGACCTTTCTCCAAAACCTCATTCAAACCTGCCTTAACTTCAAATTTAAAGAGGAAATTATTGGAATTAGTAATTAAAATTTCCCTAGGTACAAATTCAGCCCAAGATCTAGCTAATGCTCATTGTACTAATGGAAAAGTTGGGTGCTTACCAATGAAGATTCCAATGAGGGAGTTTTTAAATTAAGCCGCTCCTTGCTTGGCCAATTCTGGTGGAGGTGTAACATAGATCTAATTCTCCTTCACTTCTAGAGGGTAGTATGTCAAGGATTTATCCTGGGAGGATGCACTAAGTCCTTTGAAGACAACTGATTTCAAGGTTCTGAAGCTTCCTGAAGGTTTCTCCATCGGGGGTAAGGTTGAAGTTGGGTCTGGTCTTGAGTCCGAATGGGAGGGAGGGTAAGGGGAAACAACTGGTTAGCTTTAGGTGAGGACGATATCGATGAAGGTTTTTGAAGGTTAGGGTTGTGGTTTTAGTCACGAGAAGGAGAATGTAAGGGTTCTAGAGGAGATCGATTTAGAGTCGGGGATGGGGAAGATGGAGCCATAGAGATGGAGGGCTGAGGCTCAGGGGATCACCGAAGTAGGAGGTTCAGATCGCGCTCTCTCGCTCTCTCTCTTTCTCATATTTCTCTGCTTCTAGTTTTCTAAATGGTTTTCATTTGATCATGAAATGAATATTTATATTGAGTTTTATTCAGATGATATTTACAAGTGAATATTGCTAGCATAAGTGTATCCTTTGGAAATATATGAGTTTTAATTTGAAAGCTGAATTTTATATGATTGGGAGCTACATTGAAATAATTCAATTATGAATCCTCCCATACTTGATTTAGAAAATAATATAAGTCGTAAATGTAAGAGTTGCTTTTACCTACGTTACACTGCTAGGCTTTATATATGTTAATATATTGGTATATTTATGGCAGCTAATCTATTATAGGTAAGTAATGTAGAACCAACTCTGTAAATAGTGGTTAATTAGTCACAGGTAAACGATGTAGAACCAGCTCTGTGACTTGTTACGGGTAAGCGATACAGAACTAGCTCTATAACTACCGGTCTATGGTGGTTAACCTATTGCGGGTAAGTGATGCATAATCAACTCCGTAACTAGTAATTAACCAATCACAGGTAAGCGATGCAAATCTAGCTTCGTGACTTTATACCTAAGGGTACCATGTTGTAAAGAAGTTTGTGGTGGGCTATATCGTATAAGAAGTTCATGACAATAAATAATAATGCCACCATTATTTATTTTTAAAAGAAATTTGATAGGCACCGTATGGTACCAATTCTAGTGGTTGGCTTATTTGTAGTATAAAAGTTTTCAGAAAACTTATTATCACCACTGTTTATTGATTAAGGAAAAAGGAAAAAGGAAAAAGGAAAAAGGAAAATCTTACATGATGAGTTTAATTTCAAAAAGGCATTTTGAATAGTAATTTTAGAAAAATGAAGTTGTGTTTTACAATATGTTATTGGATTACTAGATTTTATGATGCACAAGTGAATTGTTGCGACAATTATTTTACCATAAGCTTTATGATTATATGAGAATATTTCAGTTATGTTGTTATAAAAAGCTAACTTTTAGTAAACTGATTACACTCACTAAACTCGTTTAGCTTACCCTTATTTTTATGTTTTTAAACAAACCACCATAGGTATGCATATAGGCGTTACAATACGTGAGACTCTACTACAGGATTAGTTATATCATCAAGTGCTGCTATGTTCGTCTTATTTTCTTATGTATTTGTTTGCCTGAAATTGGCTTAGTTACTTGTACATATGTTGTAAAGTATTTTTGGAATTAAAAGTGTGGTCTTGTAAACATCTTTGGGATTGCAAATCTCTTTTTCTTAATGAACTACTAGGGCTTTGATCCTTAATGATGTTTTTAAAATATTGAGAATTTTATGTTTGTGATTGCTTATGATGTGGACCTGAGGTCCTATTTCAGAAGTTGAGATGGTATATGAAATACTAAAAGTGTTTTAAAATGTGTTATGTAGGTTTTTGAAAATTTTGGGAAAATCAAAATATTGTCATTGTTCTGCCAAAATTTTCAGTGAAATGATAGAAAAAAATTCCCCAATATTTTCCGTGCCTTTAATTATTAATGTATAAAAGGTTTTAAATAGTTAAATAGTTTGGCTTTGTGGGCGCTTAGGTCTAGTCAGATATCGATTAGGGGGCTATTGTGAGGACGCTATGAGGTCTTCATTAGAGTTCCGGAAGGGGAACTTTGGGTTGGGTTATTTTATGGAAAACAGGTTTTTATTGTTGGATGCTCGAGTCACGTTAATAATATCAATTATATACTCACTGGTTAAACCATTTAATCCTTCCAAAACGAACGATCAAGGAGCTGGATAGAACTATAAAAGCCTTCTCTAGTCCGGCTTTATAGAGAACGTTAGATAAAGCAAAATTTAAATGGGAGTAGGTGACAATTCTGAAAAAATATGGTGGTCTGAGTATTATCTTTACAAACCTCCTGCAGAAGGTTCAACTTTGTAAAAAGATATAGAGATTACATGTTAATAAACAAGCCATATGGATCAAATGGATCCCTAGAACTTACTTACATTCTCATAATTTTTGGCAGATTCCAATGACTATGAGTTGTTCTTGGATGTTCAATCACATGCTGAAAATCAAAGACCTTATTTACCTGTGGAACATACACAAACTAGGAAACGACGACAATATTTGGCTATGGTATGACAATTGGACTGACTTTAGTCCACTAATACAGAGACCTAATCTTATCCAACTTCATAATAGAATCCCTATTATGGCTAAAGTTGCATCCCTTATTTATGATGGGAACTAGTATGGTACCTTCAGAAGTTTTAATTTGCTCAACCGATACTTCCAATCTATTACCAACAACAACAATGTGGACTAGCCCATCTGGAAGATGAGCATCACAGGTATCTTCACTAACCAAACCTGTTATAGCATTCTTTAAACTGGTTACCAGCTAGTACCATGGTTCAATTTACTCTAGAAGAAGAATCTCAGTCTAAAGCCTCTATGATTACTTAGTTAGTGATTAAAAATCACTTAAATACAAAACATCGATGGCATGGAAACTATGACCTTATGTGTGTATTATGCAAGATATCAGCTAAAAATAGGAATCATCTATTCTTCAACTGCATCTATTCCAAAACTGTGTGGACCTAATTAGTTCACAACCGGAAGTCTATTGTAATTGCTATGATTGGACTAATATGTTGAACTGGATTATCTAAATTTCCAACCATAAAAAGAATGACGACATCTTGTTTCAAGCAACCTACACAGTCGCAACTTACGAACTTTGGAAGGAGAGAAACCAAAGACTATATAAAGAGAAGAAAAAAAATAAATATCAACTCGCTTAGAGTATCATCAATGAAATTCGAGCCTTAGTCATAGCCAAGGAGGTTGTACAAACCTTATCACCTATAAGAAATCTCGGTGGAACTTATAAAGCTATATATTTAACATGCCTATAGTGAACTTTTGGGTTTTGATCATGGAATGTAGTTTAGATATCCTCTTTAAAGACCTCACTATAATGTTGTAAATAGTTTTAATATAGCCAATGAAAATTCCTTTAATTTTTTAAAATGGAATTTTAAAAAAATGATGTGGTTAAAGGGATGGAATGGAGAGGAGATGAGAAGAGAAAATTCTAGAGTTAAAACCCTACATACGTGTCCCTTTCCCCTTTATTCTACTTCCATTTTCAAGAAGTTTCTAGTCTTAGACACATGTTTCAATCTCATTGGACCATATGATTATTTTTGAAAAAATTGCACAATTGGTCCTTTTTCTTCCATTAGTTCCCACGTTAGCATATAAAATCATCAATTGATTTCATTCTAGTCCTTCTTTCACATATAATTATGCATGTCCATGCTTCAACGAATAAATTACCAATTTACCCCTGTCTAAATTAATTACCATTTTGTCCCTTTCTATGCTTACATACACTTAATTCTTTATGTTCACTTCTTAATATACCCTAGACTTACTATAATGCTTCTAGGCAATATATTAGGACCTTATAGTATTTCCTTATGTTTTTGAAGAATTATGCTTATCCATTTGAAATAATATAAACATATAATTATATAAAAAAAATTCGATAGTGATATAATCTTTTGACATATTATGATAGTCATAATAAATCTCAAATTTTTTTAAATTTAATTGGTTCAAACCTAACATTTAAATCAAAACTTACCATCAATTGATTAAGTGTGATGACGTTCCAAATCAATTAAATAATAACAATAAGCTTAGTAAAAAAGACTAATCTAATTAAGATAATTACAACTATCTAACTTAGTCTTCTTGTTTCTTATAAGTCAAATATGCAAATTCATAAATAACATATTTGCTACTTGTACCAATCATTCATGACAATTGTGAATAACTTAATTCATAAATAGCTCTAGAATAATCAAAATTGAATTAATTTGTTATATCAGTCAATATTAATTATTCATGAAATATAAGAACACAAAATAAGAAATACATAAATTAAAACATGAATATAAGTTTTGAACAAAACCTCACAAGGATACAACTAGAGTTTTAAATCTCCTTGAATCAGAATATTTGGAGCCTACAAAATTGAAGGTAATATTTTCTTACGAGTTATAGTAATTTCAGCATTTAAAATTTTCAAATCTATTAGCATCACTAGTAATGATTCTATAACTTCATAAGTTTCATTGACTACCTTGCTCATTTTTGGTATAACATTAAACTCTTACTCATCGTCAACACTTTCTTCTTTAAAAATATCCTACACAAATGAATTTGTAATATCCTTATGATAACAAATTTAAAATCATTAGGTTACTTTATTGCCTCAAAAATATTAAACTTCATTATTTCTCCATGAAACTCAAGAGAAAGAGTACCCTCATCCACATTGATATTCATCTTAGCTTTCTTCATAAATGGCCTTGCCAATAAAATTGAAGTTGAATGCTAAACACTATCTCCATCAATTTTCAAGATGTAAAAGTCTTCTGAAATACCAAACCATTAACTTGGACCAAAACATCCTCTATAACAATAATATGATGCACATAAAAACGATTAGCTAGCTGAATAATCATATAATTTCTTATAAAGAATTTAGATTTAAAGCTCGATAAATTGAAAATGACATGAAATTAATAGATGCACTTAATTCAAACATGGTATAATCAATTTTCTTATCACCAATGACACACAGAAGTATAAACATATCTAGATCTTTGCTTTTTTTTGGCAACTTCTTATTTGTCAAAGCTGATACATTCTCACCCAAAATTATTTGCTCCTTATCCTTTAACCTCCTTTTATGTGTGAAAAATTCCTTTAAAAACTTTGCATATTTTTGAATTTACTTGATGTCTTTTAGAAGTGGTATGTTGATTTCCACCTTTCTGAAGGTTTATAAGATCTCTCTTTCATGTTCTTCTTTTGATTTATCCAGGCTGCAAGGGAAAGGAGGTACACGTGCATGAGTTGATATTGGTGAGGATAAATCATATTTTATATTTATTCATTCTTGAGTTGGAGTTTATCTTTCTTTTCTCCTTTTTCATACGTTTTTTTTACCCTCTATTGATAAGGAAGATCCAGATTGAATTTCCTTACCACTTCTCAATGTCATTGGACTCACATTCTCCTTGGGATTCACTATCATTTGGGAAGGTAAATTTTTAGATGCTTACACTTCTAATTTACTCACAGAGTCAACTAATTGAGTGATTTAACTTCCTAAGTTCTGAAGACTTGATTTCTTTTTCTTATTGAAATTGTTGAGTTTTAGTAGCAAATGCCTTAACAATTTCATCCAAAGATGTACATGAATTTAAAGATTAAGATTGAGCATATGTAAATACTTGATGTTGTCCACCAAAATTGTGAGGGATGTTTTTATTGCCTTCTGTGATTTCTATAGCTAAAGTTCGAATGATCCCTCAATCCTAGATTCTAATGATTAAAATAAGGGTCATATTTTCGTTGAGGTTTAACCACAAAATCTCTTTATTGTGCTAGCTTCTTAAGGGGAATCTTGTTGTAATATAAGACACATATCCATAGGATGTCCAAAGAATGAGTATATTCCACACACTCGTGTCGATTGCAATTGACCTACAACCATTTAACTAACTAGAGCAGTGAAATTTAAAATTTTATTCTCAAGGTTCGTATTATTTACGCCATTCATGTGTTTAACTACTTCATCCATCCTTGCCCCAAAATGTTGAGAATTTTCGACCATATTTGATATCAATTGTCTGGCTATTTTAGGCTTTTTACTTACCAAAGCTCCTCTACTAACTACATCTATCATACTCCTATCCATTGATAATGGTCCTTTATAGAAGTATTGAATCAACAGTTGTTCAGGAATTTGATGGTGTGGGAAGCTAGCTCATAACTCCTTAAACATCTCTTAATATTCATACAATGTTTCTAAGATGAATGTATCTTATCCCACATATCTCCTTTTTAGATTAACTGCTCATGATGCAGGAAAGAATTTCTCTAAGAACAAAATTTTCATCTTATTCCATGTTGTCACTAATCCAGAGGGAACATAATATAGTAAATTCTTTGCCTTACATTTTAATGAGAATGGAAAGGCTCTGTGATTAATTTGTTCTTCTATCACTCCATATGACTTCATTCTTCATTTTGGAGTAAACAATATAAAATTCTTTCAAGTGTTTATGTGAATCTTCACTTGCAAGATAGCCAAAAATTGAGAAAAAGCAAATCAAACTAGATTTTGATTTGAAATGTACCTCAACATTTAGAAATATATATATAAGAGTTGTTAATTCAATTTTGGTACAACTAACTCCCTTAACATTTCAATGCTAGGATTTGTCAACTTTTCTTCAACTTCTTGGAAATAAGAATCTTCATTAATTGATAAATCTATCTTAACTTTCACTTATGGAGGTGAATGATGGTTTTTTTTCTTAGTCTCTTTCCTTAAATGATGCAGTGTCTTATCAATTTCTTGGTTATATTACAATTCACCTATCTAAGAAGAACAATTTATATAAGACAAGAGATTTGCAGTAAACTATAAAATAATGTAACAAAACTAAGAAACTAAAATAGTTCCCCAGTAACAATGCTAAAATTTTTGATTATGTTGTCGAAACTCTTAAAATTAATTTTGATTCTCTAAACTCTTGTAACAATCATGAAACTAAGTCAAATCCCAAGAGAACTAAAGACTAGTTTTTTAATTTCAATTATCAAAACAAAATGGGAGTTTATGATTAATTACTAATAAATTAAATTTAACAAGGAATCAAAATAAATCAACTGAATATAAAAGTGAGAAATTTAAGAGTACTTAACTTCAATTCAAGGGAAAGATCGCATCTAATTGTAACATTGATCATTAGTCTAAAAAGAATAATTTTCCCAATTTAAGAAGTTAATCTAAAACATATTAGGATAACCATATTAAGCCTAATTTTTTTCTAATTTAATTGGTTCAAACTTAGCATTCAAACCATAGTTTACCATCAATTGATTGGTTATGATAGCATTCTATATCAATTAAATGATAGCAATAAGCTTAGTGAAGAAGATTATACCTTAAATTAAATAATTGAAATATCTACAACTATTCAACTTATTTTTCTTATTTCTCATAAGTTAACTATGTAAATTCATAAATAACGTATCTACTACTTGTATCAATCTTTCATGAAAATTTTGAATTACTGAATTCATAGATAGCTATAGAATAACCAAAATTAAATTATTTTTCAAATCAATCAATATTAATTATTTATGAAATATAAGAACACAAAATAAGACGTACTTAAATTAAAATATGAATATAAGTTTATAACAAAACCTCACAAGGTTATAACTAAAGTTTTAAATCTTCTTGTAATATTCTAGTTTGATTATTGTACTATGTAATGTGTTTTACTGCATTTTATAGAATATGCTTTATTTATGGTGTACTAGAGTAATTTAAGCATTTAAATGTATTATTGAGGGTATGACGGAGATCATGGATAGACCAAAGACAGTTTCGAACTGGACTGAAAATTTCTTTGAAAATTTCTGAAAACTCTGAAAAGTTACAGAATGAGTTTGAACAAGCTTTAAAAGCCCCAAAATATGCTTTGGAGATTTATATGAAACTTTTGAAAGAAATAAGGATGATTTTAGTGTCATTCAGTGATTTCTAGATTCAATATGAAAATTCTTCCATGCAACCGAAAAAGTTACCGAATAATTTCAAAATATGATGAAAAGCTCCAAAATTAGGATTAGAGTCCCTAGGAACTAAAGTAGGTTAAAGTGAAGGTTGTTTGAATAGAATTCGATTCGAAATTATTAGACTAAAATGCCCTTTCTAGAAAATTATGGGTATGGATGATTTTAAACTCATTCAAAATTTTTAAAAGCATTCGATCAACAAGTATTGACCCTAATTATAGTATTTCATGATCAATTTGATGATAAGATGGTTGTGGAATAATTTTAGGATTTAATTCAGTTAGTTGGTGAATTAAATGCATTAAAGGGCAATTTGATCTTGTTGTACTCATTAAGGGCAATTTGGTCTTTTTATATGATATTAGTAGATTGATGAGTCATTAGAGATGACCAATGAGAAAATGACATGTGTGTTATGAGTCATTAGTGATGACAAATAGCAAGGTGACACGTGTGATCTATTAAATGAGTATAAAAAAACAAAACTTAAGACATTTTGGCTTCATTTTGTGAAAGTGTTGTGAATGTAGCATTAAAGGGCCCAAAAAATAAAAGAAAATAAGAGAGAAGCAAGAGTGGGTTTTTGCCATTGATGAGAGAAAGGAAGGGAGAGAAATAAAAAGAGAAGAGAGAGCTACGACTGAGCTATGGAGAAGTGATCCAAGGCATTTTTCATGCTCTTCCTCCTCTAATAAAGCTTCTAACAAGATTTCATAGCTATCCAAGTGAAAAGAAAGAAGAAAATGGGTTTGATTTCATTGGAAGGAATGGGAGAAGAAAAGGCAAGAAAATTGATGTTTGGAGCTTTGGTCAAACTTGGTTAAAGGTTTTCAAATCAGAAAGGGAAACCAACTTAAGGATTTTGAAGTGGTGAAAAGGAAACCAGTGAGTGTATTCTAAGTATTTTGTATGACTTAATCCTTTGCAATAAAATTAATGATATGTGAATGTTCTTTAAATTAATTTTATGCAAATGGTTTTCAGTTGATTATGAAATGAATATTTATGTTGAGGTTTATGCAAATGATATTTTACAAGTGAATGTCGTTAGCATAAGATTATGCTTTAGCAATATATGAGTTTTAATTTGAAAGTTAAATTTGATATGATTGGGAGTAAAATTGAAATAATTCAAGTATGAATCCTCTAATACTTGATTTAGAAAATAAGATGAGTTGTAAATGTAAGAGTTGCTTTTACCTATGGTACACCATTAGGCTTTACACATGTTATTATCTCAGTATATTTATAATCATTAACTAATTACAGGTAAGCGATGTAGAACCAGCTTCGTAAATAATGGTTAACCATTCGTGGGTAAGTGATATAGAACCAACTCTGTGACCTATTACGAGTAAGCGATATAGAACCAGCTCCGTAACTATCAATCTATAGTGGTTAACCTATTGCAGATAAGCGATGTAGAACTAGCTTTGTAACTAGTGGTTAACTCGTTGTAGCTAAGTGATGCAGAACCATCTCCGTTGTTGGACCAATGGTGGTTGACAAATTAAATCCCACTTATTTTTTGATAATAATAAAATATATAGAATTGTTTAAGAAATTATTTCAGGTTATTTGGATTCAAATACATCAAGACTACATCAATCTTGAATGAGCAAGAGTCATTAAAAATGAAGATCATAGAAGATTTAAATGCATATTACCGTTGAAGGCTACACAAGTCGACTAGCACATCACAAGTCGACTTATATATCAAGATCTGAACAGCACAAGTCGACTAGAACATCATAAGTCGACTAATATATGAAGACATGTCAACACAAGTCGACTAATAGTACATAAGTCGACTTATAGAAGGACACAAGTCGACTTACATAGCACAAGTCGACTTATAGAAGAGCGGAGATAAAATTTTACGAAGATTGTTGGTACAAGTCGACTTACACAACTCGACAAGTCGACTTATGGGTACAAGTCGACTTACACAACTCGACAAGTCGACTTATGGGTACAAGTCGACTTACACAACTCGACAAGTCGACTT
>JAOTIZ010000009.1:5931302-5954450 GCA_027123425.1 Erythroxylum panamense
GATCTTCTTATGATGCTTTAAGTGAATTATGTTACCATGCCATATGAAGGGAATGTAGTGATCGATCGTAGCTCGCCCTTATCGTAGGATATGTATCGGAATGACCTTCGGGTATTCCGGTGTATACCCTACAGTAAGGGGGCACTACAGAGATTGATAAAGAAGATGGTAGATGTGTTTTTGTCTTCTTTTCTATCTCGAAACCTAGTTTACTTATCTTGCAAATATTCCTATTTAAAAAAATTCAAATCCCTACATAATAGGGATATAAATAAGTTTCCTAACTGACTTTTATTAGGGAAGTCTTAGGAATCCTAATGTATCCATGATTCTAGTGATCTCCTAGGATTTCTTTTCCTTATGTAATTACCTCTCCATTGCTATATAAATCATATTAAGGTCTTGGTGAATAATTAAGCCCTCAATTCTTCTACTAATTTGTTCAACATGGTATCAGAGCCACTTTAAACCTTAAACCATCCCCTTCTTCTCTGCATCACCTTTCTTCTCTGCCCTAGACTGTCCTTTCTCCTCTGCTTCATCTTTCTTCTTCTCTGCCTTAAAGCAAAACATCAAAATTGACCTCATATCAACAACCAACGGCCACCGGTGACCAGAGCAGCACCGTCGTCAGCCTTCAGAAACCTCCCACACGTCGACTCATGAGTGACACGGGCCATCGTTCGGTGTCCTCCGAAGACGGCGAGTTCATGGGTTAGCTAGCCTCCTTAGTCTGACCAAGATTCTAGTCTCGGTTTGTGTCAAATATGAACATAACTTGAGTATTTCGTTCTCCTCGTCATCTTTCATACGCTTTAATTTATCGGTAGCAATAGTCCAGCATCTTCCCTCAATAGTTCTGGTAAGTATATTGCAAGTATGTTAAAACCCGATGAAAAGTCAGTGTCTAGTGGCTCAGGAACGATTCCTCCAATAGGATCCTCCAATCTGTGAATCAACAAACAATGTCTAAATGGTAATAACTACTCTTTCTAGTCTAAGAATGTTGCGCTATTTTTCAAAGGTCAACAAAAATTTCTCATCTCACAACTGATCCTCCAACTGGTAACAAAGAACTAGAGAATTGACTAGTCAATGACGCGCAGTTACTACATATTCTTTTTGATTCCATGGAATCTGAAATCTCAAACTTGTTTTCTCATGTCGATTCTTGTAAGCAAGCTTGGGACTATACCAAGCTTCTATATTCAAGTAACATACTTTGTGAATATGATACCTAGTCTAGGAAAGAAGGAAGTTTGGTTGAATACTTTGGGAAGGTGAAACAGGTATATGATGAGTTGAATTCTTTACAGCTAATCATGTTTGATGTAAAGGAGATGCAAAGGCAAAGAGAGCTCATTGTTATAACAACATTCTTACTAGGATTGAAACCTAAGTTTGAGCCTATTCGAGCACAAATCCTTGGAGGTTTAGAAATCCCATATTTGGATAAAATATTTTCTTGGCTTTCTCGTCCCATAGCTAAAGAAGGTCTATCTGAGAACAATTATGATAGGTTAATGCTTGTAACAAATTATAGTTGGCAAGCTAGAGAAGGATGTGGTGGTCGTAATGGTAGAGGAGGACATACTGGACATAGTGAGAGGATGTGGAGGTAGAGGCGCATGTCCTTATTGCAAATATTGTAATAATTATAGGCATTAAGAGGAGACCTGTTGGGATAATCATCCTGATTATGAGCAGCCCATTATGCATCACTATAAGAACATCCTCCTTTAGTTGTAGATTAACCTTGTGTCACTCTATCTCAGGATAAGAATGCTAACTATATGTAGTATCGGTCGGCTCAGCAGGTGTCGTCTTCTTTTATGGCACCTGTGGCTCATCGAGATAACCCAACTTCTTATTGTTCATCTATTCCCGAGAAACAGTTATGGGTATTAGATTTTGGTGCCACTGATCACATCTCAGGTACCATAACCAATTTCGATCATATTTTTCTCTTACATTCCTCTCATAGTAGTAAGCTTAAGGTCGCTAATGGTTCCACCGCAACCATCACAAGTGTTGGGGCATTGCATCCTAACGCCTTTCTTTCTTTACCTTCTACATTGTTTGTTCCAAATTTCCCTTTCAATCTTATGTCTATGAGCAAATTAAAGAAAAAGCTAAAATGTTATGTTTGTTTCTTTCCCCATAATGTCATTATCTAGGATTTAAAGACCAAGAAGATGATTGGAGAAAGGCGTGAATCGAAAGCAATGTACTATTTTGGTGAGTTGCAGTCTTTAGTCGCTTTGTCAGCTTTAGCTTCTCCTATTGATATTTATAGTCGACTGGGTCATCCATCATTGAAGAAACTCAAGAAACTAGTGCTAGGTCTTGAGTCTATTTCCAATTTAAATTGTGAGTCTTGTCAGCTTAGAAAATACCATTGTTCTTCGTTTTTTTTCCTCGTGCCAATAAACGGGCTGAAAAACCCTTTATAATAATTCATACAGATATTTGGGGTCTGAGTAGTGTCAAGTCCAAATTGGGATTTCAATACTTTGTAATTTTTGTTGATGATTTTTCTCTGATGACTTGGTTATATCTAATGAAATATTGTTAAGAAATATTCTCAATCTTTTGATCTTTTTTTGTTGAAATCCAAAATCAATTTAATACTCATATTAACATTCTTCGTAGTAATAATGCTAAAAACTATTTCTCTAACCAGTTCTCCAATTACTTACAGCAATGGAGTATTCAACATTAGTCTTCATGTCCTCACACACACTAAGAAAATGGGGTAGCTAAAAGGAAAATACAATATATTATTGAAACTGCACGTACTCTATTAATTCACATAAATGTTCCCAAAAGTTTTTGGAGGGATGCTATTCTCACAATATGCTTTCTTGTTGATCACATGCCATCCTCAGTATTGGCGGGTAAAATTAATTTCTCTACTCTCTTTCCCCGTCAAGATCTTTTTCCTCTTAATCCTCGCATCTTTAGTTGTGTCTACTTTGTTCATCAGCTTCGGCCTGGTACAGATAAATTAGATTCAAAAGCTATAAAGTGTGTCTTTCTCGGGTATTCTCGTGTATAAAAAGGGTACAAATGTTTCAATCCGTCTTTGCTGATGTTATATTCTTTAAAGACACACCATATTTTTCTAAAATTCCACATGGCTTAGGTGACACAAATGAGTGTTTGCCTATTTCCTTTATGCCTTCTCAACCAGTCCCTAGTCTTATTGTTCCTGACACTGGTCTTTCGAAGTCTACACCTAACACTCAGTCTGCCCATTTAGAACGCTTATCTAATCCTAATTTGCAGGTTTATGCTTGATGCACTCGCAATTGATTCATGTCAATCTCCACTGGCTTCTTCCTCCTTATCTTCGACGGATGTTAAACTTCCGATTGCTCTTTGTAAAGGAAAAAGTTCTTGTACATCTCACCCTATCTAAAATTTTCTCTCTTATGATTCATTATCACCATCGTACTCAGCTTTTGTGTGCACCTTATCTTCCGTACCCATACCTAAGACTATTTCAGAGGCTTTGGCTCATCCTGGATGGACACATGCCATGAAAGAAGAGATGTTGAATTTGTAGGTTAATCACATATAGGACTTAGTACCTCTTCCATATGGTTACACGGTTGTTGGTTATCGTTGGGTGTTCACTGTTAAGGTCACTCCTAATGGGTCTATTGATCGTCTAAAAGCTCGGTTGGTGGATAAGGGATACACACAGGTGTACAGTATAGACTACACTAAAACTTTCTCTCTGGTTGCTAAGTTGACCTATATTCGTGTTTCATTACATTAGCTGCCACACATAATTGACCTCTTCATCAGCTTGATGTGAAAAATGCTTTCCTTCACAGTGTCATTGATGAGACTATCTACATGGAGCAACCACTGAGATTTGTTGCTTAAAGGGAGACTAGACTTGTGTGTCATCTTAACAAGTCCCTTTATGGTCTAAAACAATCACCCAAGAGCTTGGTTTGGTAGATTCAGTACTGTGGTTATGGACCTAGTAATGTGGTCTGTAGAGGTGTGGTGTAGATCATTCTGTATTTTATCGTCACTCTGCAGTTGGCAAAATTCTTTTGATTGTTTGTGTTGATGACATTGTTATCACAGGTGATGATAAAGTAGGGATCCAGTCTTTGAAATCATTTCTACAGATCAAGTTCTAGACAAAGGACCTAGATCCCCTAAAATATTTTTTGGGTGTTGAAGTTGCAAGGTCTAAAATGGGTATTTGTTTATCCCAAAGGAAATATGTTCTTGATCTTTTGGAAGAAACCAATTTATTAAGCACTAAACTAGTTGATATGGAAAAAGGTGAATCTTTAGAAGACCCAGGCAAGTACAAAAGGCTGGTTGGTAAACTTAACTATGTGACTATCATTCGTCCAGACATTACATTTACCACAAGTGTAGTCAATCAGTTTATGGGTTCTCCAAAAACAAGTCATTGGGATGTAGTTGTCAGAATCTTGAGATCTTAAAAGGATCCCTAGGGCAAGGTCTTCTATACCAACATCATATACACACTTAGGTAGGAGGGTATACTTATGTCAATTGGGCAGGTTCTTATGACTGGAGGTCTACCCCAAGTTATTGTGTTTTTATGGGAGGAAACATGGTGTCATGGAGAAGCAAGAAGCAAACAATTATGCTCACTCTAGTGTTGAATCTAAGTACAAGTCTATGGCATACACTATATGTGAGTTTATTTGGTTGAAGCATCTTCTTAAGGAACTTGGTTTTGAGCATCTATCTCCAATGGAGCTAATGTGTGATAATCAAGTAGCCATTCATATTGCCTCTAATCCGGTCTTTCATGAAATGACTAAACATACCAAAATTGACTTTCACGTTGTTTGAGAGAAGCTTAAAGCAGGACTGATCAAAACTCCCTATGTCAAGTCCGAAGATCAACTTGCTAATTTATTTACCAAAGCTCTTGGGGGATCTCAGGTGAAATCTATATGTAACAATGGAGCCTATGATATGTACACTCCAGGGGGAAGTATTAGGAAAGTCTTAGGAATCTTAATGTATCCATGATTCTAGTGATCTCCTAAATCTCCTAGGATTTCTTTTCCTTATGTAATTAGCTCTCTATTATTATATAAATCATGTTAGGGTCTTGGTGAATAATCAAGCCCTCAATTCTTTTGCTAATTTGTTCAACAGATTCCATCTCTTGAAGTAAATCTATAATTATGCATGATCTCACCTTAACCACTCTAATAATCTATCCATTTTTTCTAAAATTTGTGATTTTGACTAATAATACTCTAATTTAATACCATTTTCACTTGTCATCTCCTAAAATAAAACATATATTAATTTTTTTCTCCTAAAACAAAACATATATTACTTTTTTCTATTTAAGTACCAAAATATAGCTAAAACAAAAGGGATTAAAGTGAGAAAATAAGAGAAGATAATAACTAGAAATAGGAGTTCATACAGAGAATGGATTGAAAAGAATCAACATATAAGCAACATATCCAAGGTTTTATAAAATATTTAGACTTGAGGGAGAAATTTGTTAAGCTTCCATGAAAACAAAAGGAATTAATTCAATAGTGCAAAAGAACAAAACTTTGCAAGTTACTTGACATGGATTCTTATTAATAGCAGTTGACAAGTATAAGTTACATAAACTAACTTAAAGTCTTTTTCAATAGCCAAAACACCAACTAGATAGTTTGAAATGGTTAGTTGGGTCAGCAAATCAGTATTCTTACACCAATACTTCAGCCTAAACTTTTTTAAGACCCCCGATGCAAAGAGTCCCTTGGCATACACTAGTTTGGTTCAAAGGGAACAACCCTAGTGCTCCCTCATCTTATGGTTGGGTTTTTGTAGAAAGTTACAAACAAGAGACAGACTTTTTTACCTTCACACCCCAAATCATTGTTCCTTATGCTTCAAGGACAATGAAACAATCGAACATTTATTCTTTGACTACCCCTTCTCAAAAACAGTGTGGGTTCACTGCCTTATCCATTTCCACCTCAACCATCCACAACAGATCAACCTCCAGACCATTCCCAATTGGTTGAATCTACCCCAAAATTTAAGATCTTGTGACCCCAATCTTTTTACAATCATCCTTTCAGTTGTAGTTTATACTCTTTGGAAAGAAAGAAATGCCAGAACCTTTTAAGATGAAACATTAGAGGTGGAGAGCTTGAACTCCAGAGTGATTACCCAAGTTATGGAGCAACTCAGCGCAAACACCGAGGGAAGGCAAAGGTAGGAGTTTTTTGGAAGGAACTCAGTTTAAACATGGACATGGAGCAGCAGCAACAGTAGCAAGTTGAAGGTTTGATCAGAGAAGAAAGGGAGAGACTTCAGTGGGTAATGAGCATAAGAGGTAAAGGAGCTCGAAAGAGGCTTCCCTACTCTTTGCTGTTTGTAGTCATTCAGGAAATGTACAAAATAGTTGTGTAATTGGTGAAGTTGTTGTGTGAGTTAGTTGAAACTTCTGGAAGGCTTTTCAAGTTATAAGCAGAATGGGGTCTGGCTGTGTGGTCCAGAAGGAGATGTTACAATCTTTTCAAGCAAAGCAGACCACAATGAATTCAGGGTTCAAACATTATAACCCTGGGAAGGAAAAGCCACGTGAATGCAGAAAACAAAAGGGTAAGGTTGGAAAGGTAGGTAATAGGGTAAGGAACTAGAGCTGGTGAGAAAGTAGACACTCCTAGAAGGTTTCATAAGCCCCAAGATAATGTCAATGAAGAAAATGGACAGTGAAAGACTGATTGCTAGGATCATAAAGCTAGGATGTAAATGCAATATGCTCCAAAGGATGTTCGCATTATAGGGAAAAGAGGACTTCCGTGGAGTTTATAATCTAACAAGTGATTCCAATTGCTGTTGTAATTAGTCAATTCAATTCAGGTTCTTCGAAACGTTAAAACCCATTGGCTAAGCCTAGATTAAACCGGCCCAACTTTTAAAACAGTAGATACTAGTAAATTAGTGTAAAATGTCCCAATTTTGATGTTTTAAGAAGACAAGTGACGCACGGCAATAGGGAAAGAAGAAAGGAAGGAAAGAAAGAGATCTACGTAGCACTAAATAAATATATTCCAAGCTGTCAACAGTACTTGCTGATATTCGAAAATTAATTACAAGTAGGACAACTTTCTGAACTAACATATCCGATGATGCAGGCAGGGAAGTAAATAGCCTTTGTACACAACCCTAAAAGCGTTAATCAGAAAGTAGCTGTGATTTTGGGGGACAAATCCACCAGAACGAATTTTGCCAAGGCACGCAAAGCGATTATTCTAACCACAAATGCCTTATATTATGCCAATCTACATGAAACTTCTCTTTTGATTTCCCTGGACGTCCAATATGAAGATACTGCATGTAGATAGACAAAATGGCCATACTAAGGATTACAAAGATACATACCCAGGTCGATATTGATATCTTGCAAACCTGCAAAAAACTTGCAGCTGTCAGCAGAAGGCAAGCCAACGAACTATATAATTCAGTAGGATGCGGTGCCATCTACCCTCATATTTTTGTCAAGTAAAAGAAGCAGTTGCACTCTTTATGTTATTATTTAGACCTTGCTTCAGACTATAGTGCATGGTTGGTTGCGTAAGCCTAATAAGAAAGTCTCCTCAAAGAACATTATGTAAAGTAATCAAGAGCCAGTGGCAGACATCATGTGCTTGATGGTAGAATCATCAGAAGATACAGCCAAATAAATACCCACACCCGTTAGAAGCAAATGCAGAGCTTCTAGCGAAGAGGTGGTACAAGACAAACCTTTTTAGCTAACCAGTTCTTGTGAGGAAGGTTTTTATCAGCATGCTCAAGGCAATAACGCAGCATGTTAACTATCATCAAACCAGTAACTGGATCAAAGCTTTCTACAATTACATGAAGAAGTTGTTAATTCTTCAAACTCTAACAAAATTATAATAGATGTAAAAAATGTGGTTTTAACTGATTAGTCAATTGTGACAATGGAAAAGGAAAATCAAATCGTAGACACAATCATACCTGGAATGTCAAAAATTTGTTTAGCAGGAGGGATACCAAGAAGCTGGCCGAGGTAAACACGGATACGAGCGCGGTCAGCAATTGACAGTAGATCACCATGTGTGACAACAACAACAGGTTTATCATCTGCAGTTCATAAGGAAAGAATGAGCCATAGCCTATAGGATACCATTAGAGATGATATTGCAAGATGGGAAAAATAATAAGAAAAGGTGAAAGGGACATGAAGATGATAGAAGCAGGGATAAGTACAGAGAATAGTGAAAATAAAGATTAGATTTGTAGTAATAAAAGGCATTCCCGATGGTGAGGACAAGGCTCCTTAAAACAATTTAGAATGTAATTTTAACCCTCGCGTTACATGGCCTATTTCATAAGTATCTATACTAATCTTAAGGCTATGTTTAGTTGGAAGTAAGATTTTTAATGGAATAGAATGGAATGATTTATAATAGAATGAAATGTAAATGGATATAATATTAAAAAATTATTGCTTAGGAGGAATGGAAAGATTCATAATGTAATATATTGGAATGTTGTTTGGAAGAAGAGTTTATAATGTAATATAGTAAAAAGTCGTTTATCATTTTACATTCCATCCTAAACTCCCAAAATCGAAAATTTTTTATTTTTACTGTTTAGGATGGAATTGGATGTAATATGAAACTCTCTTCCTCCATCCCATCAAATTTCATTCCATTATAAACCCTCCTCCTAAACGTTAGAATAATATTACAATCCATTCCATTAATAAACTCCCAACCAAACATAACCTAAGAGAAACTATCTACTGAACATTAGGAAAACTAGAAGACGGGGGAATAACAAGTCAAGATAGATCAAGCACATGTGCCTTGAAATACTCATCCACGAAAACTAGAACACTAGGGCATAACAAGTCAAGATAGATCAAGCACATATGCCTTGCAATACTCATCCACCAAAGGTTCTATTTCAGCAACTTCAGTACTCCCTTTACCATGTTTGCCTTTGTTACGGAAACAAATTTTAAAGGGGAGTAGGAATTCTATTAGTGCTTCACCCTCGAAAACTCTCCTTGTCCTCGTGTAGGAATTCTATTAGTGCTTCCCCCTCGAAAAACTCTCCTTGTCCTCAAGGCAAAAGTCACGAAACTGTTCCACTATAAGATCACAGTCTTGCCATGTAGCTTCTTCAACCACTTGATTAAGCCATTTCACCAACAGCTCGAGTTAGGTGTTATATATCCTAGTGTAGGATCTAACCACGGGTCAAGACACGAAAAGAACACCTCTCTTAACCTAGCCATGTTCTCCCCTTCCTCTAAAGAACCTATGCTGACACAAGGAAGAGACTTGTCATTAACAAGATCTCATCCCGCTATTGTCTTTCTCGTCTAGTGGCTATTTGTTTTGATAAAAATCTCCTTGCTTCTTTGTTAACCATCGCAGCCTTTAAATAGGCTTAAGGGATAAATTAACAACCCTAATTAGGACCTTAATTAGGTATAAAGTCTAAAAATAGAATCCCAATAAAAATAGGAAACATAATATGTAAAAAACCTAAAATAAGAAAGAAAATCAAACAAAACAAAATAAAAGTAGACTTACTAATGGTTGTTTTGTCAACAACTGTTTTTGCACCGCATCCCAACAAAGGTATCCTCAAAATTACTCCCTTCCCTGATTTTGAGCTTGTCCAAAAGTTCAAACTTTGCGTAAACCTCCCAAAGAGTGGCCAAATCTTCCCATGTAGCATTATTATTCTAATTATCCACTCAATACACCAACAACTCAATTCTACCTCTATTAAGCCTGGACTAGACAATAGAGTGAGGAATAGGAACTGATTGGCCATCATGGAGGACTGGTAGTGTAGCCACTAAACCTGGAGTATCACCCTTAAACTTCTTCAACAAGGACACATGAAAAACATCATAAATACGGCTCCCCTCTTATTGATCTAACTTGTAGGCTAGTGTACATATTTTTTGTAGTACTTTAAAAGGACCAAAATATTTTGGAGACAACTTGAGAGGCCCTCTCTTTTGTACCAAAAGCTACCGATAAGGGTGAAGATTCAACCCAATCACCTTCTTCAAATTCAAAGGAGATCTCTTGATGATTTGCATCATATGTAAACTTCATCCACTAAATTTTATCCCTTTCCTAAAGAGCATGATCCTCTGCCTCCACTCTAGTGGAATCTAGTTGAGCGAACACAAAGGATCCCTTCCATACACCACCTAAAATGGTGTAGCTTGCAAGGAATAGTGGAAAGATATGAGTAACAATACTCCACCCACAGAACCCATTTAACCCATCAACTTGGTCTATCGCTTGTAAGACAATGGAGAAACATCTCAATGGTGCAATTACATCTTCAGTCTATTCATCCAACTACAAGTGACAATTTGAAGAAAAGGCCAACTTTGTTGCTGACAAACAAGACTCGTAAAGACTTCAAGAATGTGGAATGCTTTCTGATTTATTCCATAACTTCTTGACTTACAACTACAACCAGCATAGGCATATATATAACCTAAATAAACAGCAGCCCTAATCACAGAATTAAAACAGATTACCTAAAACAAGGAAACAATCTTAGCAGCTGGCCGTGAATCAATCATAGCTTTTATTCTAATTTGACTAATTCCTTAAATTATGGACTTCTACAGATCTTGCCCATTCCTAAAATCGTGGGATAACAATCCCACTAATCTTGCTCATATTTTCACACTCCCCCTCAAGCGGGGTTATGTATATCAAGCATACCCAGCTTGGAATTCCAAACCCTCAAAGCTTAATTTTGGTAGAGCTTTAGTGAGACTGTTTGCAGTCTATTGACTCGAGCATATATACCCAAGCTTGAATCTTTCTTCCTCTAGCTTCTCCTTGATGAAATGACGATCGATCTCCACATGCTTAGTTCAATCATGATTAACAGGATTTTTTGAAATATTGATTGTTGCCTTGTTATCACAATACAAAACAATAGTGCTTCCATGTTGACCCCCGATTCTTTTACCATTCATTCCAACGATATTCCCTCGCATATACCATGGCACATTGCTCTGAACTCAGCCTCTGCACTGCTTCTTGCTACTACTTGTTGCTTTTTCCTGCGCCGTGTGATTAGAGTTCCCCAGAGGAATGTGCAATAACCAATAGTAGACCTTCGATCTTCCAAAGATCTAGCCCAATCAGCATCTATCATTACCTGTAACCCTCGGTTAGTTGTCTTCCCGAAAAACAATCCACGTCCTAGACTCTTCTTGAGATAACATAGGATTCATAGAACAACGTCTAGATGTCTCTCAGTTGGCTTATTCATAGATCTACTGACAAGTCCAACTACAAATTAGGGCATGTATGAGCTAGGTAAATTAACTTACCCATTAGTCTTCGATATCTTCCTTTGTCTGTCAAAGGACTATCTTCCTCCAATTCTACCTTACCGGCCATATCAAGAGGTGTGTCAGTAGGCTTACACCCCAACATTCCTGTTTCTCGTGAGAGGTCTAAGGTATATTTTCTCTGAGAGACAGAAATTCCTTGTTTTGAACGAGTAACTTCCATGCCTGGGAAATATCTAAGTTGACCCAAGTCCTTGATTTCAAACTACCTTGCCAAGAACTTCTTTAATTCCAGCAATCTCCTCTAAGTGATCACCCATCAAGACAATGTCATCAATATAAACTATTAGTATGGCTCTCTTGCCTTTGGGGTTTCTTGTAATGAACATAGTATGATCTGTCTAACATTGCATAAATTTTTGACTCCTAACAACTCGAGTAAATCTCTCAAACCATGCACGAGGAGATTGTTTAAGTCCATACAAGGACTTCTTAAGTCTGCATACCTATCCGAAATTTTCCTCTATCTCTAGTCCTGATGGAATATCCATAAACATTTCCTCCTCAAGATCTCTATTAAGGAAGGCACTTTTTTACATCAAGTTGGGAGAGAGGCCACTCGAGGTTTGTGGCAAGAGATAGCGAGACTCTGAATGAACTAAGCTTTACAACTAGAGCAAACGTCTCCTCATAGTCAACACCATAGGATTGTGTGAATCCTTTAGCCACAAGTTGTGCTTTAAATCTGCTTATACTTCCATTTTAATTCTGCTTTACCGAAAACACCCATTTACATCCAACTATTCTTTTTCCTGTAGGGAAGTGTCAATTCCCACGTTGAATTTTTCTCCAATGAGTGCACCTCATCAAGGACATCACTCTTCCATTTTGGTTGTGCAAGGGCATTATAAACATCTCTGGGAATTTGGGTATCATCAAGAGTGGCTAGAAGTGTCCTATAGTGTGGGGCTAGTCCCTTTGCTAAAACATATTGACTGATTGGGTGTTGTGTGCATCATCGAGTACCCTTCCTTAAAGTAATAGGAAGATCGTCAATATATGTACAATAGGGGAATTCAAATGCATACCTGTGTTATCATCCAGAGTGTCAGTATTCAATTCAGAGTCATGGCCTTACAGAATGTGTGCATGGGTCTCTGCCTCTTGAGGCTTCTGTCTCCTAGAGTAAACACGTAGCTCTTTCTCTGTGGTAGTTGTATTAGAAAGATTGGGTTCTATGGTGGTATTAGACACTAGTAAAGTTGTGGTAAAGGTCCGAGTGAGATTGGAGATGGTGAAGAAATAACAATAACATCTTTATCCCATTCCTTAGGTTTGGATTCTCCCCCTAAATATCTGAGCTGGGATAATAGCTTTGATTTTCAAAAAATGTGACATCCATAGAGTGATAGAATTTTTTTGGCAATCGGAATAGCATTGATACCCATTTTGTGTAGAGGAATATCCAAGGAAAATGCACTTGGTGGCTCGAGGGTCAAGTTTGCTGCGTAGCTGAGGAGAAATATGGACAAATGAGGTGCAGCCAAAGATCTTTAGAGGTATATCTATGAGGATTTTAAAGTGAGGGTATATAACTCACGGAGTTTGTCATGTGGGGTTTAAAATTGAAGTACCTGAGATGGCATTCGATTGATAAGGAAGATGGTGGCCATCACTGCTTCTCCCCAAAATAGTTTTGGCACGTTCATGGTCATCGTTAAGGATCGAGCCATTTCGAATATCGAATAGGTGTATGTTCTTCCTTTCAGCAACTCCATTCTGCTGTAGGTTGTCTACATAGGAACTCCGATGTAGGATCCCTTTTTCACTTAGGAAAGAACCCAATTGTGCCTCAAAGTATTCTCTCCCATTGTCTGTAATTAGTGCCTGAATCTGTGTTTGGAATTGTGTTTCTACCATCTTGTAGAAGTTCTAGAAGATTTGTTGAACATCTGATTTCTCCTTCATCAGGAATAACCATGTGATTCTAGTGTGGTCATCAATAAAGGTAACAAACCACCTGTGGCCAATAACTGCATTGATTCTAGATGGACCACAAACATTACTATGTATGATGGAATTGTTCTAAATTGTTCTATTATTTCACTTGGTTCCAGGCTATACATTATTTATAAAAATGGAATTTGACTTCTGTCAATCCCATGAAATCTGTTGTCTCCCAAATATTAGGAGTAAATTATTCTAACCTACAATAGAAAAGGATTATATCCTAAGATAGAAAAGATCATGGGCTATATATGGAATTTCTAGCTATACAAGATATTCCACAGCTGTACAAAGCAAGATATTCTAGATTTTCAACTGATAACAATGGAGGTTGGATGTTTTCCTAGTCATGGGAGAGTAGAGCTAGATGGGGAGTTGTGTTGGGGCTAGGTTGAGCACTACTAAGGTTTACTTACTCCTCTTGACCCACAAACTAGTTTTAATTTGATCTCAAATTCTACTCATAGCCTTAATAAATATTCATGTTTTATTAATCCGCACGTTAGCTCAAAGTTCCTCTCAAAATCCATATAAAAACATGCCCAAAAGGCAGTGTTCCGATCAATTAAATGCTCGAGCAGATCATCTGGCAAATTCCAGTTGATACTCATGTATAGATCTTGTTTGTTGGATGCTACAAAGAAACTCGTTTGGGTTTTAAAATTCAACGAATTCGTAATTTTCCTTCAAAACATTTGCAAATTCATCCCAATACAAAAGAGTTCATTCACTATTAATCCAAATGCAAAAATCTCACATCACCTCTAAATACATAGTCAAAATATCCACCTTCAATTCATCAAGAGTTTGATAATAGCGGAAATAGTTTTTTGCTTTAAGGATCTAACCTTAAGGATTGTCGTCATCAAATCTGGGAAATTCCATCTTTGTGTGAGGAGGTTGGGACTACGACGCCACCAAGGGCTATTGGCGTCTTCTTCTTTAGCCTTAGACCAACTCAATCTTCTAGGTTCACAAGGTCTATACGAATTTCCTTAGCCCTTTCCTCCAGAATCTAATTGTTGGGCACCCATTATCGCCACTTCTGACACTAGAAGTCTACAACTTCAAGTTTGGATGTGATTGTAGCAAGTTGTTATAAGATTCAGTCTTTGTTGTTTGGTAGACGTGTAAGGAAGGATTTTAGGAAGTAGAATGGCAAGTGTTCACCCTTTTGGATCATTTCTACTTAGATATCAAAAATGATAGAAGCAAGGAAATATGTAGAGAATAATGGAAAAATAAAGTAAAGAATTGTATTGATAAAAGGCAATCCGTAAAAATAAAGTAAAGAATTGTATTGATAAAAGGCAATCCGTACAGAGAGGACAAGGCTCCTTTAAAACAATTTTAAATAAAATTTTAACCCTTCCATTATATGGCCTATTTCCTTAGTATTTATACTGATCTTAAGAGAAATTGTCTGATGAACATCGGAAAAACTAAAAGAGTGGGGAATAACAGCTTAAGATAGATCAAGCACATGTTCCTTGAAATACGCATCCACCAAAGCCTCTATTCCAACAAATTTAGCACCTACTTTCCAATGTCTATCTTTCTTAGGGAAATAAGTTTTAAGGGGAGTAGGAATTCTATTAGAAAATTTCATAATTCAATATCTTGTAAAACCCTTTTGGGGCTAACAAAGACTTAAAAGGCAAAATCTGAGCGTTTCATCTATTATTTAACTATATTTCTCGTACAATCATCATCATCATCAACACCTAGTTAAAATCCTGCACCAAAGCAAGGTCTGGGGAGGTCTGATAGTACACAACCTTACCCCTATGTAGTAAAGAGGTTATTCCTCGTACAATATTCCACGCAAATGCTAAATGAACCTCAAATAAAAGAACCTAAGGCAAAAAATAAAAAAATTTCACATACCTTTGAATGATAAGTATGGGCAGTTGAAAGTTGTGGTCATCTGTTTGAATTTCCCCCCCTCCAAAGTATCACAATTACCCTGCATCAATTTTAGGACTTCAACTCCATTAACCACAAATATCACAAAATTAACCATCCTAGCCCTGCTGGACACATAACGACTTTTACGAGCCTTGTGCTTCAACTTGGTCCTCAAACTAGAATCATCTGATGGCCTGATACACAAATTATACAAGGTCTTTTCTAAAACAAAATACACATCCCATAAAAGAAAATTCATCTAAAGTTAGAATTTTAAACCTGAGAATAAGTTCCCCATGACAAACACCATTTGTAATCCAATTCTTTAGCATTTCATAGTTGTCTGATGAGTTGTCTAACAAACTACGGGTATCATAGAGACAAAAGGAAGAAGAATTCCTAGGGATCATGTATTCATGAAGAAAAAAGGTCCCATCTCCAGTAGATGAATCATCTGAAGTAAGAAATAAAATCATATGAAGGTTCTTTAAGGAAAAAGGTCTAGTTGCTAGACAATCAATAATTTTCTGTAAGGAACAATTTTCACTTCCCATTAAGAAAACCATAGTTAGGCTAATGAAAGTTCATAGTATCCAATTCTTTCACGAACAATGAACCAAATGAAGTAACACATACATGAGACTTGTGCTCTTTCACAAGCAAAGATGCCATCTTCAAAGAATTTTGAAATCCTATTGATAAGACTGCTTTTTCCAGATCCTTTTGGACCAATCAATAATAGTGTTGTTGTGTCAGGAACATCATAGTTGCTTAATTTCAGGCCACCTACCTTTTCAACCCATCTTCCAGGAGAATAACTACAAAGCCAAAATTATTATATTCACAAATTTTGAACAAGTGATCAAATCAAATATGACCTTGAAAACAAATGGAGAAGTATATGATGTGTAATCAAACTATCAGCTAAATAGGGTTATACAGGCTTACAATAAGAAACAGGACAATCCTTTACATATAATAGGTCTTGTTTTGACACTAAAGCAGGTCCTTAAATTAATATCACATGTCTTGCTCATAATACCAGGTTTTGATTTAACACGAAATTTAAGTCTTCAAATAAATATCATCTATCCCTTGCTTAGTTGGGAAGAACATTCTAGGAAGATGATACTTAGAATCCATGATTTCTAAGACAAAAGTCTTTTTAAGTTGACAATTATTATTCCATATACATCTTAATGTCTAACTCTATATCATGGATTCATAGCAGGATTGCATTTGAACCCAACTTAAAATCATTCACATCCATGTGAACCACAAAAATAGGGAGATATTTAACATTAGTCAAAGTTTTATCACTTCTAATGTTTATTTCCTTTTCAATGAATGTCTTGAGACCTAAATAACCTACCTATCACATCAATTAAGGGTTTATCAATTTCTATTATTAATTTCCTTTTCAGTGGATGCCATATACCTAAACAAGAGAGCTAACATAATATTAGTGATTATTGTTAACAACAATGAAGCAAAACTAACAAAATTGTCTCCTCTCTCTCTTGTATTACTTTATTAAGTAATTGCAAAACAAGGTTGAACACAGCTTTTTGACAGGAATGAAAAAATATAATTACGTTAGCACTCTAAAACAATATTAATTGAGATCTATCCTAGTAGGGAGATTTATGTTATAATCAATGGATGCATAATTGAAAGCATCGGTGTATCTTAGGCCTAAGAGGAATGTTGCACTAGTAGCTTTGATGTATCAAATGGTTGTGAAGAATAATGCATATATGTACGGCAATCGCAATACATCTACTAACCAAATGTTCTTTTAGTGCATTGTAGTAACGCTACCTCCAAAACAAATGGGTTAAACCTAAAATTGATTTGAATACCTCAAAATTTTGCTTTTTTCTTTCTTCAAGCTTTGGCTTCCTTGAAGTAAATGATCATAAGTCTTTAAAACATCCCGGTAAGTATTGAATCTTCTCTTTTTATTAGCTTGAATTTCCAAAAGATTTGGTGAAATCCGACGTTCTAGTTCTTCAAACACCAATTCATGCTCCCTACTAGGTGTCTCATCCACTTCCTCAATTGCATCATCGATGATGGAACAAGAATCGGGCTTTGACTCTCTGTCATACCACGCAATTCAAGAATATATCGTTTA
The DNA here is from genome assembly GCA_027123425.1 of Erythroxylum panamense. Lineage (NCBI taxonomy): Eukaryota > Viridiplantae > Streptophyta > Magnoliopsida > Malpighiales > Erythroxylaceae > Erythroxylum > Erythroxylum panamense. Next base: position 5,948,699 of record JAOTIZ010000009.1, read on the forward strand.
GTTCACCAAGAAACCAAAAGAAGAAAGGCCAAAAAAGTTAAAGTTAACCAGCTATACTTGTAGGTTGATGGTTTTGGTACTTCCCACCAACTGCAAGGCTTCAGTTTTGACCGGCTAGTAGGGGGGAAAGGGTCTTAAGAAGTTGGCCATTAGGGTCCCATGTAACCGATGAAAAAAGGGGATTAAACTTTCTACTACAAAAGCACTTGAAACAAGGGCAATCAATCCAAATGGTTATCACTCAATTCACGAATAGCCTTGGAGACTAAATAGTTAGCAACCTACGATTCTAAATCCAAGTCCATTTTGTTCTCCTGGCTCACAAATCGCAACTCAAAAAGAAAGAGAGTGATTAGGAACGCACAACCATTTAAAACTAAATAAAGAGAAAACAGAAAGAGAACAAAGGATTAGCCATCGACACCTGCGATTAAAAGTTGGATCAAGCGAAAAAGATAGTTCTGAAAGTTCTCTATCGTCGAGGGATTCTTCATCTGCACTTAAACACCGTCCCAGTGGTCCATCATTACTCAAACACAGAAAAAAAAAAAAAAGAACACAAAAAGCGAGAGAGAGAGATATACCAAAACATAAGTTCGAAGGCATTGCACGATCACCACCCATGCTAGGTTCGCCGCTTGTTGACTTGCTGGGAGACAAAGATTGGACCTTTTTCACGCTATTCCAGTTGATACTAAGAAGTAACCCGCCGGAGCTTATATCTATTATATTTATATTTATATTGGGAGGCGGGATCATGCTGCTTATAATCGTTTTTTCCCGTCACGGTAAGGGCAAAAAGGCCCCTTAACCATCTAGCATAATAATATTGCGCAAATGCGCAATAATAATGCCTTGTGAATTAAAATAGAAAATAATTATGATATTAATAGTAGTAATAATAATGAATATATAAAAAGTTTATCAAACTTTAGAATAATTTTCTATTAGAATATTCTTTTGCTTATAAATTTATTTTTTGATTTACCAAAAAAATCGATTAGAATAATAAGTACATATGCTTATATAGAAAAAATAGTATTAAAAATAAATGTCTCTCACTATTGTGTTAATTCTCTCTCTCTCTATTGTAAATTTTCAAATTCTTAGATTTTCATCCAATGCATCTTCATTCACTTTTATCTACTCTTTCACTTCATTTTACTTCTACTACAATTCAAAAATCATCCATATCATATCAAAATTCAAGATTACTCTCTAACACCAAAAACAAAGCATATTTTATAATACACTAATTTCCAGCACTCTCGTTTTTCATTTAATTTTTTTTCATCAACTGTGTAAACTTCCCATATTTCAAACCAAGACTTATTTATGTTCCACAACCTCACCAACTCCTGATTTCATATCCTTAAGTTCATTTTCCCAAATTTAGATGTGAATAGTACACAACCATATATTCACGCATGTACAATATATATATATAATAATATTTTCTTAAATATATAAATATATATAATAAAATTCAAAATTACGGATGTGTCAAAAAAATAAAAATAAAAATAATAGTTACATAATTATATTACTATATATAATGAATATATTATATACATATATATAGTGACTACTGTGACTTATATATATATAAATATAATAACAAAAATAATATTTACATAAATATATAAATATATATAATAAATTTTAAAATAACTGGTGTTATAAAAATAAAAATAATAGTTACATAAATATATAACAATATAACAAAATTCAAGTTTACTGACAGTGAAAAGTAAGACATAAAATGGGCACAGACGTGACAGGCATGATAAAGAATAGAGTCCGTTGATGAAATGGACGGATAGAATGGATTTCGTGGTCGTCCATCCCGTTCGTTCTTAGTATATATACTTAATACTTAAATACTTAATAATTAATAATATTTTAATTTGCCATAAGATATATATTTAAAAATAAACATTTAAATAATGTATTATTAATTAAATACAAAATATAATCTTCGTGTCCAATGAGTAAAATGAATCATATAGAAAATGAAAAGTTAGAATTAATTTAGTTTTTATATATAATTAATAATATTTTTTATTTAACAAATCAATCCACTATGATAACTTAATCTTTTAGTTATAGATTTTCCTATTTCATTTTTTTTGTTTTTATCGTTTTATATTTAGTCAAACTTTTTGAAAAATATAGTGTTACTTAAATCTTTGGATTAAAAAACACTAAAAAACCATTTAATTCTTTAATTTAAAATGAAATTATTTTTTATTCTTTTTCCTTATGTAATTATATGCAGAGTCGACATTGTAGTGATTAGATGGTGCTCCTCGTCAAATTTTAACATTTAATTGATATAACTTTTTATTTTAACTGGTGTTTAACTTTAAACATTAAGGAAATTCCTGAATTTAAAATATAATATACTCTTAATTTTATTATTTGTATTTGTCAGAAGAAAATAACATATCTGCCAACTAAAATAAAATTTTGTCACTCAAAAGCCAAAATTTATTTACTATTTAATTTAATATATATTTTTTTGAGATGAATATAAGTAATAATTTAGAAATAAAATGTTATTTTTAGTTATTGTTTTGTTCTTTCAATATCTATTTTTTAAAACAAAAATAAAAAACATTTTAGTTGTTTATGTTATTGTAGTTATATTTTTGTTATTAATAATAATTAAATATTACAAAAATTTAAAGATTAATTAATTAATTAATTTTATTTTTTATGATAAACTATATTTTATTAAAAATGACGATTGATAGGAAAATTAAATTTTAAAATTTAGTTGACTTGTCAGGTAATCAAACGTTAAAAGGAATGTCATATTTTCTCGAGCTCCTCAAGTTTTATATGAGTAATATCAACTTTCTTAACATGATAAAGCTGAGATTATAAATGAATCAACAACTTAGATATGACAAGATTTATGTCAGCGCAATTAGACCTATAACTAAGTCTTTATACTGAATAACTAAGTCTTTATACTGAAATTTTCCGCTCAATTACTGCACTTAATAATTCTCAACTACTACATCTTTCATTCAATTATTGTGAAGATTTGTGTTAGATAAATCGAACCTTATCACTTACTATGTGATATTGCATCTCAAAATTAGCGGTGTACGTATTTATTGTATGCGTCTCTCTGTGCTTTTATAAAAGTCCACATTTTGTGTTGATAAGTTTTACTGTTCAATCAAGACAACCAAAATTTATTACTAATCGCAATGTTCGCCCTTAACCTCCAATGCACTATAGCGACTTTCATGCGAAAGTCTTGCTTCTCAATTATGGGTGCACCTTTTCTAGGGGAAGAATTTACAATATCCTCTTTTGTCTCAAAGAAAAATATCAGTTGTGTGCTTCAAAGAACCTTGTAAATTAGTCATGTGATACATGTCAAGTGCAGAAGCCCCATATACACATTGAAGATACAAATTTAAAAATAATCCAAAGATATATTATCCTAGAAAGTAAGAAGAATGATAAACCACAGTTTTAAGCAACAGTGTTTAACAGCTCACAATATATTGAGCAAAAAATCTCCTTTGAACTTTTTAATATTGTCAACAGATGCAGATGCAAAACAATTAATAAGAAAACAAATAAATGAATACATATAAACTACAGCTTTAAGCAACAATATTTGACAACTTACAATATATTGGGAAAAAATTCCTTTGGGAAGACTGAATTTCTTAATATTGTCAGCACATGCAAATACAAAACAATTCATCAGAAAACAAATAAATGAATACATATAAATTTCACATTGTTACAAAATCAAATGTAAATAGAAACAAACAACAAATATTTTCTAACCGCCAGCAGAAAATCATATACGTATGCCTTTGACTGACAGCAAGGCCTGCAAAAGGAAATATACTAACTGCTTAATTCTTGAAAAATAAGATTAGTCACATGCAATTGCAGTAACACAGAAGAGAACAAAGAATTAACTACTGCCTACTTGTTCAATGTGTCTTGTTAATGTCAACCTCAACCTTGCAGAAGCAACATCCTATATCTGGTCAACCAAACTCAGGAAGAGCATAACACTTTTAACATATCGTTCCACTGATTGTTTTGAGAAATTGTGAAGCTGTTTGATGACATAATAGCCAAACCAGAAACAATAAGTGTAAATAATCACAATGAAACCTACAGATTTTTTATCTCAACCATTTTCCATTAATAACAACTCAAAAGGATTTTATTAAAGAAGACTGCATTGAAGCTATTTTGACATCTACATCATCACCATCATATGTTGCACAATTAATTGAATATATTGGCAATGAAGAAAACCCCTTTTGAATACAATCACCACAAAAACACGTAAAGAGAAGAATCTCAAGAAAAGAAAAATAAGGAATAAGATTTGGTAAAGATGAACCAACACATACCTTAGGAGGCTGCAGCGGTTGAGTCCTTAGCTTGGCTATCCTAGCTTTACATAAAAACTTTGTAATTAAATAAACTTCACAGAAGCAACATATTCAAGAACGCTATCAATCAAGAACTAAAGATAAAGGGAAATAAATCTTCTACGCATATATATAATGGCACACTGCAGATATAATACCTGTGGCTTAATTTTCTGAATTCAAGCCATCTCAGCCTCAATTTCTTTAATGTTCTCAATAATCCCCATATTTTCTCCAACTGAGTAAAACCATCAAAAGAAAAAAACAGACAGACAGATTTAGTCTTTAACAATAATCAACATGCATTTTTCATTGCCAACAAAAATATATGCAAGTCGACATTGTTAAGAGGACTTACGAACTCAGGAAAATTAGATTAAAGCAACATATTCAACAACGTTATCAATCAAGAACTAAAAATAAATGGAAACAAATAATCTACGCACATATATAACAATGCACTACAAATATAATACCTGTGGCTTTATTTTTTTGGGTTCGGGCTATAACTTTGAGCTGTCTTTTGTGGCCTTAGATTCCCATAAGTCATCAGAAAAAGGTGAGCCTACTGAAACCCTTTGGCGAAGGTCCGTGTCATCCCAACATTACTACTATCAGACTCCAAACCAAACTTAGTTAAAACATCAGTCATCATGGCGATATGATACCATGACAACCATAAACACTTAAAATGAAAAATAAACTACTCTTTGGATTGCCATTGGACATGCCCCAGTAGGTCAGCCAGCAAGCAATAACTTGAAGCTGGAACACGATAGATCAAGCTAATAGACAGTTATAATTACTAAGTTTAGTTAGGACTTCCAAATTTTAATTCGTTGTCAACATGCAGTTTGTTTCGAGCTGAGAGAACAGTTCACCATATTGCAAAGGGTAGTTTAAGAACTTACCTGATGGATCTCCTTTCTTGCACAACTTTAAGCTACAAGAGAAATTGCACAAAATTAACATAGAGAAGCCAAAGACAAGAAAAAATGGCTAACGTAACAATAGCAGCCAACTTACCGCAGATAAGAACATCTTTGACGCCTAATCTCATTTACTATATCATTTAACTTCTTGGACAATGGATTGTCATATTGCTGAAGGACATACTGAACACAGAAAAAGAAATATTATTACAAATGAATTAATCAAATAAATAGGCAAACAAGTCCTAACAAAGAAAACAAAATGGGTATTTTGGGAGTGCAACTACTAAAAGTATATTAAAAAGGAACATGGGCATTCAGGCATCTACATGGACACAATATTCCATCTAAATTGTAGATGTTGCCCCCTTTGAGTATACTATCAAATCCATGAAGATC
>JAOTIZ010000009.1:5970867-5985073 GCA_027123425.1 Erythroxylum panamense
TTTAATTCCATCAATTCAAACAATAATTCCTCCTAACATTGACATGCCAATTGCTCCAAAATAATAAATCTAACAAGTCCTCAAAATAAATTAAATCATGCTTAATAAAATAAAATAACAAAAAAATTTCGGGGTCCAACAAAAGGGTTCGTAATCAAATCACTAACTTTTCAGTCAATTGGGGGTCATAACGTGTTGTTAGATACTGCTCTTGACTTACTTGAATTAAATGTTAATTTAAGTAGCCAACATAACTGGGAACCTAATAGGTCACTTCCATAGGATATCCGAAGGATGAGTAAAATGGTCTTGGATATTTATTCAAAATATGGGAGAGTGTTTTAGGATTGTATCGTGATGTGATCATGGTAGAAAATGTTGCATGGAGATTAGAAATAAGTGTTGTTGGCTACCAATGTGGTCATTAATTTCCCAAAACTTTCACTAATGCATGATATTCATGATCATTAATTTCTCATAACTTCCATTAATGCATGCTATTCATGACGATTAACTTCCCATTAATTATAGGGGTTATGGAAGGCCAAAGAGGGCACAAAATAATCATCATTGTCGTGAATCTTGTATAAGACACAAGAAAAAGAAAGGTTCTTTCTTACACACACTCTTTTCTCTCTAACTCTAGCAAGGGTTCTTGTCTTTGCTAGCACAAGGAAAGAATTCTATCCATCTCCTAGGGAGGTTTCATCTTTCTATCTTCTTGTGGACTTTCATTAGAGACAATCTATGTTGATCGTTGTGGTTTATGACAACCCAATGTGAAGAAGATTAAAGAACGAAGGAGATCATCAGAAAGGTAGGTAAACATATTACATTTCATGTTTTTGTTTTATATATCTATATACATGAGCAGATATGGTTTTTAAGGTTCTGTTTTATTTTCCTATGCATATATTTAATATATATTATGTATAAGATGCATGATCAGGACCTTACAGTGGTATCAGAGCCATCTTGTGCCTTATTAGATGTAGAAGACATGACATGTGAAAATTGTTTTAATGATTCTAATAGAACAATTGTTTTTACGATTTTGATTTATTTTGATTTAAAATATTTTAAATGTGATTAAAATATTTAATTTTGAATTTACAAGAACATGCATGAAATATATCTTTCTGTTGGACATATGACGTCTATTAGCTAAACTGATGAGGTTACACATGACTTTCGTGGAATTTGATTTTGAAAAAATTATGTGAACATATTTGGGATGTTTTTATTCCTATGAATTTTTGTTATAATTACTAAAAATGTTTTAATAATTTTATCAAACAATTTTCCATATATGAACAGTTTTCCAAATAAGGTAGGATCTGTTTTGTTTAATGTTTTTGTATGTTTATATTTCGGTTCCAGAATGTTAAAAATGTTTTTATGTGATAAAAATGTGTTAATTTGATTTTTTATTCATGCATAAATTATTTTTCTTGAAATTTGATTTCTAGAAAAATTTAAGAAATCATATTTGTCATTTTTTATGTCTTATCAATGTTTCAATGATCATAATAATTTTTAGGTGATTTCTAAATTATTTTGATCATAATGAAACAACCTAGAAATGCTTGGAATGATGATTTGAAGTTCTGCATATTTTTGGAAATTATAGAAATTAATTTTGAATTATTTTTAGTAGAGCAATAAATTTTCTAGTAAAATTAGAAAAATTGGCATGTATGATAAAATTGAAGTTGTTTAATTTTGGACATTAAATAATTATTTTAAGGTAAATTAATTATGAATTAATTTCTGGAATTAGCCATTCACATTAATTAGATTAATATTAATTCCAAATGAAATAACATACAATAGTAATTTTAACCAAGTTCGTAAAAGGAAGATAGTAAATCTAAGTGTTGGATTGGGCTTAGATCCAAGTGTTATATTGGGCCTTTCATGTTAGGATCCATAAGATGTCATAACTAAAATTATGTGTTTTCTTATATGCATTAGAGAATGCATGGTTAGGAGAATGTGTGGGCATGCATGATGGATGGTTATGGGCTTAAGCCCAAATTGATTGGGTAGTCCATAACATGCCATGTAATTATAGTAACTATATATATATGAGTTATATGTATAAGAACATATAACACCATCTAAGTTAGATGAGAGCTTAGTCAAACCCCTTACTTAGAATATTAAAACTAACAGGATCCTTTAATATGGCAAGAACCAGAGTCTTTTTAAAGGTTGGTTGTTGGGCAACCTAAGCCCACTTTACATGGATATGTTCAAACTATGGAAATAGAATTTTTAGATTAATGGGTCGGTTTTAACTAAAAGCATTAGTTGTTGGGCAAACCCAAGATCAATGTGGACAGAGGTGAAGTTGGGAAGTGTACATTAGATATATATGTGTCAAGAGTTCACAGCCAAATGAGTGTGCACACGTCAACAGTTGATAGCATTAGATTTAATAGTTACGTTAGAGATGCAATTGGTATGATCGATGCCTACCGGTTGAACTAAGATGGCTTGTTGGGCAAACCCAAGGTCATTATTAGGTATATTCAATATCGACCCACCAGGAGAATTTCTCCATGAGTTCTCTTGAATTTATATTAAGGGTTATGAATTCGCGAAAATAGTGGGAGCTATAATGCATGTTATTAAAGTCCTTATAGACATGCATTTAGGTACATCTAATTTTTCTCTCTTTGACAAAAGGTTGCTACCGCCCCAGTTAACACCATGAGTACTAGTGTGAATCTAAGATCATTAATGGAAGCTAACAAGTTGACTGGACCAAACTTCCTTAACTAGATTAAGAACTTGAGAATAGTTCTCAAGTCCGAGAGGCTTGCTTATATCTTGGAAGAACCAATTCTTGATTCGCCTACTGCTGATGCCTCTAATAATGATCGAAGGGCATATAAAAAGCTTGTTGATGATAGCAAGATGGCTACTTGTACAATGGTAACCACTATGTCACTGAAGCCATAAAAGTAGAACGAGGCTATGGATGCTCATACCATAGTCTATCATCTTAGAGAGCTCTTTGATGAGCAAGCAAGGTTCGAAAGGTTTAAGACTTCACAATTGCTCTTCCACTTTAAGATGGAGGGGACATCTCCAGTGCAGTATGCACTAAAGTTGAATGGCTAGATCAAGCAGTTGCCCTCCTTAGGTTTTGTTTTGGATCATGAATTAAGTATTGACTTAATTCTGACAGGTGTAATCGATGGTTACTTACATTTGTGCTTAACTATCGAATGAACAATATATCTAGCATAATTCCTAAGCTGATCAACATGCTCAAGGAAGTTAAACCATCTGTCAATAGGGACAAGATTTTGATGTCTGTGGACTCTTCTGTTTTGAAGAAAAAGAAACAAAAGAAGAACAAGTCTGTAGGGCCTAAGGGAGGTGTCAAGAAAGAAAAAAAGACTTCCTCGAAGGGAACTTACTTCCACTGTGGCAAGGATAGCCATTGAAAGAGAAACTGTAAAGCCCATCTAGTGTCCTTAAAGCAAAAGAAGACATCTGATGACTTTTAGACCTAACACATACTGATGTATACGATCCGATGTCCATACATGTCAAAGGTGGTTTTGTATTCTTCATTACCTTTATCGATGATCATTCTCAATATGGGTATGTCTATCTTAAAAGACATAAGTATGAAGCTTTTGAAAGGTTCAAAGAATTTAGAAATGTAGTTGAGAAATAACTTGGGAGAAGTATTAAATCACTTCGATTGGATCGAGGTGGTGAATACATAAGCCAAGAGTTTTTGGATTATCTCAGGGATAATGGAATATTGTCCCAATGGACTCCACCTTACATGCCACAACACATGGTGAAGCTGAGAGGAGAAACCAAACCCTGTTAGACATGGTGAGGTCTATGATGGGTTTAGCAGATTTACCAAAATCCTTTTGGAGGTATGCACTGAAAACTTCTTTTTATGTATTAAAAGGAGTCCCATCCAATTCAATTGATATTACTCCATATGAGATATGGACTAATAAGAAACTTTATCTTTCTCATATAAAAGTTTGGGGTTGTCTTACTATGTGAAGCAGATTCAGTCAGATAAGCTTGAAGTTAAATATGACAAGTGTCTATTTATAGGATACCCTAGGAAACTATATGATATCAATTCTACCATGTTTCGAAACAAAAGGTGTTTGTTTCAAAACAAGTTGTCTTTTTAGAGAAAGAGTTTCTTATAAGAGAAGACAGCGGGAGCAAAATTAAACTTGTGGAAGTTTAAAATGCTCAAATAGACGCAGATCAACTGCCTGGACCCGAGACTGTTGTTTATGAAGATGAAACAATAGTTCAACCTTTTGATACATAAGAAGTTCAAAGGTCAGGTAGGATACATCATGTTCCTGAGGGATACGAATTTCTCATAAGTGAACTTAACTATGTATTGCTTCTAGAAGATGATAAGCATACTATGTAGAAAAAGGTTTTGAAGAGCTTAGAATCTAACAAATGGCTTCACGCTATGAAGTCTGAAATGGATTCTATGTATGAAAACAAAGTATGGACTTTGGATAACCCACCCAAAAGGATAAAAACCATAAGATGCAAATGGGTTTTCAAGAAGAAAAATGACATGAAGGGTAATGTAGTTACCCATAAAGCTAAGATTGTAGCTACAGGTTATCGTCAAAAGGCAAGTTATTGACTATGACAAAACGTTTGGCCCAGTAGCTATGCTTAAATCCAATAGGATACTCCTAGCCATTGCTGTTCATTATGATTATAATATATGGAAAATGGATGTGAAGATGGATTTCCTTAATGGAAACCTAACCGATGATGTATATATGAAACAACCTTATGGTTTCATATCCATGAATGGAGAAAAGGTATTCAAGCTTCAGAAATCCATTTATAGATTGAAGCAAGCATCCACTAACTTTCTAGTCAATTGGGGGTTATAATGATTGCTAGATACCACTTTTGACTTACTTGAATTAAGTGTTAATTCAAGTGGGCAATATAAAAGGGAACCTAATGGGTCACACATATAGGAGATCCGAAGGATGAGTAAAATGGTCTTGAATGGTGATTCAAGATATGAGAGAGTGTTTAGGGATTGTATCGCTATGTGATCGTGGTAGAAAAAGTAACATAGAATGGATTACAAACAAGTGTTATTGACTTTCATTAATACATGCTATTAATGATCATTAACTTCCCATAACTACCATTAATGCATGTTATTCATGGTTAATAACTTCTTATAACTTCCATTAATGCATGCTATTCATGATCATTAACTTCCTATAACTTTTTATTAGTGATGGGAGTTATGGAAGGCCAAATGGTGCAGAAAATTGAGATAATTTTCATACATCTTATGTAAGACACAAGAAGTGAAAAAGAAAGGTTCTTTTTCTTACACACACACTTTTTCTCTCTAACTCTCTCAAGAGTTCTTGTCTTTGCTATCGCAAAGAAAGAATTCTAGCTATCTCCTAGTGAGGTTTCATCCTTCTATCTTCATGTGGACTTTCATTGGAGACGATTTGTGTTGATTGTTATGGTTTACGCCAACCCAACGCGTAGAAGATTAAATAATGAAGGAGATCATTAAAAAGGTACATAAATATCTTACATTTTATGTTTTTGTTTTTCTATATCTATATGCATGAGTAGATCTGGTTTTTGGGGTTCTGTTTTATTTCTGTTGCATATATTTGATATATATTATGTATGAGATGCATGATAGGAACCTAACAATTCTTATTGTTGGAACAAAAGTGCACACCCGATACAATCTAGTTAAAGTCAACTAGCTAAAAAAATTTACACAATTTGAACCTTTTGTGTTGGCGATGCAAGCGATCCAAGTGTATTATGTCCCTTTTCCCAACTTACGATCAGATAAATCAGATTGGTTGTATGCAAAGTAAAACCTAGAGATGTTTTTGAATTACATGGAAAAGGAGAAAATAAGAGAATTGAAACTGAAACATTTTAGGAAGAAGCTTGTGAAATAAGTCCATGTGTAACATACGACGAGAATAAACCTTTGAACGATCCAAATAATGAATATATTGACATTTCATCAAAAGAGGATGGGGAGGGCGAGAGATCTAAAGAGGAGCCTAAGTTTGATTATAATTCTTTGGAAAAATAACATGATAATGATTTTGATTTACAATTAAGTGCTGATAGCGCTTAATTTGTGTTTGTAATATAATATTATATGAATAAATCTATTATTGCATCAACAATATATTGTTATATATTGAATTTATATTGATCTATTAATGAAAAATTCAATAAAATGGGAATTTTAGGTCAAAATGTGACACCAAAGAGAAAACATGATATGATGCGGCCAAGGTTCAGATTACATTGATTTGGAGAAGTCAATGCATTTTCAGGTGAAGCATCACATACTACAAATGCTACTGCATATCCAGATGAAGTATCACCTTCTGTAATAACCGCTACACCATCCACTACCCTATACCTACAGAGATATTAGGGATTAACGTTGCGGATGAAGGAGAGGACCTACAACCTGGGACTAAGGGAGTTGATGGAAGAACATGCATCACAATTATCAACAATTTGTAGGTAAAAACTCCGCAATTTTGTAATACATGATAACATCATAAGTTTATATTGAAGTTATAGGTTTTAATTTGAAAATGACCTAAAATAACTTATATATTAGATTAGTTCCATCTGGAACATGCTCAAGAAATATCACATCCAAGTTCAAGAAAAGGATAGATCTTGACAGATGTATATGAAAGAATGTCTCTCAGCTGATAAAGGATTTTTATTATCAAAAGTTTGAGGCACACAAAATCTTTTCTTTAATCTTTTTTGTTTTATCTAATTTTATACACTAAATAGATAAATATTGTCATTTATAAGTACTTACTATATGTTTTTCTTTTTCTTTAAAAATAATTTTTTGGGATCCAAAATTTGATGCAGTAATTTATAATGTATAGGAAAGGCGAACTCGTACACGTTATAGAGGCTTTTTTACTTCGATGCATAAGATTGGTATACGAGCACCATATATATCTGAAGAAATATGGAATCGTTGGCAACAGTATTGGGCATCAACTAAGGCAATGTCCATTTTAGAGCATAATTTTACCAACAGACATGGAGGACTAGATAGACAGAGCCTACCTATACACACTAGAGGATCTTTGACCCACCAAAAGCATGCATTTCAACTTGTAAGGATCAAAACTTTACACTTATATTTTGATTTTTGTACTTTGAATTATGATATTTGATTTCAATGTAATTTGATTTATGAAATTTAAAATAAAAATATATGTGCATTATGGAGAATAATAATGTTATAAATGTCTGGTGCCATTACTGGTTGCATTGTTAAGTTAATTTTTTTTGTCTAACAGGGGGTATATATAATAAAAATATAGGAGATTTTGCCGAAATTTTTGTAAATTATAGTTCATTTATAACAATTTATTCTGATACAGGAAAAATCTATTGACAAGAAGCCTACATCACGCCAACTCTTTTTGCACACTCACACCAAGAAGCATGATGGTGTGACCTTCATTAATACCCAATGCATAAAAGTTTAAGTGTAACGCCCCATATTAGGGGCTAGAATATTAAGGAATTTCAATGCATAGTATGCTTTGCATAATTGAGTTTTTACTTATTTATGCATATGCATTTTTGCGCTCATACCAATATTTGTACATACATTCATTGACATTTTTGGGTACAATTGGTTTTAAAATTTCCGATTAAGATGAGAATTGTGGTTTATTAGTGATGAAAATTTATTTGGAGATTATTGGTATTACTTTGGAATTTTTGGAAATTTTAGGATTTTTTTGAAAATTTTGGGGTATTTTGGATATTAGGGAAAAATAGACCAATGGGGTCTTGACATGTGGAACTTCTATGTGCATGACAAATGGCACTCATACAATGAGCCATGTGTCAATTTAGAAACCATACACATGAGTACTTGTGCTAAAGAGGAAAATCACAAAGTGTTGTAGTTCTTCGGGTTATGTTGGTGTTCTTTGAAAAAAAATCACCGAATCTTCTTCACCGAACTACCAGTTTGGATGCTTATGTCGGTAATGTACTTTGCAACCTAAATAAGTTGGTCCTGCTGATAGTTTGCTTCTCCCTTTAGTCTGCCTTTTTAACCATCGTTGAAACCCTTGTGATTTTCTGAAAAAACAAGGTTAGTAAAGTTTAACTTTCTAAGTTTTATGAATGATTCTAATGATGTGTATTGGAAATAAGTACATGCATGAGTTGGATGATGCTTCATGTTGAGAATGAGCACATGCAGATGAAGTGGAATATTATGCAGATGTGGTAGCATTGATTTCATGTAGCTTAAAAAAGACACTTAGTAAAGTGGAAAGGTTTCAGATGATTTGGGTGGTGTTCAGAATGGGTCAAATGAAGTGAAGGCATAAAGGAAAATGAGAATGGAAAATACACAGTAGTGACAGAAAGCTTGTGTAAGGAATCAATTTTAGTATCTGATTATAAACTTGGTTTTGAGGGGTGTTGAGAATGAGCTCAGATGATATAGAAGTGAAATAAAATGGTAAAGGTAAGCATACAAGTTAGTGATGAAGGATTAAGGAGAAGAGAGGAAGAAGATGATTAAAATGTAGTAAAGTTCGCCACAACCAACTCTTCTTGGGTTCGCCACAACCAACTCTTCTTGGGTTCGCCACGGTCAACTTAAAGAATTTCACTTCTGTGAAAGTTTGCCATGGTCAACTCTTGGGTTTTTTGTGGCAAACTTTTAAGAATTTACGAGGAATTTTCCTCTCTGGAAAGTTTGTCGCAGCGAAGTTTCCTGACAGCTTGAACATGCTTCAGTATTTTAGGTGTAATTTTCTCTGTAGTTATCTGAATGGAGTGATTTTTAATTTGGATTAAACTAGAGACATAAGGCTACAAATTGTATGGAGATATTAAATTCTAATTCTGCATATAAGAATTTCAGAATCTGATTGAATGTTGAGGTAAAAATTCTGTTGAAGCTTAAGAACAGTCTAAAATCTTTTGAGTATAACTTTCAGTATGCTAAACGAAATTCGATGAACTTTGTATCATTGGAAACCTAAGACAAAGAGGGAAAAATTTCTAGAAGGAAGTATTACCTAATTACCTTACCTACCTGATGAGAATAATTGAGCAAAGTGGACCCAAAAGTTGGTTGTGAAATAAATCTGGATTGAGAAATTTAGTATGGTTTCTCTTGATTGATAATATGACAAGATTAAGGATAAGAAACCCAGAATTTGTCATGAACATGCATTATACATATTCAGTATACCTGAATATGCATAATTGAATTTATAATTATGCATAATAAAGATATGTGTTTGTATTAAATGTTTTAGAGGAACCTATAGAGTGACCGATTCCAGATATTATTGGGATGTCGAGGCAAAAACCAATAAGGGAGATTTTGTAAGTAATTTTAGATAGTAATTTTTGTAAGTAATTTAGATGGTCTTATCTATAAGTAAGTCTTGTTGAATAATTGTGGATAATTCATAAGAAATCTAGTGAGAAATTTTGGATAGTTTTGCTTTGACTGTTTGTTTGTTTTTTGACTTTAATCGATTGAATGATTTGCAAAGCTGTCAAATTGATATGTTTGAATTTTGGCATGAAAGCAAAGATTGGCTAGTTATGTTGAACATGAAATGAATTTGTTTGGTTTTAAACTGTCAAGTCCTAGTCGTGGGTAAATAGGCATGCCTAGAAGGGTCTGCAGTTGTTCCTGTTATTGACACCTCGGTGTCTCCTGTATTGACACTTCGGTGTCTCCTGATATCGAGACATATGTCTCTCTTGCTGATACCAATCATGGTATCTCCTGTATAAGTCTCGTTACCCGCTTCTGTAAATGGATTTAATAGTCATATGATTTTGTATTCTGATTTCTATCTAACTCTGATATAAACAAAGAAATTGTGTTCTAATTATGAAGGGTTTATACCCTCTTTTGAGACTCAGTTCTGTTTTCTGTACAATCTGTCTGAGATCCAATATAATATGTTTGAATTGTTCGTTTCGACAAACTATTAATGCATGCTTCTAATATATCATTATTGTGTATAATTAGTTGTCAATTTTTGATAGATTAGTTATTACTCACTAAGCTATATGCTTAGCACGGTGGATTTGCCCCGTGTAGGTTAAAAGAGAAGGACATAAGGACTGGGATGAGTCAACCGCAATGGCCAATGGAATCTGAATCTTGTTTTGTTAAAATTGTATTTTTTAGAGTTTGTTTTTGTTTGTCTTTGATGTATATGACTTTGGATTTATTTGAAGGTTTGTAATAACCTTAATTCAGGCTAGTTTCGGTTTGGAACAAGTTGTATTAAAGTCAGTGTATTATGATGTATGTTTGCTTTGAATTGCTTCTGCTTTGAGCTATTGAGAATGCATGATGATACTTTCGTATGTTTTGGTTTTGTCTCGATTCCGTATGCATGTATGTTATGTTGTCTGCATGGCGCCCCTATATCCTCCCAGAGGGTATTAGGGCGTCATACAACCAATCGCTTTGGTTGTAGTTTAGTGACAAATTATTTAAAGGCATTCTTTATTTTGTACATGTTTAGATGTGTATGTTAAAGTCCATTGGATAATTGTACATTGTAAATGACATCATAATGAGATTATAATTATGAGATTCATAATGCATTTTTGAATTATTCCTAAATTCCTAGTCATTGTTATATTAAGATTGGACATTAATAGAACGTAAAAAGACTAGCGCACATTTTGTTTTTTCTTATGAAGGAAGTAGTCCATCTCATAGGCTAAAGTATAGAGATATTTAAACAAACATATGGGTGCTTGCTAGAGAACAAGTTCTCTGAACAGACTTGATATGAGAAATTCATTTGGAACATTACTTGTATGTCTATGGAATTCTCATTGTGATGATTGTATAATTGATACTTTGACTTGAAGTTATCAAAGTTATCTTGTATAGAGATTGCTATATTTTAATACTACTTATGATCTATTTAATCATAGGTTACTTAATCAGTAGTCATTGGATATAGCATGAATTATATGGAGATAGTTGAGTGATCAAGATAGGATTCATCACCCTAAAGTAACTAGGGAGAATGTTTCGTTGTTCTCGATTAGTATTAATCCAAGAAATCCTTGGTCAAGGTGAAATGATGCTTTGTAAATAGTTTACAAATGTCATTAATTGAATCGATATCTAATGGAGGAGAACTAGTATGATTAGAATCAAAATAGAGTAGACATTAATTTTATGTTCTATATCTAATTGGAACATTGTATGATGAAATGATTGAATTATACAAAAAAATTATGCACGGAAAGGTTAATCAAAACAACTTTGACATTCTTACATATTTGGCCAGTCATGATGTATTGCTAGACGTTAATCTTAATCTATGATTACAAATTGTTTAATTGGAGAATTAAAGATAAATTAAAAGAAGTATGAATTAAAATTAGATTTTATAATCATTGACATCATATCTGGGAACCTAATGAGTCTCACATGTAGAATGAGTTGAAGAGAGCAAAGTTAATTTAATCAAGTTGGACTTAATTGTAAAGTTTGAGAAATTTTATGATTAAATATAAAATATTTAGTAAATAAGGATCAACATAAGATATTAAATCTTATATGGGCATAATTAGTATTTAATTAGAATTATTTGTAATTCTAATTAACGTTTAATTGAAATTAAAATTTAATTTTAATTAAATTACTAAAACGTTTAAAGCTTATTATAAATAGGCTTAAGCTTTATGGAGCTAACACTTCTTGCTTAACCTTCTCTGTAAGAGTTATAGAGTTCTCTCAACTCATTCTGTGGATACCATTAGAGGTCGAATATTTATGCGGCTGTGGAGGTTGAAACAGATAGGTTTTGAGGACAGTTCGAAGGACACGGCAAGATCAAAATCAAGTTTCGAAATAAGGAACGAATTAATTTTTTGTTTTATTATAATTTGTGTTGACCATTTTATAAAATTAAATAAATCTTGATTTTCAGAAAATCAAAAGTAAAAAAAAAATCGTGATTATTTCACTGCGGTCGGGATTGAATCTCAACCCGATTTTCCAATAGAAGGTGCATAATTTGCTCTCGTATTTGCATAGAGGTTGACCTTCCAAAGCCTCTTTAATCCTTCTTAAAAATTGGTAGAACCAAACAAAAAGTTGAATATAAGCGGGTTCACAATATTTGTTTCCTCTGCGATTGTATGGGCCACTGAATTGACGCCTGCCGCACCTTGCAAGAGGACCGTCCTACCACATATTAGAATCCTCTACCGAAATCACAAAGCCCAAACATGCAAACTCATGCTCCTGCCCTACAAATTGCCCAAATAAAAGAGGTACACATGCGCCTCAGTGAACATACTCACGAAATCCCATACATCTCTGATTTATAGCCAGGGGATTATGGTAAAATTACAACGTTGCCAGTTCGAAAAGACACAGAAAAACCCTTCTTCGTCCTCCAGCAATGTGCCACCCCTGGTGAAGATCCAATATAGACTCCTGAGATTGCCTATAACCAACAATCAGAAAGCACCACCTCAAAAGGAAAATATTGTTACAACAGAGAATGAATTGACTAACAAAGCCCCGAAACATCCCATCTCTGGTGTAGATGTTATGCAGCCACTTCAGAGCGATAAATTCTTAACTATGCTGAATGAGGTTTCTAAATATAACGGGAAGCAGGATCACAACAAAGTCACTATTATAGGGTGTGGCGAATGCCCACTTTTGATGACATTTCAAATAATTGTGTAAGATTCACAAAATGCATATCTTTTACCTCTTAGAGACATATTCAAACGGTCATATGACTGAAAAATACCATATTTACTTTGTTTTTGTTATAATTTTAGAGTCCCTTTGATGGAGTCAGTGGTGGTTTATGGCTGCTTTGGAGATAATATAGCTTCTCTCTTACAGTCAACAGCCATTCAGCTCAATTCATCTATGTCACTACTTCTAAAACTAATCCTTGTCTTCTATGGCAAGTTAATTTCGCTTATATTCTTCTTTACCTAAAATTCAATGAAAAATTTTGGAAAGATATGCTCAACTTTCATGCACCCAAAAACAATTTGTGGGTGATCATATGTCATATGAATGACTATCTAACCTAAAGAAAGAATAGGAGGCAACCTTGCCTTTGCCTGTTATCATCTTTTTAAAGTTGGCAAAATGATTATGGATTAATTGAGTTTGGTGTATATAGGACAAAGTTTACTTGGCACGGTTTAGTGACAGGTACTTCACTACTTTGAGCTAGACTTGACAGAGTTGGCGCTAATCTAGCCTAGCGACAGACCTAGTTTAAGATACGGCTCATTGTTCTTTTGGGAACTCATGGTGATGACCACCATCCTCTCCTTCTCCAAATGGGCAACCTAATGAATATGTTAAAAAAACTAGTCAAAGTAGTGGAGTTCAGTTTTCCTGGTCTTATAACAACTATACGTTTATTTTAGCATTTGTTACTTTACGTGGTTGTTTTTATATAATTGAATAAAGTTGTTGCTGATTTTTAGCCTATTCTCTTTATGTAACCCTTATTTAAATGTTATTGGTTAATGAATTGATGTTAGGTACAAAAACGCTTCTACTCCTACGTATCTTCTTTGTCCATTGTATCACTGGTATCAGAGCTTTGGTTAGAGAGTGAGTAAGCAGTAACTATACCAAAAACAAAATGGCCTTTGAAAATTACGTGCAACCTACAATTCCTCACTTTGATGGTCATTATGATCATTAGAGCATGTTGATGGAGAATTTTATAAAGTCCAAGGAGTACTAGCAAGTTGTATAAGCACAAATACCAAATGTAACTAATGAAACAGTGGTCACAAATGCTTGAAAGATAAAAATGGAAGGATCTCAAAGCCAAGAATTATCTCTTCCAAGCAATTGATCGTGCAATCTTGGAAACCATTCTTTGCGGGAATACGATAGAGAACATTTGGGATTCTAGGAAAAAGAAATTCTAAGGCTCAACCAGAGTAAGGACGTAGTAGCTTCAAGCTGTTGGACTCCACACCTGAGCTAGCATTTCCCACCCAGCGTGTGTTTGCGGGTTATACCGCGACATCCAACACAAATCAGTATTGTCCTCTTTGGTGGGAATCGAACACCCAACCTCAAGGTTTTGTTGCTTTTACAAGC
>JAOTIZ010000009.1:5989607-6002151 GCA_027123425.1 Erythroxylum panamense
CATATCTAATAATGCATGAACATGCCACAAATGAATGCAATGAACTGTACCCATCCCATCGGTGACGGGATGTTACATAATGAATGTTTTTGCTTTTGATGATTATGAAAAATGATAGATTTTGATTCAGTTGGGAAGTTGGTAAGGTACCCGGGATTGTCACTGAGCATACATTTTACATAGTCCATATAGTTATTTGTGCATAAATGAGTTTTGTAACGTGTGTGGATTGTGTATTGCATAAATGAGTTGTGTAGGTCAAGTGTCCGCATTCAGGCGTTCTCAAAATTTGAAAGCAAATGCTAATCTAGAGCATACTGTGAGTAAACCTAGATTGGTCTCATTCCATTATTTATTTTGTTTGACTTTTTGATATTAATTGAATTCTGATTGATTGTGTGAATGTGATTGTTTATGTTAGTTTCTGGACAAGAGGTTTGATGATTGTGATATTTGATTTGGATATCGAAGTGCGACTTGTATGTGAATAAGCTGAACTAAGTGCACTGAAGTGATTTCTAAGTAAATTCTGAATGTGAAATTGCATGCAAGTAAAAGTGTGAATTCTCAACAATAAGTTGAATGTCGGACTCCGGTCCTATGACAAACTAAACCTTCATCCCATTTTCTTTAACGAAAAACACAGGAGCTTTCTTTTTATTCATTGCAACACCAACAGCTCTCAACTAATGCTCCAACCTCCACCAAAACAGTAGCCCCCTTTTCATTAAAACCCTCCACTCATCAACCTCCACACAACACTCTAGCCCTTCACCGAAACAGCTCAACCATTTTTACTCACCAAAGCAACCTCCTTTGACACATACACACCTCCACTCACCTCTCCACCGAGAGCTTGCCTCCACTCATAGCCACACACGCATACCCACCCTTCCACTAAAGTAGCCTCCATTCAACACTCCAGTAACGTAGCTCCAGAAAAAAAAAACCGCAGCCTCCATTCAAGCAGCTGGCTTTTCATTTCATTCACGCCACAACCCCCACTTCAACTTACACTTTCCCTTCACAACAACATAGTAGCCTTCATCATCAACCACCAACGCAAGACACAGCTGCCACTCCATTTCATTCACGCTCATGCAGCCCCTCCAAAAGCAACAGCTCTCCACACAAAAAATAGCGTCTTCATGCAATCAGCCATGCAAGGAGATGGGAAAACATTTTTATTTTGCTGCATATTTGGAGCTTTGTTCTTCATTTATTTTTGATTCCTTCATGAGTTTGCCTAACGTTTATATTTTTGGACTACTTGACATGATGATTTGTGACTAAAACCTTACTTTCTCTTAGGGATTTGATATTTTTGTTTATACTTTAATTTTGGATTTTGCTAGAATCCATGACTGAAAAATTATATACTTGTTAATTTTTCCTTGGATTTATTTGTTATTCCTTTGGATTATTGAAAATTGCCTTGGTATAAATTTGCCTTTGGAAAAGGAAATTTTTTGCTAAAAGATTGAAGGAAATTTTGACTAAGATTTTCTTGTGAGTTGGGAGACTTAAGAAATTTAGGAGGTAAAAATTGAAGGTTTGAGACTTAAGAAACTCTAAGAAGAACTTAAGTAACAGATTACTAAGTGACATCTAGAGTGGATAGATTAATTTATCTTTAGAAAAAGGGGATTAATTACTCTTAAAATTCACTTACAAGGTTAGGATATTTCATTTGTGGATGATAGCTAATTTAATATTAAGGTTGACAAAAATATCATTCCCTAAGAGAAAGTCATTCCCCTTTGCCGTTAAAACTTTTAATTAGTAAATTGTTACAATCTTTTCTTGATTAGTTACTTCACAAATTTTTCATCTTCATAATTATTTTGGCCACATTAAATTGGGTAGTTGTTTAGAAATTTATTTAAGTTAATTTTTTTTTCATTACATTAATTTTACTTTTCCAAAATTTCATCCAACCTGATTTCAAACACTGTCAGTTAGCATAGACTTGAACTTTCTTATAATCTCTGTGGACACGACTCGATTCTTACCGATTTAATACTCACTACGACAACCGTACACTTGCGGTTTACGAACACTATACACCTAACCCTAATCATATTGTTTTCAATCTTAAATTGGATCCTGTTTACGCTATATAATCTATGAAAAAACTCCTTAAATCCTTCTGCATTTCTGCACTCCATGCTCGATCTCCATTATGATGCCACACCTATTGAATTATACTTAATACTTGTACTTGTTCTTTGCAATGTTTCAGTTGGGCCCTGCGCACTAGGATATTTGTCACTACCAATAAAAATACCATAACTACTTGAATTAAGTTCAAAATGGTTGAGGTTCATTCAAAATTTCTACATGGAAATCATATTGTAAATGTTTATCATCATGTCCATCATCATGTTCATCGAACATATTTATCATATTGTCCATCAACATGTTCATCACACATGTTCATTAACATTTTTTGCAACATATTCATGAGCTTTTGCTTTCACTTCTTTAGTAACAAATTCATCAATATAATCTCCATTATTCCTAAGGTGCTCCTCTCCTTCAATTATAGATGATATGTTAGGAGTAAGGATTGTAGTGTCTAAATTACGAGTTACATACACATCAATAATCCCATGAAATTTTATAAGGTTTATTAGCTTAATACAACTTTGGTTTGATTTAATAAGTCTTAATGCCTCTCTAAAGTTATAATCAAGTACCTTATATTAAGCATTGTCAACTTGATGGTACATTGAATCTTTCTTTGTCTCACATATTTGCCTATAACTGAAATAGTTGATGTTAACATTTTAAAAGATACTTGTTAATATATTTGAATTATAAAATAGCCTTATACCTCTATACTAACCTATTATATACTTGTTTATAGTTATTAGAAAATATTAAAAGTAACATAATTCCATATATGCATTCTCATTATCAAAACATATCCCATAATGACGTAACTTATTAACATAACCAGATTTCAAGTCAATACATAATTTAGAGTTTACCATGCATTATTAGTCCAAGTTCTTATGTGTTTAAGGTGCGAGATAGTTTGGCTTGCTTCTAAAAAAAAAGACAAAAAGTTCTTGGAATTTAGATCCCAATGGCTAAGTCAAGTACCCTTCAAATAGATAAGTAACTATGTGATCAAGAAAGTAAAGAGATATTGTTATTGCTTAAGTTCATAATATAAATCCATACATGTCAATCTACAACAAAAATAGATGGGTTTAAATTGCAAGGAATATTTGAGTCTACAGGATATTTTATACATTTAAATGAACATTGAAAAATGTTAATGGTGTTATTAGGAGTGCAAAACTTTATAGAGAAGATTATGGATAAAATATATAAAATATGTGCTTATTGATATCTAAGGAAATGAACACTTTGTAAATAACACACACTCATACACTTGCATCAGTTTGATTAAGTTCCATTTTCAAATATAGACTTCTTCTTTCTTGGAAAAATGTTTAATTTAGAGTGTTCTTTTTCCAAATGCATATCTATATTCCTTATATGAAAGGTTCCCTAAATTGGTCCATATAGAATCCTAGTGTAGAGACTATCGAGGAGACTATATTGGTCAGAAATGACATAAACCACAAGAAATTGTCGCTCATATGCTTTAAGGTGTTAACTTCTGTAATACTATATTAAGGACCTTCTTTATATATAAGTTTCTTTTCATTTTTGATAGATTCAAAGCATATGTAGCATAAACATTTGACATCATAAACAAAAAATAAAAAGTTTACATCACGAACATACAATAGGAACTACGCAAGGTACCACAGGTGAGAATAAATTCATGCTTAACACACTTAGGGACAAAGGCAAATATACCACGATTGTCTCCATGACTTTATCATGAAACACAGGACGTAGTAAATAAATATATATGAACCTTTATGGTTAAACAACACTAAAGAAGAGCATATGAACAATTGACTAACCAAGGAAATGGCGCAAAAATTTTTTGACGAGAGGATGATTCGCAAAGAAGAAGATGGGCTGTGTGTATAGGAGAAGATGTTTTGCCGATGAGAGTCGCATTGTTGCCAAGGAGGAACTCAAATGTGATGAGAAGATGCATTTCCAACGATGGTCGCGTGATTAAGAGATGTGTTGCTAAAGATGGATTTAGATGTACTACTTAAAATTGCGTGATTGCAAATTTGGAATTCTATCACCAACATTGACATGTTATTTTAAATATCATGTGTGAAAACAGAAAAAGAAGTGAAGCAAGAGATGGACACAGATTAAGAAGAAATGAGATTGACTCTATCATTTTGCCTTCTAATGTACATATTTAAGTTATTGTACAAATCAAAATTGCTTGTGCCACTGCAGCACATGAACATATCCTATAATTTAATCTCTAAGCATCTCAACACTATCAATTTAAGATTGATCTCTCTTCTAGGTAAGTGTTTTTTTCCAAAAGCCTGTGGGCCTTTCCAATACTTCTCATACAATAAAAACCCCTACTAACAGTCCTCAAATACGTATCAAACATGGTAAGCATTATGCATCAATCTATTGCCAGAATAAATCGCTTCCAGCACAGGGACTCAGAATCAGGTACCGCTAAAAGAAATCGGGACTACTCCTGCTGTACCTTCACAAAAATGATTTGGGCAACACACCCCAAGCGAAGGAGACCACGAATGCCAATTTACACCAGTAGCATCCCAAGAACAGAGAAGCAGAAACAAGACTTATATGTCAAGATCCAGCTGCCAGCACACCTCCTAGAAGATCCCTGAAATAATACTCAAATGAAGGTATTTTGGAAATGGAAAATGCATCCACTTAGACCTATATCAGTATGGAATCACATATGGAAGAGCAACAATGTCTGCAGACTCTATGTGTTGAGGTTCTGCCCAGACTTGGGATGTTTTAGTTACAGAAGAACTATCCTCTATCTTCTTTGACTTCACATTGGTGCTAAAGAGCCATTCCTGGTCACAGCTATCAGGCCATTCATCCATTGTAGGTACAGAAAGTATTTGCTTCAAATAATTTAAATCAGGATGTGGTGGTTTTTTATATGCTTCACCGTTCTCCTTGGCTGGTATAGTAGCAGAACATTGCCTTGGTTTGCAGACAATGGGTTGCAGAGATGCTATGGAACCATTAATTTTGTGCTCCTTAACATCAACTCCATGATTGTCAACAAGCACCTGCTTCTCAGATGCACACTGAATAGCACTTTGGCATGGTTCCAACTTTCTTCCATTTTCAATGACCAGGTTGGAAAACAAGATTTGCCTTGCCAATTTATTAGGACGGTCCCCATTGCCTGTCAAACAATTTTAAAGCAGGGAAAATTAGTATGGAGCAAGACATTAATTGATTCATTCTTAATGCAGTGGCCCCAGTTAAACAAAAAACAAGGTTTCTATTGCTTCCAATAACAACTCTACATCAAGATCCAGTTAAAAATGTTCAGAAGGGCAATGACATACCGTTATTCATGCACCAAATAAGGTACTTAAACTGCACCATCTATAACTACAACATACATCTATTACCACAGTTAGTGGCACACATCTACTATAAGTTCCAATCAACACACAGAAGTAGAGGTGCTGCACGGTGACCATGGTAGAAAACAGGAAAGAACTCACCAGGTACATATCCATTGATCTCAACCTCCTTTCGCTTCCCAAAATTTCCTTCCACATGAGAATTCATGCTGTCCAACCTAGCAGCATCTGAGAATTGCGGAATCCGAAAGTCCAGTGAGTCCTTACTACTTTCTTTCAACTGAGGGCTCTGAATTTTTAATCTAGGCTGATCTTTTGTTGATTCATTCACCTCCTTCTTTTTCTCCTTCTTTTTCTTCTCCTTTTCTCGTTCTTTATTCTTTGATTTCTGATCTTTCTCATGATCTCTGAGTTTGTATTTGTCACCTTTATCATTATGTTCTTTGTGTTTGCTTTTCTCCTTCCCCTCCATAACCTTCTCAGTGTCATTCTTATCCACCAATTTAGTAATTCCTTCAATTCTTTCTGGACCTGCACCTGGAAAACTTGGACCAAATCTTTTTTCCATACCTCTTGCATCAAGGTTTCTTTTTCCATTGACCTTCTTACAATCTTCATTCTTAATCTTTTTCTGTTCCTCGTTTTGATAGTAAGCAGGGTTATCCACTGCCTTTCCTTGCACCTCAGGGCTCTGTTGCTCTGGTGCAGCGATCTTCTGAACCATTTGACTACCTGACGCTCCATCTTCCTCCCTAATTCTTTTGGCCAGCTCCTGTACACACTCCGAATCATTGATCTCTTTATCAGGTAGGCTATTAAAACTGAACTTCCTTCCATTGTGAAACTCTGGCTGTCCTTCAAATCTTTTCTCATCAGAAACCTGCTTCTTCTCTTTATCCCTGTCCTTATCCTTGTCTTTGTGCTTCTCTTTTCGGTCTTTCTTTTCCTTGTGTTTTTCTTTGCTTCTATCTTTTTCCTTTTTCTCTTTAGCCTCTTTTTTCTCCTTCTCTTTCCTATCCTTTTTGTGTTTTTTCTCCTTGAGCTTCTCCTGTAAATTATATTCTAATTAGAGACAGAACAAACAGAATTATTCAGAGACTAGGAACTGGATGGTAGCAATCGAGCCAGCAGAATGTGTGCATGCTAAAAGTATGCTCAAACTAAAAATAATATGCAAGCTAAAATAGATTTCTTAGCCACAGGTCAACCATATTTGGTCTAACTCCCAAGTTCAAATATATACTAGTGTATGCAATAGTTAAAAAACCTATATCTCAAAGAAAACAAGTTCGAAAAAATTATACGGTGTCTTCATGGTGTTTTAAAAGGAAAAAGAATTAAAATAATTGTTGGAATCCACATATTAATTGAAGTAATGAGGAAAATCTGTTTAATAACTGTGAGAAGACAAGCCAGAAACCCCATTGCTTTTCACACAGCGGCTTAATCTGTTGAGTATTTCACCACTTTATATAGCTCCCATGATTAGACATGGAGTCTGGAAAATTAAGCTAAGTTCACACACTTTAAACCTTCTTTCACAAGACAAGAGAGCTACTAAATGGATACAACGAAATCCATAACAGTGATT
Source organism: Erythroxylum panamense (assembly GCA_027123425.1). Classification (NCBI taxonomy): domain Eukaryota; kingdom Viridiplantae; phylum Streptophyta; class Magnoliopsida; order Malpighiales; family Erythroxylaceae; genus Erythroxylum; species Erythroxylum panamense. The sequence goes on from JAOTIZ010000009.1 coordinate 5,996,688, forward strand.
AGAATATAAAGAGGAAATTTTATAAATTAAAAAAGAAGCATTAAATGAACTTCCATTGTGTGCGATAGGACATTTAGCTTAGATGACATATGTGGACCCATCTCGTACCATAGAAAAAGCAAATAAATTCAATACAAAGTATTGCAGAACAGGGTGATCCAAAGTATAGGTCTCATAAGCAACAGAGGACATCTCTCATCTATTATCTTCTCATTACACAAAAGATCATATTAAGCTAAAGCTAATTAGCAAAAAGGTGCCACAGTCAGAATGTAAAAGAATCAATCAAGCCTTCAGTTAAACCATGAGATTCTTGAACTATTGTGCAAAGTCTGCTTAATACTCGGGGAATGGCATAAATCAAAATAAACCTATTAGAAAAATTTCTTTACTAATAGGTCTTGAAGACCATAAGAACAAATGCAGAAATACAATATTAGAGAAATTAAGTCCACAATCAGGAAGGCATCAATGGATGCTTTAATATCTTGAAATTTTTCATTAGGTACAGCTAAAACACAGGGAATGACCAGAATCATAATGAACTCAATTTTTTATCCAAGAAAATGTAGGTTTCCTCAATGGACAGATTTGAACGTAAAAAGAACATAGAACATGTTATGTATATCAGTCACTGCATCCGTAGAGCTACTCTCATTAATACATTTCCTACTTACATCATATAAGCAATAAATGGCGTGATTATCGTAACCTCTCCATCTCAGATATCTTCAACTATAATGTTGGGTTTTTCTAATAGACTTCAAATGCAAGATAAAGTGTATGCATCCAGAAAACTAAAATGAACTACACCAAATCAATCTCATATCAATTAGAGGGATGAAATTATGTGCTGATGCTACACAGAGAAACAGACTTTTTGATTGAAATTATAATATTTAGTTCACAAAAAAACCAAAATCAAAGTATATTTTCTCAAAGGATTATTATTTATTGATAAACTAATGTCATTACTATCTAAATCCCTGGAAATCACATCTACTAACAATCTAGAAAAGTTTACAAAACCAAAATCAAAGTAAATTTTTTCGCAGGATTATTATTTATTGATACACTAATGTCTTTACCATCTATATCCCTGGAAATCCTATCTGCTAACAATCTAGAAAAGTTATCTTAAGCGAATTACTTTGTGCAATTCCTCAACTAAAGACATTTCTTAGTTTACCAAGTAAAGTTTTCAAAGAGCAAGCAGAAACTCAAATCTAACTATGAATTACCATACTGCTGGTACTACTGAGGCAGAAAAGCTAAACAGAATAACTTCATCCAAGCACAGGTGCAGCTTATTCAAAACATATGTGTCCTTTTTAGAGATATTTCACATAATAGATAAAAAGGGCTCTTAATTTTGATTATCAATAGCCCTTTCAAATTCCTAACAGCTGCCTAGCACTAATGATATCTGTAATCAGCTAAGTTAAATTAACATATTGTTTGTAAACGTTAGCTTCAAAGTCAGGTATGCAAAGTGGCAAATACTTTAGGTGTGAGAAAATCTTCATGTCCTCTTCACTTCCTTGACAGCTGGAAATTAAAGGACGAAGTCTACCATGATGACAATCATCCGAATAACTACTAATGTTTTAAGTATTCAAGTTTACAGTACTTAGCTTCTGTTTTTCCCAACTAAACTGAATATACAGCAACGATACAACTTGTGACAAGCATATATAGGTAGAGTAGAGCAATTTTAATTAAAAGAAAAAGCAGCAAGTATCCATGAACCATATGAAACCTAAATTAGATTAACGCAACCCCCAATACCCCCAGGCATGTCAAGTACATAAATCTCTATGAAATTTCAAGTGAACGTCAGGTCCTGCAAATTTGAAGAGATCCAATGCAAAAATCAAGTGTGTATAACCTGTTCAAACTTCAAAGGAGAAATAAAACTAAGCTCCTGAACATGGTAATAATGCATGATAAAATGCACTTCTCTTTCTCCACTGGCAAGCCAAATAGTTACAAGTTAGCAAAATCTGTTTCAGAGATGTGTCAAGCTACTCTTTGCACTCCGTATAGGAAAGGTTGCTGCCCTAAGTTTTATTCATCAGTAAGGAGAATGTTAGTAACTAGTAATATAAGAAATGTTGCACATATATAGTCTGCGAAAAGCAAGCAGTTATGGTGCCAAATTATATGCCACATCATATTCCAGAATAACTCTAAATGATAATTTGAACTGTATATTTTTTTCCTCTTTTGATTTCATCCATCTCATTCTTGTGTCACATAGCATAGTAGAGTTTTGATGGCTTTCATACATAACTAGAAACTTTGGTAAATACATTACAAGCATAAAGTCATTAGTCTAGTTAACAAGCCATCCTCAACATAACCTGAAATGGTATTTCTTTGTTCATGATGAACGCCCTAACACTGATATCTTTCCAGTTCTGTATAATTCCACCCTGAAAATTAATTCCGTATAAACCAAAAGGATCTTCCCTTTTCTCACATCTGAATGCCTTAAATGATGAGGAGCTCACGTGTTAAATTGATAAAGAAATTTAGAACAGTCAGAGAAATTATAATGCAACGTTCAGCTTAGGTCAAAGCAAAGTTCTGCATAAGTCAAGCTAGCAATAGCAATTTACTAAAGGAAGATATTTCAACCTTTGCTAATAAGTCAGTATCATCAATCGTAGCCTTCTTTTCATATCCTGGAGGCGGAAATGGAAAGCAGCGAGACATTGCACGTGATCTTAGAAACAGAAAAGTGGGTTAGGTCCACAAAGCAAAAAGCTTCTCTTAGTTTCCTGCACTGATGTTCCAGTAGAGGAACAGAGGAACAGCTATCATCCTGTCCATGCACCATGTCCCCGCAGTCATTTCCAGCTTGGAAATTACTCCATGATTTTTCAATGTCACCTCCGTAACCAAAATCCCCTTATCAGAGATGAGATTCAGCACTTGCAGAATCCCAGCTAGAACTTGAATCAGAACAGGACAACGTGGAAACCCTTAATGCTCGATCTTACTGTACCAGAAAATGAACTAACTTCTAAAATGTCCAGATAAATAGTAATCCAATCAAGCAAATTCCATGGAAAATATCTTCTGAGGCTCCAGAACAGTTTGATCTTGCTTGTTGGCTACTAGGACACTAGGGAAATCATAACCTGCCCATCATTTAAACCAATATCAGAAGCTTCCGTTAAACAGAGGAATCAATAACTCAAAATCCGAAAACTGCACAGACCCATAAACTCGTTTTTATTCGAAAATTCCAAGGGTCTCAGGAATTGTTCCAAGGAAAATTCACAAAAATCTCTTGCTGCGGATTCAAGGCGCAGACTTTAGAATCACAGCTGCTGATCCCAACAGCAAAACTTCTGACAGAGACAAATAGTAACCGAAAACAAAGTATACCATCCAATCCCCAGTTTCCCGTAAAGGATATCTATATCTTTCTGATCATAACCCTAATCCTTCAAAAACCACAATTAGGGTTGGTTCCACTGAAGATCTGATGAAACCCTAGAATAGCACCAAGCAACAAAACCTAGGTTAAGCACACAACCCACTTAACAAAAACCCCAAATTCCAACATTTCAAGCCATCAGTAAAGAAATTCATCAGTAAAAAAGCGAGTTTAGAGAAAAAAAGGAAGTGCTTTATGAACAAAAGCAAAGAGCTTTAATGGCAAAAACAGACGATGTTTCAGAGAAACAAAGAAGGTAAATTATGGGAAGACAGAAATTTGTATTCTTTTAGCTTAGGTACAAAGTAGGCAATGCGAGTAAAATCACAAGGAAAAAACATTTGAAGAAGAAATGGGAAAAGTTTCCAAACTTCTTAATCGCTAGATCTCTCTCCTACCTGTCTGCTAATCTTTGAAATGTATTAAAATGGGTTTCTTTGTGTGTTTTCAGATCTTCTGTCATCAAATCTCAAATATGAAAAATCCGCTTGTTTTCTTAACGTGGGTTTTGTTGAATGTCTTGCCTTTTTGTTGTGAGGGGCTCTCTCTCTCTCTCTTTAAGTTATTGGGATTGTTTGTTCTCCAGTCCTGAAATTTAAAAAAAAAAGAAAAAGAAAAAAGAACTCCTAAAACTAAAAGGGAACAGAAATTGTGAAGGATACTGGCAAAGGGTATTTATAAGAGGAGAGAAACTGAGGTAAGAGAAACGTGTCAAAAAGGAAGAATCCAGATATTTGGAAAAGAGGATCTTAACCAGTAGACTGTAGAGGCAGGCACAGGTTGATCCCTCGCTTGCTCTTCCTCCTCTTATTCCCCATTTTTCCATTTGATTTTACAAATCCAGCTTTGACAAGCAGCGCACTAGTTTTTCATGCCAACTAAGTTCGCATGCATCGCTCGTGAGCACTTGAGACATTTTTATCTTAAAACTACAGTGAGTTCTAATTAAGAATGTTACGCGTCCAGTAAACTTTAATTAAGTGACCAAAACACTGACAATTTTTATTTGATATCCTAAAAGTCAAAATTATTTTAAAATTCTGTCTGAAAAATAAAACAGAAAATGATGATGAAAAATAGAGGCAAGGGTGTAGTAGATTAAGAACGAATTTTTATTTGGTATCCTAAAAGTCAAAAATATTTTAAAATTGATAATATAAACGTATAAGATATGATAAAACATGAATTATAATTCTTACTTTATTTTAAAATTTAAAATTTTTCTTTTTCTTTTCCTTCAAACTATTTTTGAAATTAGTTTATCTCAACCACTAGTCGTATAACTATTCATCATCTAACAGTATCCATATAATATGTTAAAAAAACTATACAATTAGAGAGCTAACATTTCTTGCCTAACCTTCTTTAAAATTACACTTAATTCTAATTAAATACCAATTAGAACCAAGTAAGATCCAATATCTAATATTGTTATTTATTGAATATTTCATATTTAATTATAAAGTTTATCAAGCTTAATAATCAAGTCCAACTCAATTAAGATACCTTATCTCTTCGAATCGTTCTTTATATGAGACCTATTAGGTTTTTGAATATGATGGGAATGAATATAAATTATAACCTTAAATCATACTTAGAATTATAAAAATTAAACCATTTTAATTCATCTTTAATTCTCTAATTAAATAATTCATATTCATAGACATTATGCAACACTTTGATAAGTATAAATTGCATCGTATTTTAGGACATAGTTGTTAAGTCAAGATGACTTTACTTAAATATAATTTTGATGTATAACAAAAAGAGATCAAATAAAAAGACAAACAAAGCAAACGCATACAGATGAAAGATACAGACGAAGTTGAATTCAGACACAGACGAAGTCGACACAAACAAAGTAAGACGAAGAAAAGATCTAGACGCAAAACAGACGCAGACGCAAAGCAGACGCAGACGCAAAGCAGAAACAGACGCAAAACAGACGCTGAAAAGAAGCAGACGCAAGAGTCAGTTTGGGTTAGTTACAGAACTCAACTGATTAACCGCTTCTTT
>JAOTIZ010000009.1:6051705-6064574 GCA_027123425.1 Erythroxylum panamense
AAATTAAAAGTTAAAACCATATTCTATTGACAACCAAAAGAGAAAAACACACACACACACACACACACACACACACACACACACACATATATATATCACATAAAAATATGTAGCATACTAAATTTAATTTCCAACCCATGCATCATATATAGGAACCGAAATCATGCATAATAAAATGGCTCTGATACCAAGTGTTGGCTCGAAAACAAAAACATGCAAGATTTGGCTAAAACGGTAGACTTTAAAACTTTTTCGAAATCAAAATGTAGCGAAAATAAAATAACTAAATCAGCATGTTTCAGTCATACATGATGCAGTATAAGGAAAATAATTTATATTAGAACAAGGTGGTAGAAACATACCGACTCCTTGCTATAGCTTTGACTCCCTGCTTTTGTATCCCCTCCGAATCCTTACTATAGCTTTGACTCTTTTGTTTCCTTTCCTTTGTCAATGTATCATCTTCTTGTTGTTGTATCCTTGACTAATCCGATCTACCACTTTTTATTCTTGACAACCTAATTAACAAGATCCTTTTATAGGAAAGGAGAAGAAATATTTTGAGGAGATTTTTCTTAGAAGAAAGAAGCCAAACATGAGACTCTTCTCATTCAAGTTTCGTCTATACATGCATAAAAGGAGAGAGTGATTAAAAAATGCAAGAACAACTTCTTCCCCCTCTCTCTCAATTTCAATTAACATGAAAGAAAGAAGTCTTGTGCATCCAATGCATCAATTCATTCTTTAATCAATCATAAAGAAGCCAACAAATGAGACTCTTCTCATTTGTTTCACGATGGCTATATGAAAAGACCAATAACCTAAAGGAGACTCTCTTATTTTTGGTTATGATATGAAAGAAGGAAGAGAGTATACATGAAATGCACCTTTTCTTTTCTTTAATCAAATGAATGCTAAAAGGTTACAGTGCATGCCATCATTACAAGACAACCATTAAACCATTTAATGATAAGATCATTACACCATTTAATAATGGTAAAAGCATGATAAAAACCATCTTTAGTTTAGCAATTCAATGTTAAATATGCAGCTGCACATTTAGGTATAAAAAATCCGAAATATGCCCTCCTTCTTTCTTTAATAACTTTGTATCAATTTAATTAATCTAATTAATCAAATCAAACCAAAGACAAGCCCAATATTAAATGTTCATTTGGGCTTCTAATTAAAGTAAGCCCAACATTCAATCATGGGCTTTAAAACCTCTATTTATATTTCTTACTTTGCTTGATAACCTTTCTAGAAGTCAAGTGGAGAATCTAATTGGACTTAGATAATTCAAGCTCCAATAAGCTCGAAATTAATTTAATCTCATTAGAATTAATTCCAACTTATTAACCAAATGTCATTACACTAAAGAAAATTAGTTGAACTCTTGTATTATTAAATATTATGAGAACACATGCTTCAAATAAGATATCCAATTGCAAACTTTATTATGAACCATATTATAGTCATCCGCACAATAAAGGGTAAAATTACCGTTTTGCCCTCATGTTGATTTTTCCTTCTAGATCTCTCGTTTTACTCTATATGGTGATTAACACACAAGATCTCATCTTGGTGTCAAAAACTTGATGGGTAGCTAGTCCATCAAACTACTAGTGCTAGTTTAATCTCCAAACTCCGTAAAATATTTAAAAGTGATGATACTACTATAAACTCTTTATTTGAGTGAATGTTCCCTGATACATGTTTCAATTAACAATTTCAACATGCAGACACTAGGTTGATACTCTGTAAAAATCCATTCCGATCATATCAAGAATTATAATGAAACACATATGAGTTTAACATTCATCAAGATTATGGTTCTTAATAAAAGAATGCAAAAGGTGTATGTTTTAAGATTAAAGTAATGACCCCCTTTATTCTTTAAAAACATACTTGATCCAGATTCATTTAATAGTTCCATTATCGATAGCCAACTACTATCATGATATGAAGCTCATCATTCCCTTGAAGTAAACTCGTTTACATACACGGAGATAAATCGCAATACTATAGTATAAACCATAATCAAGCGACCAAGTTGATTATTCAATTGTGAATCAACTAATTTAGATTCTAATAATATACATGTTTCCCATACATCTCTATGTATATTTGTATTACTTATAGAAAAATCTTGTACCTTATGACTAGATATATAATGCTCATACAAATAAAACCAAAATCTTTTATTTTATTAATAATAAATTTTTTCATAACAAAAGTAACTAGAAGAAAATTAAGTTATATGTAAATACACTTGCTTTCCAGGGCAATATATTTACGTAACTCCAATAATCTCCCACCTGCCCTAAATCAAGTTTGACATATCCCTCATTCCCATTCCTGTTATGTGACCCTCAAAACTCTTTTGAGACAAGAATCTTCGTAAATGGATCAGCAAGGTTTTACTTTATGGGAATCTTTACCACATTCACCGCACTACGTTGTATTATCTCCCTTATGAGACGATACTTTCTCTCAAACTTTGACTCCTCGCTACAACTTTGACTCCTCGCTTTTGTGTCCTTATGAGATGATACTTTTTAAGCATGAAATACAAATAGCCATGTCCAAAGTAATCATCTATAAAGGTTATGAAATATTCATAACCTCCTTTAGCTTGTATGTTTATAGGCCCACACCTATTAGTATGTACCAGGTCCAATGTAGATTCAGATTTGTTTCCTTTAGAAAGAAATAAGGCTTTGGTCATTTTCCTTCAATACAAGATTCACAGGTGGGTAATGAATCATTATCCAAGCCTGTAAGGATCCCATCCTTTACTAACATATCAAATCTTTTCTGATTGATATGACCCATTTTTAAATGCCACAGATATTTTGAATTAATGCTAGAATCATTGAATTGTCTTAGTTTTATTAATTCTGTGGTGTTTAGTGAACCTATTATAGGTTCTATAAAGAACAATCCCTGTTTAATTATCGCATTACAAATAAAATCCTTATTTTCATATATTGAAACAACATTTTCAAAATATAAGGAATAACCATGTTTTATTAGACAAAAAACAGTAATCATATTTCTTACAATCATTGGAATGTAATATACATCATCAAATATAAGCTATGACTACTAGGAAAGTCCAAGATAATTACTCCCACTGATTCTGCTGAAACATAGGATCCATTTGCTATCTTGACTTAAAACTGGCCTTTATGTAGTCTTTTTCTTTATTGTAACTCCTGCAAGGAATTGTAAACATGGTGAGTGGCTCCTGAATCTAATATCCAAGAATCAGAATTTTCCACATTTCTAGTTCCTAACAAACTTAGGAAACCTATACCTTGTTTGCTTTTGAGGAACTCAACGTAGACCACATAGTTTCTTTTCCAGTGACCTTGCTCACCACATTGGAAACACTTTCCCTTAATGTCCGCTTTGGCCTTCTTTTTCATGAGTTGGACCTTAACCCCTATTTGGACCTTCTTTTTCATTGGACCCTTCTTGTCTTGCTTGCCTTTACCCTTGGGTTTAGAAGGAGACGCTAGATTAGCTTCTGACCCATGGGCCTTGATATTTAATATCTCCTCCGTACTCTGGAGAGTATTCATCAACTCACTCAAGGTGTAATCCTTGCTGTTGAGCTCATAATCTAACTTAAACTGTTAAAAAGATAAGTTTAAGCTATTAATGATCATAATCATCTGCGTATCCGCATCCATATTTGCCTCAAGCATCTCAGCGTCAGTAATTGCAAAGATTACCTTTAGCATATAATCCCACCAGGTTTTATCTAAGATTATAAAAGGTTTAGATAGCTTTCACTCTTGCAGACTTAGTCCTCACACTAAACATCTCATATAGGTAATGGACCATTGCACTAGCAGTTTTCATGCATGCAATTTACTTTTGCAAGATGCCGTTGACAGAAACTAAAATATAACACTTAGTAGTCTTATCAGCATTTTGTCATCGCTCATATTGTTGGACTTGCTTATAAGTTAAATTGCCACCAGGAGGTGTAAGCTCATTGTCTGTTAATACCCATGAAATTTGTTTATATTGAAGAACAATGTCAAGGTTATGTCTCTATTCATTAAAATTCTCTCCATTTTTCAATTTGTTATTAGTCAAGAGCAAGTGAGTGGATTCGTGTTGTAGTTGATTATGTTTGAAAATATAAATTATTAAAACATGAACATTCTAATCAACAATATTAGAACTTTGTATGAAATCATGATGCATGTATGCATGATGATAGATTTAACAAAACTAAAAAAAATTAAAACATTATACGACGGTTATTTTTCTTATCTATAACAGACTAAGTGACGGTGGGCCATCTTATTCATTAAAAGAAAAACTGGGACCCTCCCACTCAAAAAACTACCAAGCATCTCATGCTCAACTTTTTTATAAGCGTCTTAATTTGGTCCATACTTTTACCAACAAAGCTACAGTAGGCAGTTTATTGATAAAAATGTTGAGTGTTTAACCATTTGATTCATAAATTAAAGATATCTGCAAACCATGCCTCGGTGGGAGGCCACATTTGCTACCAATAAATGGACTTATCCCTAAGGAGACCCAAACCATGTAAGATCTAGGATCCATGCCCTCTGATGGGGAGTAAAACTTCACCACATGCAAATGGGCCATCATTTGGATATCGTGGACTCTCACATGAGCATCCTTTCCCACTCAATCTTTTTGGGCTTTAAGTTTTAATTACTATCTTGTCTAGATACAATTTATTATCCATCCTATATTGTTTCATTATATATCTCATACATAATAAATGCATGGCAAGGCCTAGGGTTGGCAATTTTCTAAATGAAATGCAATCATATAATATCACATATTATAAGCATTCATTTCTCAATTCATCATATGAACTAATAAAGCCACTTTTCATTGTCCATCCTAGAAACATAAAATAATTACAAGTCTTTTAGGCCCAAAGTATTCTTTTTGGACTTGGATCTTCCGCTTCGAACTCTGCACTCACATGATTTGGCCCATTCGGTAAACAAAATGTAATGGCATATATAAAAACCAAATTTTGTCACTTAGAAAAACAAAATTCTAATACTAGATTTTTAGAAAACCGAATCTTTGTTATGACAAAAAATTCCAGCACTTGTTTTCATTAAAACTGAAACTCATTTCATGAAAATAAAAACCAGTACTTAATATTTTATCCAAACCGAAATTTGATCAAGTTTTTACTTGGATCACTGAAATTTTCAATACCATAATACTATCGGGGTTTTGTTAACTCCAACAAATATAACCCAAACTCCTTGTGCCTATGATTTGTTCTCGTAATTCTTTAAGAATCTAGTTCCTCAATGAAGTAATATTGTCTCATGTTATTTTCAATTTCCCATTTGACTTATCTTTCTCAAATAATTTTCTCCATCCTTTAGAGTTCCTTAGATTTCACATTGACTTATTCCAATATCTGCTTATTCATGCCAGTTTCTCCACACATTTCAATTTATTTGATATCTCAATTTCCTATGTTGGTAGTCCATTCACCAAATCTGATTTGTATCCTTTTATACTTAATGTCACCTCAATTTTAAGAATCCATCACTTATTTGGATACTTTACATCAACAAAATGCTTACACTCTCAGTAGCATTTTCTACCTCTTATGCTTGAGTCTCCATTAGGGATATGACTCCAGTATTCACTATTGATTCATCACATATTCATTTCTAATTTGTTTCTTCATTTATCATTCTTAAAAATAAACTATCTGATCTGCTTAACCTAATTCGATGAAATTCTTCTTCTTCAAAAGAAGACTTCTTGCTACAATCATCTATATTGTTCATGTAACCTTTATTAATCCATTATTATCATCATTGCTTATCAGACATTCTTAGTAATCTCTAGGAGATTAATTCCTATCATAACTTATATGATAACAATATACTTTCTGCTAAGGCTTAGTAAAGCATCAAACAATTCATTTATCCTTGTACCTTGATATATATCATCCAGATCATTCCATCTTTTCCAGAGATGTATGTTAAGACAATTTACCAATTAATAACTTACATTCAGGATACCTTAATCTCATTTAATTTAAGATAACAATTTTTCTTTTGTATCTTTCCTCCATCAGGGGGAGGGGAGGGGGGAACTGTGTCATGATCGTGCCCTTCTTCTTTTTCACAAAATTCATCACTCATAGTAATATCATTAATAACCTCAATCTATCCTTTATTGATCACTATTTGCACTTGCATGCATTATTCTAATTCATCATAGACTTTGAACTATGGGAACTATGACTAACAATATTCAATAAGTCTTAGATTGCTTCATATATTACTCCACACATATAATATCTATGTGCTCAATAATCTCACTTGTCATGATAATTCCATTATCAAATATGTACTCACAATAACAAGTTAACTTAACTTTGGGGCTTTCTCTTACCTCTTTCTCATTCTTACACAAAATCCTATCTTATATGCACTTCTAACTTTCTCCTTAACACACCTCATTCATCTCTTGTAAACTCAATTATGTCTATTTCTTCTCCCATATATGTATCCTCAATCAATTCAAAATTATTGATGCATAACCATTTTGAAATTCTGGTCTTAATTCCCCTAATATCTTCTTATACTGAATTTTAAACTCTTGTCACAATAAGCATATAATCATTTCGGTTCCAAATGCATCCTCTTATGATCATAACAAATTTATGTTTTCATTACCATCTACTTATATACTCAGTGAACATTTTATAGTCAATCATCCTCAAACTTTCTAGATTTCACACCTAACATAACTTGTACAAAGATCACCATTTTCTAGTTCATTTACTCCTCATTCTCAACTTTATTTCATCTTAATATCAGTCATCAACAAGACATGATCTAAATTTGATCATTAACCTGAAAACAAGATATGTTCATGTACTTATTCATCAACCTCCAATTCTCATTAAAACATCCTTTTCACAATCAATGCATCTTAAAAATATATGTAGCATAACTTATAGTTTTTTACTTGTCATATATAACATTAATCATCCATAAAACAACTCCTAACCCATTATTTAGCATTTATATGAAACAAAACTCTGTTTCTCAATTTGGAGATAAACTAGATAACTCGACGAGAAACACATCTAGAAATTCCCTGACCACGGGAATGTCCTGCACATTCTCCTCATTTCCAGTATCAATGATGTGGAACAGATAAGCCTCAGATTCTCCTTGCATCAACCTTAATGTACTCACAAATGATATTAACCTTGCTGTTACTACTTGATTAATTCCTCTAAATACTGCCCTTAGCTGACCAGGAGATTCTAGTACTACCTCCTTGGTATAGCAGTTCATGACATCCCTATGATCAGTAAGCCAATCCATGTTTAAGATAATGTTTATCTCTCTTAACTGTAGTATAATAAGGTCTACCTCTAATATTGCTTAATCAATCCGAATCAAGCATCTTTTATAGACTTCTCCTATCACTGTAATACTATATATTGGTGTACTAACGTCTAATCCATACTTTAATTGTTCTCTATCACAATGAAGCCTAGATGCTAGATGCTAGATGCAGTGTAATAAAAGAATGCATAGATCCTAGATCTAGCAATGCAAATGCCTCATGATCATAAATAAATAGCGCACTTGCAATGACATCCAAAAAGTCCTAGGCCTCCTGCCTGATTATGGCATAGACTCTAGTTTGGGACTAGGGTCGGCAGCTTTGCACCTTAGTCCGGATAAAAGGGCTCCCAGAGCTCACTCTACCTCTGGCACGCTCCTCTGTCTGGACCCTCTACCTCGGCTCTGCTGGACCATAGCATCACTCCCCAATCTCCTACTTATACTAGACTGAGCTACCAAAGTAGCAGGACAATCTCTAATCTGGTGGATAAAAGAGCCACACCTAAGGCAAGCTTCAGACAATTTCTAGCACTCTCTAATGTGCCTCTTCCCATAATACTCACACGGGGGCGACTGACTCTACATTGTATCTCTTCCACTACTTGATTGTACAAAACCACCCCTTTGCCTGAATTCTAACTGTCTGTATCCTGACTGCCCTGATCCAGCTGGTGGCCTTAAAGCACTGTTCTGATGCTTACTAAATCTTCTACCAAAACCACTTTGACCCTCACTTGATCTCTTTATCCTGGACTCTTGCCCAGTCTCTTCTTGTCTTCTCTCAATAGCTACTCAATTCTAATCGAAGCAGCTCTCAAGTCAGTGAAACTACTAAGGTCCGAAAGTGCCATCCTTATTCTGATCTCCATATTAAGTCCATCCTCAAATCTCCTACATTTGTCTTCTTCTATAGGGATCAAAGAAGTAGCATAACCTATCAACTAGTTGAACCGAATTTTATGTTCTGCCACTGACATCCTGCCCTGCTTTAATTCTAGGAACTCCTTCATCTTTCAGTCCAAGTAGATCTTAGGCATGTAGTTATATTTGAAGACCCTCAGAAAGTCTTCCCACTTCAGGTGGCAAGGCCTAGTGATACTACCCGGGACAGTTTTCCACCACTGATAAGCTGGGCCCTGCATTAAGGACACTACATAGTTGAACCTCTCGTCTGGCTCGCAGTCCATATGATAAAAAATCCTCCCAGCCCTTTCTAGCTAGCCCTCAGTCTCAGCAGGGTCTATGTTATCATAGAAATCCATAGGCCCCTACTTCTGCATCCTATCATATCTCCTCCCCCTTCTCTTGGAAACTTTCTGAGCCATCTCCTCTGATCGAGGAAATAAGGACTACCTACTGTCTCCTATCGATCCTAGGTCAGCTGGTTCCCCCAATTGATCACCTAGGGCAGATGACCTATAACAAATGATAACTCTAATCATTATCTGCATTTCTCATGATATTTCATGCTTAACATTTTTAGATATCCCCATGGATTCCAAACCATGCTTTGATACTACCTACTGTAGTGCCCCCTTACCTTAGGATACATACCGAGACACCCTGAAGACATTCCAGTACATAACCTATGATAATGGTGCGTTATGTTCAATCACAACATTCGCTTAACTTGACATCATCTATCTTTATTCTCTTATAAAACATCATCAAGAAAGTCACAATATTTTAAAACCAAGTTTTTCTCATTTCATTTCATAAAACCCGAATATTTACAATGTATATTTCAACATCTATGCCAATACAACATCATTGCCTAATACAAAAAAGTGCTACATGAAAGAGGAAAATACACAAAATGCATCTAATCTATCCATATCCAACTGACCGAACTTTGAACCATTCCTTCTTATCCCCAAAAGCAAAAGTCTACACTACTTCTAGCGTCCCTCAGTAGCTAATATCATCTCTCGGTCCTAAAAAATCAACGTTGCAATTTTGTTGAGTTTTGCGAACTCAATGAGGTAACCACCATCGATGGTTCACTCAATTCATACATTCCATCAATACATATAACATATATTTCATAACTTTGCATAATTAATCACATATCACATTCTCAATCAAGAATAAGCAATTTTGCATTTCAATCAATCAAACATACTTACTAAAATGCATATGAAATGCTCATGTGCCTCTTTTCTGATTATTATGTCATTGTGACCGAGTGCCTAAATTATCCCGTATCCATTATGGATACCAGACTCATTTATATTGTCCCTTATCTGTTGGGGATACAAGGCTCATTTGACATAGTGAGCCTTTGGCTCTTAATCACATTTGGAGCTTTAAGCTCATTTTTGACAACTACTCAAGTCACAACTCTCATTATCTAATCATACATTCATGTATGGAATGCATCTCTCATAATCAATCATGTCATAAACCATTTAGTTCGTCACATTCACATACAAGTAACACTTCAATATCTCATTCACATATCACAATCATCGAACCTTCATTGTCTGGAATCAAAATAACCAAATTCCATTCATTCAATAGTTCAAACAAAATTTAAACAAAACAATCAATCGAGAGAAACCATCTAGGTTACTCATAGGTTGCTCCCAAAGCTAATACCTGGAAGTTCCAGCAATGTCTAGAGGTTGACATTCCAGTTGCTCCTCGATATCACACATTAATCACATATTACAAATTGGCACAATTGTAAGTGTTTATTAATGCACATGTATGTATATGCAATATACACAATGCATATCATGATAATCTCATATATCACTCCATTATTCTCGTCATGTAAACATTCATTCTACCACTCACTTAAGTAACACGTATACTTATGGTCTATGCCTTAATAAAAATCATTAGAATCCTAGTTCATAACTCATTTGATCAAAATCCCAATTTTTCCTAAAACACATCTTCAGGTCTACAGTACATGATCCATCGCACAACGAAAATGAAGTAATTTGGGAACACTTTCTCTTTGAGAATTGTCCTTCTATCTCTTAAGTGTCTAATGACACCAAAATCATTCAATTTGGTTTGGTATTGTGAAAGTTATACTCCAAATATGTTTGGACTGCTTTTATTATGAGATAGTGCCCTGCATTCAACTTCCACCTAGAAATTCAAATTCTTAGAGTTTGATCTAGAATTTCATTTCTTCAGATAATTTGTATCCCTATATCTCTAGTGTACTCCACATTAAAATTCATTCCATATGGATAACTACAGAACAAGATATGCCCAAAATATCAAAACATGTTTAGTGTAGAGAAAAGTTTGTCATGGTGAAGCCAGAAGTTCACTGCGGTGAACTCCTACTGAGAGGAATTCTTGTGAAAATTTTACAAGTTCACCTCGGCGAAACCTAAAGTTGACCGTGATGCCAAAACCTTCAAGTTCGTTGAGGTGATTCAAGCTCGCCGCGACAAACTTGAAGGTTTTGGTTGAGATTCCTTTCGGGAAAAGTTGGTCGAGGAGTTTGCCACGACGAACTTTCACAGACGCATACCCAGTTTTTCATATTCAAGTCTAATTTTGAGAACTAGAGAAAAATTTATGGCTAAAATACTGAGGCATACTCAGTGAACATTTTCTAGTCAATCATCCTTAAACTTTCTAGATTTCACACCTAACATAACTTGTACAAAGATCACCATTTTCTAATTCATTTACTCCTCATTCTTAACTCTATTTCATTTAAATATTAGTCATCAACAAGACATGATCTAAATTTGATCATTAACCTAAAAACAAGATATGTTCATGTACTTATTCCTTAACCTCCAATTCTCATTAAAACATCCATTTTACAACCAATGCATCTTAAAAACATATGTAGCATAACTTATAGTTTTTTTACTTGTCATATATAACATCAATCATCCACAAAACAACTCCTAATCCATTATTTAGCATTTATATGAAACAAAACATCAAAATATACATATATATGTTCATTTTTTCACCAACATTCTAGCCTATATAAAACTCCTTATCACGATCATTCAACCTCCAAAATATCTCTATAAATCATTACTCATCAATAAAAGTAAGAAATTTACACACTCTTTACCATTCACGACACCCTCATACTCAAAACACCATTTCATGTCATTAACCACTAACTATCATCAGAAATGCTTTATTTAACATTGCCTATAAAATTAAAGCATGAATTAATTGATTTAACTACCAAATCTTCAAACTC
Organism: Erythroxylum panamense; assembly: GCA_027123425.1. Lineage (NCBI taxonomy): Eukaryota > Viridiplantae > Streptophyta > Magnoliopsida > Malpighiales > Erythroxylaceae > Erythroxylum > Erythroxylum panamense. The sequence goes on from JAOTIZ010000009.1 coordinate 6,063,304, forward strand.
CTCAAGAAAATCAAAAATCACTAACTTCACATAAAACCTATGATCATCACCATCTTGAGAGTTGGAAGGTTTGGGTTTTTGGTGAAAATGAAAGAGAGCAAGTGAAAGAGCAGCAAATGTAAGATGAGTACAGGTGTGAAGAAATAAGTCATGAAGAAGAAGAAGAGAAGTCATGAAAATGAAGAAGAAAAAAGCCACAAAAAATGAAGGAAGAAAGAGTAAAAATGCAAGACCGTTTAATGGTCTTTCAATTAAATGAAAGAGTAGTGGCTTTAGACTTGGACACTTATCCAATTTCTATGAATTTCCACTAGCTCTTTTATTTAACCAGTCTAATCAATTCCAATTGTCCCCTAATTTTTAATGACATTTGACAAATAATCCTAAAGTAATTTATCAAAATTTCCATTGCCTTTGGACAGTAAATTTTTCTACCATTTATTAGTAGTTTTGCCACTTGAAAATTTTTCCTAGTCGAAAATATCCAACAATTTCCATAAATTTCTCCAAAAATTTCAAAACTCCTAAATCATCAAATACACTCTCCAAATCAATTTTCAACACCTAAAAACCAAAATTCTCAATAGAAATCACATTTAGAAACAATTATACCCGGAAAGTCTATGAATACATGTATAATCGTTTTCATGTGCAAAACTTTACTATTCATGTGTGCATGCATGTCATATTATGCATGAACATGAAATGCATTTTCTAATCTCTCATTCATCTCACATATATTCTATTCTAGCCGCAATATAGGTAATGGGATGTTACAATTCTCCCCTCCTTAAAAGAAATTTTTCCCTCAAAATTCTTACCTGATTGTCCAAACAGGTGGGGATATTATGTCCTCATATGCTCCTCTGTTTCCCATGTGGCTTCCTCAGTTGAGTGATTCCTCCACAAGACTTTCACCAATGGAATGACTCGATTCCTTAACTACTTGATCTGTGATCCCACTATCTTAATAGGCCCTTCAACATAGCTTAAGTTACTAGCAACCTCAATCTCTTGAGCCAATATTACATGTGTCAGATCCGATCAGTATCTTCGGAGCATACTCACACAAAACCCATTACAGTAAAACCTCGATAAATGAATATTCGATAAAGTAATAATCTCGATTAAATAATAATTTTCTCCGGCCCGGACTTGGGCCAATGGGATAAAATAATAACCTCGCTAAATGCATAAGATAATAATTTTAAAAAAAATCCTTGAGGCCCACTGAAAATATGAAATAATAATTCATTAAATAAGTATGAAAA
>JAOTIZ010000009.1:6078841-6089504 GCA_027123425.1 Erythroxylum panamense
GTGATCACATGTGTATTAGGTGGTTAAAATGTACTATAAATAGAAGGGTTAACTTGATGTAAGATACACCATTTTTTTCATAAGAAGAATTCTCCTCTCCCAAATATTCTCACATTTTAGTTTCGATTTTATAACAGTTTATACAATTTTAGGCTCGATGCCATTACGGGGAAGGAGGCAATCACATCATGCTACAAGGCTGACTGGCAACTGTTTCATAATTCGCCAAGACATCAATAGTTCATTGAGGATATATCAGCCAAAAAGTCTTCCCCAACCTTACATTTATTTGTCGCTGTAGTTGAAAACTTAATCGGGTCATTAAGTCAAATAAAAGAATCCAAAGCCAATCCTAGTTGGTCGTCGGTTGAATATTTAACAATCAAAATAGGGTCTGGAGAGAAATCTGCCATTTGAGTGCTATATTAAACTCGTTGCCCAGTTATATGGAGTCCTCTAAATTAGTAAAAGAGGATATTTAACATATCAAAACGTCAAAATTTAGGTTTTGAGAGACTGAAGGTTTATATGTTAAGAAAATAAATAGCTTAATGTTAATCCCACTATTTAATGAGATAAATCCAACCAGTGCAATCAAAGCATTCATAGTTGACCATCGACTGCACTTATCTTTCAAACAGTCAATAGCAAATATGAACCGCAACTTCTTGCAAATCAGAGTGGAAATTTCTGTTGAATTTTCCAAACGCACGCCAAGGGAGAAAAATATGGTTTTGGGGGACCATTCTTCAACCTCTGACCAACCGCATCTTTGAATTAATCGGCCGCCCGAGTACAATCGTCAAGTAACAACAGGAACTTGTGAGCTACTTTCAATTATGCATTGCTTCGAAGATGAATAATTAGCAAATGTGATGTCCAGGTAGTATCAACGAAGAACATGGCATATTAAGATAATTGAAATAATTAAAACTTTTCTTGAGGAATTTATGGAATAGCCAAACTCAAAATAAAATTACAATTGTTAAAATCTCAACTCAAAAATATTTTTTTTAAACTAAATAGTCAAAATATGTCTCTATAAATGATAAGAGCTGCAAATTTTTGCATACAAGTTTTAATGCAACTTTTATTTAACTCTTTTAAAAATAATAATGTTTTCTTTAAACCAAACTTGGAATGTTATAAATGGTATAAAACATCAATATCTTATTTTATCCATATAGGAGATGATTTTAAATTAGAATGAATTCTTTAAAGGAGATTATTTTAAATTATATTACATTTTAGAAAAGATGAGGAATAAAATGATTATAAATTTGATTAAAACCCTACTAAAAATTGAAATCTTATAGTTATCGAAGAATTGAGACAAGAAAATTGAGATGTCTCGTGAAAAAGTACTAGTAGATGAAAATAAAGACAAAATGTTGAGAGAAGAAACTTAAATGTCTCAAATTAATGCTAAATGCAATTAATTTTCAATATAATACAATTCATGATTATTCGATCTAGTTAAAGTTAATCATAATATTACAACAAAATATGCAAGGAAAAAAGAGAAGAGGTACAAAAATAAATTATACTATTATTGATAAGTTCTTAATTGATTACTTATTTATTCCATGATTTTTAGTATTTGATGCTTATTTTGTAATTAAGATATTCACTTTGGTTTATATTTTGATTTAGGTAGCAAAAGGAAGCAAAATGAGCTTAATTTCGTAGTTTTGCATAGTCTGGCTATTGTTTGGTTTTATAGCTTTATCTTTTTCATGCAAAGTTTGTTTGAGGAGATTCAAGATACTATAGAAAGCCTAAAAAGAGAGCTACAACTTTAATACTTTGATTTTCCATAATCAGAAAGTATCGAGGTAGAAATCTCGCCTAAAGCTACTATTATTACAAATTTCTATATTAAGCAGATCTACTTTATTTAGTAGTCTTATTTTATTTTATTTACTTCTATATTTTGTTAACTTTTGATAAGATTATTTTAAGACTTTTATTTTTCTTAAGTTTCTAGAAAAATATAGGTAATTTAAACCTCTTATTTTCTTATTAAGAGGCAACAAACAATCAAATTTTCACTTTGTTCCTCTCTATTAGATGTGTGAATTTAAAAACTACACAAGACTGGATCTATTACGTCTAATTCAAAAGGATGTTGAACCATAAACCGTTTATATACTATTACAATAATGCCATTCATTATTCTCTTACAAAATTGATTATTTTATTCTAAGACTAGTATTTATGATTTTTGTTTGTTTGGTTTATTTTAGGCCTACTATCTTATCCATATTCAAATTTATTGCTAGAATTAGGTCTTTAATACGTAATTATTATTGTTCTTGATTTATATGTAACAAACTCAAAATTGTGCATAATTAAGGGTGACGTAAACTTAAGTTAAATAATTGAAATTTGTATAATTATTGTTTATGCTAACATAATTTTCTAATTCTTAATGTCATTATTGCATTAAATTTAGAGAGATTATTCTACATTTTTAATTGTTAAATATAATCAAAGAGCTTGTTTGTGTTAAACACAATTCATGAAAAATTGAGATTAATATAGCATTTTTTAAATTAAGTAAATTTCATTAAACCAAAGATTCAAAGGGATTATAAGAAACCAAGGAACTAAAAGCTACAATAGTTATTCATAGCTTTACTAATGAATACAATTCAAAAACTCATGCTTAAGCATTGAAGCTTTGCATGTGAAAGGTAAAACTCAAAAACTCCTATCTTTCAAATCTTCCACTAGTAGAGATTGAAATTATTATAAGAAATATTTTATCAATTTCATTGAGAAAGTAGTAGCTTATATTAAGCTCCATCAAATGGCCATGTATGTATTACAATTAAGAAGTATCTTCTATACCAAAAGTTGCTCCCTTGTGGACAATAACAGTTCTTTCAATACTAGATCTCTTTTCTTAGATTGGTAATAGAAAATGAATGTGTTTCTTTCTTTCTAAAGAGAATAAATGGTGTTCCCTAAGCATATCTTATCGATTGTATGATCTACATTGCCAAAATAAGAAGGATGATAGAAACAGAACACTTTCTCTTATAAGTTGAAAGAGGGGATGGGAAGTTACCAGTTTGTAGCATGTCATTCTAGATGAAGCCAGTATAAAAGCATTGAAAAAAGAGATGATCAATGGTTTCTTTCTCTAATAAGAACATAGGGAAAATGCTTGATATTGTTAAAAATCTTATGATCCTATTAGTAGTAGGAAGTTTCCTTCTAGCAAGCCATAGACTAGTAGAAGCTCTATAAAACAAAGGAATTCAAAAAGTCCTAAACTAATCCTTGACAATGACATCAAAATATTATTAAGCAAGCTTTACCTCTAATAAAATTCTTAATATCTGCAAGTATAAAGATCGTAAACTTTTAGTCTTAAAGGTGTTGATCTCATGAAGAAATAGTTAAAACTAAATGAACCTAACTTTGTCTAAGGCATCAGGATAGAAATTGAATGAAAATAAAATATAATAAATTTAAAACAATTCAATGAAACTAAGCAAATAATCAGATAACAAATGAGCCACCACAAATATGTGAGGAAAATATAGGATGAAGCTTAGGATTTATTCTATCGTTATTTTGTTCCTTTAACCCCTATTGATTTAATTATGTGTTGGTTCTAGATCTTCTAAAGGATTGGCTACTCTTTCTCAAGACCTAATTAGTTAACCCTAATTGAATATGAAAATTTCATAATTGCAATCTCTCAATTCACAACTCTTTCCTTAACGTTTTCAATTAGTTTTGATGTGATTTATTGAATAATTAAGTTCTCACACAAGATATCTCTTCGAATGATGATTGTTTTGTTAATCATATGACATATTAATCTACTAACTCTCTTTAGCCAAATTAATAGGATTACTTTTGACTCACTTTTCTCAATGTATTGCCAAAGTATAAACTCATAGAAATTGTATTAAATCAATTAAAATCAAAGTTACAAAATAATTCGAGAACAAAACATCATCTGGAAATTTAGAACATAATAAATGTGAAGAACATATAAAAATCCAGTTTATACATCAAGTTTAATCAAAATAACATAAGGAAAGAAAGAAAATTTTGATTCAGAGCTTGATCTGGAAATTTGGAAATAACATAATAAATGTGTTTTAAATAATGATAGTTGTTTTAAATCATTATTTCATTTAATACATATGACTATATCACATAAATTCATTAGTAACATAATAAAATATAATTATTATCCTTATATGAATTGTTATTCTATCCATTACATCATATGTATGAACTTAATAATTCAATGCCATCATCATTCTTTCATCAAAGGTTGATTTGGTTATTCTTTAATTTGACGAGTTTCACAAGTTTCATACGATTCAAATCAAAAGGATATACATATCTTTGTATGTAACTTGATGAATCTTGTTATACTGATCTAACCTATACATCGTTAAAGGATAGTCTCGATTATTCAACTTTTTATTTTTACCACTTATGTTAAACATAAGTTTCCTTTAATCCAACACATACAAACTATTTGTATGAAATTATATCAACAACTTTCCGAATGTTTACCTATAGCAACAGGAACCTTTAATCTTATATATATAACTTTCATATCGGGTCTCTCCATTATAGACTTAATATAGGTTCAGTTCACATTAATTTTTGCCCATTTTCTTGATTGAACTTCAGTTTATTAATTTAAATTATTTGTTGGGTTGTTTTATTATCTTTATTTGAATAAAATCTAGTTCACTTAATCGTGAATTTATTAAAATTGTTAAAATCATAATTAATTATTGTCAAATCTTAAGAAAAATTTCCAACAAAATTGGCTATTGTTATGGACTGGTAACCAAATAGCTTAGATGGTAATACGACACATTTAAGCCATATAAATATTTATTAATTAAAAAATTACGATAAAAATGATTTATTTTATCTAACTAGTTACGGGGTGACTCTCTCATTTTCGAAGGTTGGTCTCTATATCTCTATCTTCTCCGTGTGTTTTTTGAGATATGGCGTTGGTTTGAGTGTGCAATCCTTTCGATGACGTATTCTATCAAATGAAATATTAATTAATGATTAACTCTCTTTTTTGAAATTTTAAAATACTCGAAATTACTAAAGGAAACATTGTTTACAATGAACAAAGAATACCAAAAATACACCTATACAGGAGAAACAAAAGGAGAAAGTAGCATTTCAAGCCACTGTCACATAGCCGCTATCACAAAGGAGACATAACATTCAGTTACCAGAATCAATCCACATCTAGATCTTCCAACGACTTCTCATATCCAAGCAAAATTGATGCTGCATCCCATGAGCAATTATGGTCTCCCTGATCAAATTAATAATATAATCCGCTAACTCGTATTTGGTCCGTTCTAATTGTTTGTAAATACGTCTGTTTCTCTCCCGCCATATGTGATAAAGGACCATTTGGAAAGAGGTCCTAATGAGGAGACTATCCGGCCTCCTTTGACGGACTGCACTAATAACCTCATCTAGGACAACATTCCACTCATAAGTAAAGTTCAGGTTGCTCACTAGATATAAAATGCGATTCCAAACTGATTTGGTAAACTCACATTCAAAAAACAAATGGTTTCTGCTTTCACCGACTAACTTACATAGTACACAAATGGGATCATAACTGCCGAACCACCTGTCCTTTGTTCTCAATCTATTTTTGATGGTCAACCATAAATGAAAAGCTGCTTTAGGACATAATACCTGTTTCCAGATGAGGTCAGACCATGGAACCGCTTCCGTTAACCCTCTCCAAATAGTACGAGCAGAAGAAGTTGTGAAGTCTCCATGTTGAGTAAGAGTCCATAACATCTTATCCGGAGCGTTATGAAGGGAGATACCTTGCAAATAGTTGATAAGAAGATAGCCAAACCTATGCCTAGCCAGGCTGTCACTCTCCCGCACAACCCATGCTAAAGTGGCGTTCTTAGGAATACGAGCACGAACTCCGTTTAATTCATCGCACATCCAAAGGGGACTCATCATATGCCAATTGTCAAACCAGAAATAGATGTCATCTCCATTCCCAATTCTACTCCGAATCAAAGGATAAATTTTTTCACGCAAGTCCAGCAAGCCTTTAAAAATCCAAGAGTGATCATACCTTATTTGGAGTTGCCAGAAGCTTTGATCATGAAGGCGGTATGCCTGCACCCATTTGACCCACAAAGCTTCTTTGTCCACAAATAAGCGCCAGATACGCTTCATAAGTAGGCTATTTTGCATAATAGGAAATGAAATAATGCCCAAGCCCCCTTGTTTTTTTGGAGCAACAACTTCACTCCATTTTACCTTTGCTCCCTTGCATTGGTCATGCCGGCCAGACCATAAGAATGCTTTTAGAATCCGCTCCATTTCCCTGATCACTTTTTTAGGAGTAGTCATATGGGCTGCCCAATGCACATGCATGCTGTTCAGAACTGTGACAATCAGATTGGCACGAGCCGCATAGGAGAGAAACCGATTTTGCCAAGTACTAATTCTGCTCTTTAACTTCTCCAACAAAGGCAGAAAATCAGAGAACCGAGGCTTGCCTGAGGTGATAGGAACTCCAAGATAGCGGAATGGAGTATGCTGAAGGGTTAATCCAACCAGATTACACAGTGCATCACTATTGCGAACGTCGGAAGATAAATAGATGCCACTCTTTTGGAGGTTTATGGTCATACCCGACCACCGAGAGAAAGTGGTCATCAAGTTCATCATGATGGTCAAAACCTTCGGTTTGGCTTGGCATAAAAGTAGCACATCATCAGCATAAATTAAATGAGTGAGGTGTAGGTCCTTACAGTTATGATGGTACTGGAAAAGCCCATTGCATTGCACCATTTTAGACAGCAGGCGGGAGAGACCCTCCATAGCAAGTGTAAATAGGTAAGGGGATAGAGGATCCCTTTGCCGAATGCCTCTGTGAATCATAAGGGGCCTTGTTGGAATGCCATTAATGAGAATGCTCAAAGAGGGCGTTTGAATACACTGGGAGATCCAATGACAAAATCTGGGAGGCAAACCGATACACCGCATGCAATCCTTCAGATAATCCCAGCCCAGGGTGTCAAAAGCTTTATAAAGATCATTGTTCAGAACACAACTGTTGATCTTCTTGCCAGAGTGATAATCCCCCATAAGTTCTTGAAGCAACAGAATATTATCACCTATACTCCTAGACGGTAAGAAGGCCCCTTGCTCCTTACTTACCACCTCAGTCAATACGGCCTTCAGACGCTCAGCTAGAAGAGATGCTATATGTTGATAGCTGCTCTTCTATCAACATAACTCTATGTTGATAGCTGCATGAAAAGAAATCATCGATATTGGTTAATTTGGTGCGTGATTGTATGATTCTCGAACAGTTTGATTATCTATTGGCCACATATTAATTAAACATAGTGTGTCAAAGATAGATGGTTCATGAAATGAACTTAACTTTCATAACATTTTGAATGATATTACATTCATACACTAATAATAATACTACACTGACATCATAAATTATGAATTCACCAAACTAAGCTTACTTTATAAACTTACACATCTTACCTTCAATATAATACAATTAAGATCTTCTCCCATGATAGTTATATCCCTAAGACCTTGATAATAGTATCAAACCACACCTGTGTAACAACTTTGTTTTTATATTTTCATCAAATAATTATGAACAAGGATTTGAAACATATTCAAAAACAAAAAACCTAAAAAAGGAATGAAATAACTTATGACACTTAATTTTAAGTTGAAAAATTATGCAATAGTTTTCAAGAGGACAAGCTAAATAATAAAGCTTGCTCTTATGTTCTTACTAATCTAAAAGTTTCAGGTTTGAATCTCAGTTGAGAAATTACTTTTCATTTTTGTGATATAAAAAATGACAGGTGGGATTGGAAATATGTTAAATTTGTAAATACTACTTAGATTAAACATGTTACTTGATTCTAAATCATTAACTTGTGAAATGGCTTATTCAAAATTCATAATTTACAAGTTATTATATACATTTAACGGTTTAGTCAGTGCCATCCAAAAGCTAACCCTATGAATTGCATTATTATAATGACTATTTAAAAGTTGGAATGTCTAATAAAGGATAATTTATATATATTTTAATTCAAGTTTCTAACTTTTATATTAAAAAAGTCGCTTTAAGTCTTCAAATTCACTTTTTATTAAATCAACTTTCAATTTTAAGCATATAACTATTAAAACTTAAATTTGGTGATATTGCCATTTATTTGAAACTGATCTATTTATTATATTAGATATTTTAAGACTACTTATAAATTTAATATAAAATTAAAATTAAATACAAAATGAAGAATATAAAAGTTACATTATTAAATCAAATCAAATGTATTCATTTATGCTTATAGAATTAATCGGTGATATTATAGGTTATGCTAAATCAGGCTTGAAATCAACAAAGTTATTTTAAATTGGTCAAATTTTGGATTAAATTTAAACTTCTTTTTAATTTTAATTTTAATTTTTAGATTGAGTTTCGAGTTATATATATATAAAGTTAACTAATCTTCTTTTATAAAAACTTCTCTTCTCTAGGATGCAATCCATCTCTAACTTCTCTTCTCTCCACCGTCAAAAATAAAGTGGTATTAGAGTTACGCCTTCATCTATAATTCCTCGTGGAATATGCTATTGTTTGTTGATTTATTCCTTACACACATCCAACAAAAAATAAATAAAAGTCTTATATTTTGACATAATAAATGCATTGCCAATACATTAGGGTCGTCGCACGCAGACCCGATTGGACTAATGCTTGGTTCCGATGGTTAGATTTAATGGTTAATGCAACACCAAATTTTACCACACCATGACCAAGGCTCGTCGTCAACGCTTGAAAATCACCACCTTACAGGATGAACAGGGCTGCCCTATTTCGGACCCTACACAAATCAGAAGGATTGTCACCACATTCCTGCAAACCCTTTACACGTCTGATCTGCATCCCGTTCAAAGGACCCCTTTCATAAGTACTTTTCCACCCCTTCCTCCTCAAGCTCATCTAGACTTGAGCAGCCCTATCACCACGGACGAGGTTAAGACCGCGTTCTTTGAAATGGATCCTCATAAAGCTCCTGGCCTCGACGATTTTTCTGCCCTCTTTTACCAGTCTCAATGGGAAATTGTAGGGCCCTCGGTGTCGCTTTACCTTCAGCGTCTCTTTCAACAAGAATTCTGGGATGATGCTCTAAATTGTACCATTCTTGTTCTGATCCCCAAGACCCCCTCCCCTACGAACGTCACTCAATTACGCCCTATCGCTTTATGCTCGGTTCTTTATAAGGCCCTCACTAAAATCATTGTGACCCGCCTTAAGCCTTACCTCGACCATTTGGTCGCCCCAACCCAATGTAGCTTCGTGCCTGGGTGACAGATCACTGACAATATTATTATTGCCCAAGAAGTTATCCACACCATGCGACGCCGCTCTGGCAAGAAGGGCATTTTGACCCTTAAGGTAGATCTTGAGAAAGCCTACGATCGGCTTTCTTGGGCTTTTATCAGGGATACTCTTATCACTCTCGGCCTCCCGCTATCCTTTATCCATCTCATCATGAAATGCGTCACTACGGTTTCCTACCAGGCCCAGTGGGACGGCGAACTCAACGACTCTTTTCTCCCTTCCCGAGGCCTCAGGCATGGCGATCCTCTATCGCCATACCTCTTTGTGCTCTGTATGGAACGCCTGGGTCACTCCATTACTCACTCTATCTCTCAAGGTAAATGGAAGCCTATCCGTTTAAGTCGGTCAGGCCCGACTCTATCTCACCTGTTCTTTGCCGACGATCTCATCTTATTCTCCGAAGCCTCAGCCGACCAAATTCCCATTATTCGTGATCTTTTGAATACTTTTTGCCTCACCTCCGGTCAACGGATAAGCTATGGCAAATCCCGCTGTTTCTTCTCCTCCAACGTTCCCCGATCGAGGGCTGGACAGTTCAGCAGAGACTTGGACGTGCAATTGACCACGGATCTTGGCCGCTACCTCGATGTTCCTCTTCTTCACGAGCGAGTCAAGAAGAATACCTTCCAGCACCTCTTGGACAAGGTCCAACAACGACTTTTTGATTGATCAGCCAATCTTTTGTCTTTTGCCGGCAGCCTCACTCTCACGCAAGTGGTCATCTCTGCTCTTCCCACCTACACGATGCAGACTGTTCGCCTCCCTCGCGACCTTTGTGATGCGATCGAGAAACTTATGCGTCAATTTCTCTAGGGCTCGACTAGTGGCACTAAGAAAATGCATTTAGTACACTGGGGTAGTGTGTGTCGGCCCAAAGCATTGGGGGGCTTGGGCATTCGAAAAATTCGAGCGACCAACGACGCTCTTCTAGCTAAATTGGGCTGGACTTTGGTTACCCAACCATACTGTTTATGGGTGCAGGTTTTGTCTGCCAAATACCATTGCCCGGCTTCCACTCTCCCTCAGGACCTAGCACACTCGGGCGCCTCGATGGTTTGGCGAGGCATTTCTCACACCTGACCCTATGTCCTGAAAGGTCTGACATGGGTCCTCGGCGACGGGACCACTGCTCGCTTCTGGTTGGACTCCTGGGTGGCGTCTCTTGGCCCCCTCATCACTCACGCACTGGATACCGTCCCCAACTCCGATCTTCCTCTCACGGTT
>JAOTIZ010000009.1:6094256-6108906 GCA_027123425.1 Erythroxylum panamense
GAGAATGATACTACAGTTGATTTGTGGCATAAAAGACTAGGCCACATTGGTGAGAAAGGGATGAGTCAGCTTGTAAAAAGGAATATGCTATCTGGTCTAAATCAAATACATCAGAAGAAATGTATAGATTGTCTAGCAGGGAAACAAAACAGGATATCTTTCCAGAGTTCTCCTCCATCCAAAATGAAGAATGTTCTAGATCTAATTTACTCAGATTTGTGTGGAACATTGCCAAAGTCACTTGGTAACGCACAATACTTTGTGACTTTTATTAATGATTATTCTAGGAAAACGTGAGCCTATACTCTGAAGACTAAAGATCAAGTGCTAGATGTGTTCAAACAATTTCACGCCTCAGTTGAGAGACAAACTAGGAAGAAGTTAAAGTGCATTCGGACAGATAATGGCAGAGAGTATATCGGATTATTTGATGCTTACTGTAAACAACAAGGTATTCGACATCAAATGACTCCACCAAAAACACCGCAATTGAATGGCGTAGATGAGAGGATGAACAGGACTTTGATGGAAAGAGTCTGATGACTACTTTCACATTCAAAGTTGCTTAAGGTATTTTGGGGTATAGCTTTACTTACAACTATTTATGCATTAAATCGTTCACCATGTGTTCCTCTCTAGTATGAAGTTCCAGAAAATGTATGGTCAGGAAATGATGTTTCTTATAACCATTTGCGGGTCTTTGGTTGCAAGGCCTTTGTCCATATTCCTAAAGATGAAAGGAAAAAGCTTGATGTCAAGACATGACATTGTGTATTCGTTGGCTATGGTCAAGATCAATTTGGCTATAGGTTTTATGATCCGGTGCAGAAAAGACTTATCAGGAGTCGTGATGTTATGTTTATTGAAGATCAAACTATTGAAGATATCAACAAGGCGAAGAAGGAAGTTCCAAGCTCCAATGATGACTCAACAAGCTTCCGATTGAATCCTCCAATAGTGGTGCCGAGACAAGTTAGAGATGAAGTGCAGAATGATCAACTAGAAGCTGATAATGCAGATGCCCCCAATGAAGTTGAACCAGAGGATGATGATGATGTTCACATTCAACCACCAGCACCTGAAGATTCTCCAGTCCCATTACGAAGATCTAGTAGAAATAGACAACCATCTACTAGATATCCAGTTGATCAGTATGTAATGCTGACTGACGGGGGAGAACCAGAAAGCTTTGATGAAGCTATGAATGATGAACACAAGAAAAAATGGAAAGAAGCCATGCAAGATGAGATGAAATCCTTGCATGAGAATAAAACATTCAAGCTGGTGAAGTTACCCGAAGGTAAAAGAGCATTGAAGAATAAATGGGTGTTTAAAATCAAGCATGAAGAAAAAAACAACCATCCTCGATGAACAAATGGATTCAGCCAAAAGAAATATATTGAATTTGATGAGATATTTTCACCGGTGGTAAAAATGACATCCATACATACAGTGCTAAGGCTAGCCGCAAGTTTTAATATGGAGGTTGAACAAATGGATGTCAAAATTGCCTTCCTACATAGAGATTTGGAAAAAGAGATATATATGGAGCAACCAGAGGGTTTCATAAAAAAGAGAAAAGAAGACTATGTTTGTAGAGTAAAGAAGAGTCTATATCGTCTAAAACAGGCACCAAGACAGTGGTATAAGAAGTTCGAGTCTGTTATGGGGGAGCAAGGCTACAAGAAGATCACTATGTATTTATGAAGAAATTCTTTGATGATGAATTCATTATTTTATTGCTCTATGTGGATGATATATTGATTGTTGGTTAGAATGTTTGTAGAATTAACAATCTGAAGAAAAAGTTGGATAATTCTTTTACCATGAAAGACTTAGGTTCAACAAAGCAGATTCTTGGCATGCAGATTATTATAGACAGAAGCGCCAAGAAACTATGATTGTCACAAGAGAAGTACATTGATAAAGTACTTCAGAGATTCAAACTGGACAAAGCTAAAACTGTTAGTTGTTCTCTTGTTAATCGATTTAAATTGAGTTTTAGACAGTGCCCTTTTACAGATAAAGAGAAAGAAGAAATGTCTAGGATTCTATATGCTTCAGCAGTTAGAAGTTTAATGTATGCCATGGTTTGTATATGGCCAGATATTGCTCATGCAGTTGGAGTTGTGACTCGTTTCCTTTCAAATCCTGGAAAGGAACATTGGACTGTAGTCAAGTGGATTCTCTAGTATCTTCGAGGATCATCCAAAATATGCTTATGTTTTGGAAGAGGAGAGCATGTGTTAGCTAGTTACACAGATGCAGATATGGCTGGAGATATTGACTCGAGAAAGTATACATTAGGTTACTTGATTACTTTTACAGGGGAAGCTGTGGCATGACAATCAAAGTTACAGAAGTGTGTTGCACTTTCTACAATTGAAGCGGAGTTTATTGCAACAATGGAAGCCTGCAAGGAGTTGCTATGGATGAATAAGTTCTTTAATAAACTTGGTATCAAACAAGAACAATATCAGTTGTTTTGTGACAGTCAGAGCGTTATTCACCTTGGTAAGAATGCCTCTTTTCACTCACAATCAAAATACATTGATGTGAGATATCACTGGATCATAGATGTGATAGAGACGAAACAATTACAGTTAGAAAAAATCCATACTAATAAAAATGGATCAGACATGTTAACCAAGATTCTACCAAAAGGCAAGTTCAAGTATTATCGATCAGTAGTAGGCATGATAGAGCCCTCCATGTAATTGGGAGGGGGGATTTGTTAGATATGGGTCCCTCTCACATAGAAGGGACACCAAGTTTTCATCAAATGCTTAGTTAAAAATGAAAAAAAGACAACTGCAATGGGCACTCCCTGCTTCATACAAAAATCACAACAAACAAAGATAGAGAAAAACTAGAGCAAAATAATGCTTTAAAGTTAGGAAATATTTTCCTAAAAAGTTGGTGAGTGACAAAATAGTGAAGTTGGTATTTTTAGATTGAGAAATACCTTGTGAGCCACTATTTTGATTTTATTTTTGTATACCTATTATTTGTAATTGTGGAAGAATTATTCTGAGTTTTATCTGTAGACATAGCTCAAAGTTAAGGGTGAACCATGTTAAATATTTTGTGTCCATTTTGCTTATTTTATTTTTCTTTTTCAAAAAATACACCCGCTGCATCTAACAAAATTTCTCATAACCATGTTATAACTTGTGCCAATCCAGGATTGTTATGAATTGTATAAAAAACTAATTTGAAAGAGAGAAAAAATCTCAGACCTTTCTCCTTTCTGTATACACACAAAATTCTTAACTTCATACTCCTACAAGCCTTTACAAAATGAATAATCTCACAATTTTCTTCCTTTTGTAAAAATAGGTTTATATACATTAAGAATTCTTAACTTCTAACTCCCTACAAGCTTATAGAAAAAGGGTCAAACTCTTGGCAGAAAGTGTACTGCATACAATAGAAATTTAAAGAAAAATAAATCAAAATATAAACAAGCCAGCCACTTCAAGTTGGAGGGTGGTCTAAATGAATTAGCCCCAACTTGGCAACTAGATGAGCATGATGTATAGAGGATGAGGACTTAGTGAAAAACATCCGTAAGTTGATCACAAGAAGATAAATGACCAAGTTGAATAAACTCAAATTGAAGTTGATTGCGAACATGATGACAGTGTATGTTGAGATGTTTGGTACGCTTGTGAAAGATTAGATTAGAAACGATATGTATGACTGCACTGCTATCATAATGCAATACAATTAGACTGAAATTTGCAAATCATATAGATTGTAGTAGATCCATTGTAACTAACAAATAGCTGATGCCATACTACGATACTCAGCCTCTGCTGAAGAGCGAGAAATAATGGGCTACTTCACCAAGAAATACAACATACCTTATCAAAAGATTTTTTTGGTAAGCTGGCAAGAACCCTAATCAACATCACAAAACACTCGAGGATACAAAAAGGAGTTGGTGGAAAAAAAACAAACCCAGATAGTCCCTTTAAAATATTTTAAAATAAGAATGGCTGCATCAAAATGAGACTAACATGGAGAAGTCATGAATTGCGATAAGTGCTAGACAACATAAGACATATCCAATCATATGAGATTGACGTAAAGCAATTTGCCAATGAGCATCAGGAATGTCTTGGATCTAAAAGCGGATCCGCAAAGAGCCAATTGCGTGCTTCATCAAAGGCAAGTTAGTTAACAACTAAGTTTCATTTTGTTCAAGAGCATCTAACTTTTGTTGTATGGCATGCATCTAGTTTGGATCTTAAGATGCTTGAGAAAATTTATGGGCTTTAGAACTTTGCTAATTTTGGTAGTAAAGGCTATATGATGAGAAGATACAATTAACTAGACACTTGTGCTCTGAGTGTTCATTAAAATAATGATATCATTCATCCAATTTGAACATAAAGCATGTTGAGAGCTGCATTGCAATAGTTGTGTAATAGAAGGGGTGATGGGTTTCCTGGAACTATATGTTCGCAAGGAGAAGTTGAAGTCGACACATCCTCTATAGGTAATAGTGAAATAGAGTTACCGTGGCTCGAGTCAACAACATCACAAAATGAAAATTGCCCTTCATTAAGGAATTGCTCCCGTTCTAGATCATACAGCCTGTATCCCTTTCCAAAAGATGGCTCTAACTTATCCTTAAATGGCAGTGTAAGTGTAGCAAAACTAAGACAACCAAGTACCCTCATAGCTTTATAAGAAGGTTTCTTGTCATATAAAATTTTGCATTGTGATTTATTACCTAGAATTGGAGTTGACAGCCTGTTAATAATGTACACTACCCCAAGCAAACTTTTGGATGAAAAAAGTTTCGCAAAGTCTGCATGAAAACTTATGGCTCGAGCTAAATTGAGCAAATGGTGATGTTTGCATTCTACCATTCTATTTTATTGAGGGTAATATATGTTGTAAAAATTGCCTAGATTAGAGCAGAGTCGCAGCTAAATAGGATTAAATAAATAGTAATAAAGAAATTGACACAGATTTTACGTGAAAAACCTCCAAATAAATTAAGGTAAAAACCATAGATAAACTTAACTATAAAAAATGTAGGAGTTACAATCTTTCTCTAATCTTACAAGGAGAAACACTAACACTCTGAAGAAATAAGAGAAACACTCTCTAACATTTTTTAGGGATTTAAAATGAAGAAGAAACAATTTTTAGAATAATTATAAACTGTCTAGAATGATCAATTTATAAGCTTCCCATACGCGTTAACAACTGTGGACAAATTGTCTACAACTACCTCTCAAAAAATTTTATAGCTGTAGACAATCTTGAAAGTGGACAATTGTCCATTTGCAGCAAGTTGGTAACAACAATCTCCCACTTGAAGATTTGATTGAAAGTCAATCAAATCTTCACACCATTCTTTCTTCCTTGCCAATTCCATGTTACTCATGTCTCCGTCAAGTCACAAGATGATCGACACTAAATAAATTTGTCAAAGTTGATCACTTTCATCATAAAATCTGCAAGGTTGTCTTTAGTATGAATCTTTTGCATATTCATAATTCCTTCTTCCACTTTCTCATGGACAAAGTGATATTGAACTTGTATGTTTTTTGTTTTTGAATGAAAAGCTACATTCTTTGCAAGGTGCAAGGAACTTTGATTATCACAAAATAGATAAATCTTCTCTTGCTTATGCCCGAGCTCCTCCAATAACATTTTCAACCAAACTGCTTCTTTACTGCTTATGTAGCTGCTACATATTCTGCTTTTGTTGTTGATATAGCCACAACTAATTGTAGTTTTGAGACCCAGCTTATAACTCTGTCTGCTATTGTAAACACATAACCTATGGTAGATTTGCTGCCATCAAGATCACCTGCATAATTAGAATCAACATATTCCTTGACAATAAAGTCTGCTCCCCCATAGTATAATGCAACATCTGAGGTCCCTTTAATGTATCTAAGGACCCTTTTTTAAAGCATTTCAATTCATTCATTATGAGCATATCCTTTCACCACCAATCTTGCATGAAACTGCTCCTCCTAATCATCACCATTTTGCTTGATCTTATAGACCTATTTGTTGCCAATGGCCTTCATTTCTCATGATAGTGGCATAGTTTCCAAGTCTCATTCTTATGAAGAGCTTCAATTTCTTCCTGCATTGCTGTCATCCATTGATATGCATCTGAACTGTTCATTGCTTCCTAGAGAGTTGATGGCTTCTCAATTAAAAGATAGTATGTAACATTGTCCTTAATAACATAGACTGAATGCTAATTTGGTTAGCTTTTTAGGCAATTTGATTGATGAGTCTCTAAAGCTTTAGACTCTATTGGTTCTTATACCTCGTACTCTAGTGCTACTTAATAAGAATCCATCTAGGATTCCTTTTCCACCTGAACAACAGTAGTCTCTAAATCTTCCTTTGATGTGTCGTCATCTTATCCTTTCTTTTGTAGCTCATCAATAAAGATTACATTCTTGCTGATAATAACCTTATGGATAGTGGAATCTCACAGGCAGTACCCCTTTACTCCATCAACATAGCCTAAGAATAGTGCAAATGGTGTGTCCACATTGGCAGAAGTGAACCAAAGTGAAAAAGAGCTTTGTCTTAGAAGAAAAAACAAAGCCAACAAGTAATTGGTTACTTATGGCAGCATCAAAATCTCCATTTTTTATCAGCACAAGTTGATGAAGAAAGGATGAACATCACTTCTCTATCACACCCATTTTCCACACAAAAAACATTAAGTTCTCCCTTATATATTTCATCTCGTAGAGTCACCATCCACCAGGCTAGGAATTTTAGGTGTGAATTAGTGTGAGTAACTTTAGTAGTTGCTCACACCATAGGGAAAGGGTAAATTCTAGCTATACTAGAGCCATTGAAGCACAAGGTGGAATTGTAAAGCAAGCACAAAGATGGGATTGTCATAATTGAAGAGTAAAGGTCTCACCACACCTTCCTACATTGTTATAAGAGTTTGTATAGTTTGTTTTCATCCTTGAAATTGTACTAAATGAGAATAACACCATAGATGCTAAAATTTGTTCATGCATGTGTAACATGGCCATCAACAGCAAATTTTTGTGTGCTTCATTTTAGCTTGAAATTTTTCCATGGATATGTTCCTTATAATGTCATAAACTTGTGCCTAAATTTTGGTGAAAAACATATTTGAATTGAGTGGCATATTATACGATGAATTTATGGAAAATTTAGGTTTAAGCTTGTGTTTCCCAAAATTTTGGATCCATTTTTGACTTTATACAATGTTGTTGTGCATAACATATGTATATGGATATGTTCTTTGTTATTGTATCTTTCCAAAGGTATATTATATGCTAAAATAGAAGTTAAAATGATTGAAAAACGATAGCCTGAAGTAGGTATCATGGCCATGAAAGGCTAGAATTTCTGAAAAATCTAGGTTTAAACATGTATTTCCCGAGAGTTTAGCCCATTTACCAACTTGTTATAGTATTGCTCCATATGAGATATGTATAAGGATATGTTCCTTGTCACATTATTTTTCCAACAATATATTATATGCTCATATCGGAGTTTAAAATGAGTGAGAAATGATAGCCTAAAGTGGGCATTGTGACTATGTGGTATAACAACTATTGCAGCCACACAGCTACATCTCACACATACCCTAGCAATGCATGGGGAGCTTGAAGCCACCCCAAAAGGTTGTTTCGGCCTAAATTTTGGCTAGAAATTACTTTTGTTGTGGTCTTTTGATCTGTGTGGTCAAATTACCATTTTACCCCTCTTTGAATTATTAAAATTTTTCAAATTTTAAGTTATTTGTTAACCTAATTTGAAATTTTACTTAATTGCATAAGTGAAATTTTTTTTTGGGTTATTAACTTAGGTTTTCATGCTTGATAATTGTGTATTATATTCAAAAATTTATGTTGCATTTCATACATTTTATGAGTTGTAGTTTATTATATATTTCATTTATGTGTTAAAAGATTATTATTTATGTTAGTAATAAATTGGTTAATTATTTGTCTATGTTACTAATTGTTAATTAATGCTAATAGGCATAAATTAAATTAAAATTAATCATTAGGCTAAATACAATTAGGCTCTTAATATTGCTTATGTTATTAGTGATGATTACTAGAAAGTTTGCAAAATTTTTGAACTGATAATGTAAGTGAGAGTTAAGTTGACCAATTGAGATTAGCATAGATAGATATATGCCTTAATTAAACCTATGCAATAATGTTGTGAAATGGAAACCAAGAGCTCGATATTGAGATAACCAAAGGAGAGAAATTTGATGGTAAAAAATATGACATTTGATATAGTAAGGTTCAATAACTTCTCAGTGAGAATGAGTTGCTCGACTACCTAACCACCAACATGAGCCCAACCAAGGCTAAGAATTTGTCCCAACATCGTCGTGACCATGATGCTTATGACCTTTAGCAAAAGAAGGATAGAAGTGTGCGCGTTACGTTGTTAGTTTGCATGCACGACGAACTTATTAGGGAGTTTATGAGAACTACCTAACTATCGTGGAAATATGGGAATAATTGCACCTAAAATATAGAGGGACAACAACCACAATGCTTTGTGCTTTAACGCTTAGGTTCAATCAATACATGATGGACCCTAAGCATAGTATAACTAAACATCTTAGGGTGATGTCCTCCATGATTCGAGAAATGAAGGCAGCAGGTTATGATCTCACAGATGAGTAGCAGGTTCTAACTATCATTAGGTAACCTCCTGAGTTCTCGTGGGGACAAGTGAAGTTGGTCCTTACTCATAATAAGGCCATTAAGACCTTTGATGACATTTCCTACCATTTGGGGCTTGAGACGGAGCGTAGAAATGCAAATTGTAGTGTTATTGCATTAGTTGCACAAAATGAGCGCAAGGGCCAAGAAGGGAAAAACTAATAACCAAGGACCTCGAGAAGGGCAAGGTGCTAAATATCATAGGATCAAGAGTGTGGGCAAGAAGGATAAGTCCAAACTTATATGCTTCAACTGTAGAAAGAAGGGACACTTTGCTCAGGAGCGCACTAAGCCCTGCTAGGTTTATCCTTATTTACCTTCTTTGGTATGTCCTTTTGTTTGCGCGCATGAATTTTTAGCCCGTTCTCTCCATGAATGGATTATAGATACGGAGCGACAAAACATATGACCTACAATTGTGTAAGATTTGTAGATTAACATCGATTACTGACGGGTAAACATTTTGTAACTATGGGGAATGGAGTGGAGGAGAGAGTCCTTGGTGAAGGAACCTACCAACGTACTTTGCGCAATGGACGTAGACTGCTCTTACATGATATGCTTCATGTACCTACTATTTGATGTAATCTAGTTTCAGTATTGGCACTAGTAAACTTAGGGTTTTCTTTTCTTATTAGTAAGAATAGTGACCATTTATCTTGATGACATCCTTTATGGTCATGAGTACTTTTTAATAGTTTATTTATGATGGATTTAGAAGATGTACCTAAATCTCAATAATGTTTTACTCATATTGCTTCTTCTTCTTCTTCTGTTGATATTGAATTTGAGTTTGTTAAATGGCATGCTCAATTAGGATGCATTGGACACGATAGAATTTCCAGATTCGCTAGAGGAGGGCTAATGAGTTCTCTCGCTAAAGTATTCCTACTTATGAGCCTTGTCTTGCTTGGAAAGCTAGTAGAAAGTCTTTTAGTAAGGCTAAGAGGGTTCACATCCTCTAGAGTTGATCCACTCTAATATTTGTGGGCTCATGAATGTGACATTGCATAATGGCGTGACTTACTTTATCACATTTATAGATGAATTCTCATGATATGGCGTAGTATTTATGTTGTCTCATCGCTCAGAAGCTTTTATTGTTTCAAATGCTTTGTAGTTAAGGTTGAGAATCAGAAATAGAGGAGATAGAGGCCAAGAGTATCTCTTTGATCAATATAGAGAATGTTTTAAGAGTAAAACACCGACAGTTGATGATTCCTGGAACTTTGTAACAAATTGGGGATGCAGAGAGAAGGAATCTAACCCTAGTGGACATGGATAGGTCAATGATGACTCAAGCCAACCTCCCGATTAAGTTTTGGGGGGATGCCTTTAGGGCTATGGCATACATCCATAACCGAGTGCTCATTGAGTTTGTCCTGACTACTCCATATGAGTTATGGAATGAAGAAAAGCTTAATTTGGAAGGCTTAAGGCCATGGGAATCTGCTGGTTATGTTCACCATTCTTCTCCTTAGTTTGCGAAGTTAGGTTTTAGAGCTAATAAATGTGTGTTTATTAGATATTGTGAGCATTCTAAGGGCTATGTGATGTATGGTGAACATTATGGGGGGCTCACTGAGGTTGAGTCTAGAGATTTGGATTTTTTGGAGGATGATTTCCTTAGTATTACAAAGCCTTGAACTATAAGAGGAAACATCAAAACGAAGTGTCCTAAATGGATTTGGATTCACAATCCATTTTGATAACTATTGAGGTCAATGGGAGCATAGAACTTAATTCTCAGTCTCCAGAATTGCATAGGAGCCAATGCGGAAATGTTTTGTGTAGACCCTTTAAAATAGAAGGTAGATCTTTCTTAAGCATTTTTGTTGATGTTAATGAGTTTTCTTCTTTTGAAAACACAATGAAGTCACCCATTTTTGAGTAAGTGGCTTGCAACAATGAAAGACGAGATGGAATCCATGGATAAGAACCATGTGTTGGACTTAGTTGCTCTACCTGTTGGGTGCAAAACTGTTGGAAACAAGGGGGTCTTGAAGGTTAAGCATAAGGCAGATGGATCAATTGATAAGTATAAGGCCCGATTAGTGGCGAAAGGTTACACCCAAAAAGAGCGTGTAGACTATGATGAGATATTTTCTCCTGTGATCAGATTTATGTCTATTTGTCTAATCCCAGCTATTGTTGCACATTTAGATTTGGATTTGCTCCAAATGGATGTGAAAACAACATTTCTTAACAAAGAAAAAAATTAAGAGATATATATAGATCAATCTATTAGGTTTTGGGCAAAAGGACAAGAGCGTAAAGTGTGTCACTTGAGATGTTCCATTTATTGTCTAAAACAATCATCTAGGAAATGGTATCTTAGATTTCATCAAGCCATTACATCAGTAGGCTTTACGATGATTGAAGATGACCATTGTGTATACATAAAGAGATACGAGAATGTGTCTCTTATACTCTCTTTATAAGTAGATGATATTTTAATAGCTGAGAATGATATAAAGATGATCACTGCCACTCAAAAATGGTTGCCCTTTACTTTTGAGATGAAGGACATGGGTGAAGTAGATTATGTTCTCTGGTTTAAGATCTTGAGGGATCGTTCTAAGAGATTTTTTAGTTTGTCTTAAAAAACATATAATAATAGGGTCTTGGAATGTTTCCATATGCATAACTACAAACTTATTGACACCCCAATGGAGAAGGGTTTATACCTAAGTATGGATCAATGTCTTAAAACAAAGGAAGAAAAATAGTAAATGGCTAAGGTGCCATATGCAAGTGTTGTCGGTTTTCTAATGTACACTATGGTTTGTACTTGACCCGACCTATGCTTTGCAATCGGCATAGTTGGTAGATATCAAAGTAATCCTAGACCTGCGCATTAAGTAGCGGTTAAAAGGATACTTATATATCTAAGAGGAACCACTAACATGGCTTTATGCTATTAAGGTAGGAGCCTCAAGTTGGTTGGATATAGTGACGCCGATGGATCTATTGATAGAGACGAGCGAAAATCCACATCGTATATGCTTTCATTCTTAGAGGAGGAGTCATTTCTTGGTGTAGCAAGAAACAATAATGCGCATCATTGTCCATGATGGAGTCTAAGTATGTTGTACATACCTCGGTGTTGCAAAAGGTGATATAGTTGAGGAGATTTTTTAGGAGCCTCAACATTATCGGGCATCTTTGTGAGGCTACAGTTATCTATTGTTATAACAGCTGCAAATGTTTATGCAAAGGACCCAAAGTATAATCAAAAGATAAAGCACATTGATACTCACTACCACTTCATCGATGATATCATTGCATAAGGATATGTGGTCCTAAAGCATTCCTTTTACTAAACCCTTGCTAGAGTTGCTTTTCAAAAGCATATTAGGGGTTTAGGTTTGTTAAGGATTTGATATATTTGTACATTTACTTATACATTAATGAAATAAGTTTTTCATTTTAGTCTTATGTGAATTTGTATGGTAAATTAAGATTTAATTGAAAATGGCACATATTTAAAATTTTTCATCAGGCTTGATGTTGCTCTCTCACACAAGAACATCGTCCTAATGCTATTACAGTGAGTGGGATGAGACAAAGTATTGCAAGGTACCAAATGATTGACAATCTCCTTAATAATCCTAGTGTGATTAAGGATTTTGTATGTGGTCTTAGTTAAGTGCTAAGATGAGACTTGTTTAGTCGAACCTGGAAAGTATATCCATGTAGCCTACATGAACATGAATTTGGGTCTATGATGGCTCAAGTCGGTCACTTTATGGAGTGATTAGATTGTGTTCCGTGTGGTGTTATTTAGAGCGTAACAAACTCTTAGTGGGAGCTCCAAAATAGCATGCATTTCATACAACATGTGCTTGAGACAACCAAATAAGGAGTGATGAATAGGTCCCTTATTCATCACTATGTAAGCCTTATGGATATCTAGTCCACCTTTATATCCTTTGGAGCTTTGACCTATGTCATGAAGTTGAGAATTGGTGTTGCTACTTTAACATATTATCCAAGGCTCAGGAATGATGCGGAGTAGAGTTTGACCAAGAAAGCAGCAGAGATTTCATGGATTGACATGAGTG
Organism: Erythroxylum panamense; assembly: GCA_027123425.1. Taxonomy (NCBI): domain Eukaryota; kingdom Viridiplantae; phylum Streptophyta; class Magnoliopsida; order Malpighiales; family Erythroxylaceae; genus Erythroxylum; species Erythroxylum panamense. The sequence goes on from JAOTIZ010000009.1 coordinate 6,107,047, forward strand.
TCTATAGATAAATCATTTTGATATCACACAAGATATTTGTGACTCACTTCCCAGATGGTTACAAAGACATTAATTGTCGATAGACATGAGTTGTCTATAAGGTAACCATAAGTAGAAATACAATGTGGGATTTTGCATAGCTTGTTGTGAAAAGAGGGACTAGAAATGCAAAATCGAGCGTGATTAGAAATGATTTGGGATATAATGAGATCTTGAGTGACATTAGGTTAGTTTCATGGTGACTTAATGTAACATTCATCATCGGTATCTTTCTCGTATGGTTGTACGCTCCACATTTTGTAGATAGTGATAATGAATATTTGAGGTTGAGAAATACATCATGAGTTGTTATGAACAAAGCATTTGTTGCTATAAAGTATTTGTTGCTGCGAATAGGCATGTGTTGCTCTTTCTAAAGCATATGTTGCCAATGTGTACAAATGGGAGATGTAGCAAAATAGAGCAAATAGTATGTCGTCATTGGCACAAATAAATCAAAGTGGACAAGTAAGCCTTCTCTTACAAGAAAAATAAAGCCAACAAGTAATTGGTTATTGTGGCAGCATCAAACTCTCCATTTTTATCAGTACAAGTTGATGAAGAGAGGATGAACGTCACTTCTCCCACACACACATTTCACACACAAAAACAATGAATGAGGAAATGACCTATGAGATTGATTACATAGAGACATTTGTTCCTGTAGCTAAAATCAAATACTGTTAGAGTGTTGTTTTCCCTAGCTGCAAACTTGGATTGGCCTTTGCAACAATTTGATGTAAGAACATTTTTTTGCATGGTGACTTGTTTGAAGAAATCTATATGGAGCTTTCACTAAGTTGTATGATGGCAGAAAGGCAGGGTAAAAAGGTCTTTAAATTGAAGAAAACACTATATAAGCCGAAGCAATCTCCAAGAGCATAGTTTCGAAGGTTCACAAAGTCTATGATAACTTTCAGATTTCATCAAAGCAATTATGACTACACTTTATTCTTGAAAAGAAGGCAAGGTAAAATTACTGCAGTTATTGTATATGTGAATGACATGCTGGTGACAGGAGATGATCCAAAAGAGAGGAAGGGACTAGAAGAATTATTGTCTAGAAAATCTGAATTAAAAGATCTTGGTTGCTTGAAATATTTTCTTAGGATTGAAGTTTTTATATCTAAAAAAGTAATTTTTCTATCCCAAAGAAAACATGTGTTAGACTTATTACAGAAAACTAATATTTCAGCCTGTCAACTAGCTGATACACCAATTAAGGAAAGCTTGAAGTTATGTGTAGAAGCAAACCAAACACCAGCTGCTAAAGGAAGATACCAAAGGCTTGTAGGAAGGCTAATTTACTTAGCCCATACAAAACCTGAACTTGCTTATGCTTTCAGTATTATTAGTTAATTAATGCATAATCCTGGAGAATAATATATGAGGGTGGTTATGAGAATTTTAAGGTATCTAAAATTTGATGCAAGTAAACAAATTTTGTTTACTAAAAATATTGATTGGCAAAGTATAAAGGTATATATAGATGCTGATTAAGCTGGATCAATAGAAGATAGATAATCAACTTCTAGCTACTTCATATTTGTAAGTGATAACTTGGTCACATGGATAAGTAAAAAGCAAAACATAGTCGCTTGGTCAGGTACAAAAGCTGAATTCAGAGGTATAACACTTGGTCTCTTTAAAGCTTTGTGGCTCATACTACTTTTACAAGATTTAGGCTATCCACTTAAGCAACCACTTAGTTTGTATTGTTACAGCAAATTTGCTTATGATATAGCTTGATCGCGGCTTATCGTTCAATCCTAAGATTGATCCTTGGAAACCGGTCAAAATCAATTTATACCAAGAATTGCA
>JAOTIZ010000009.1:6121188-6147976 GCA_027123425.1 Erythroxylum panamense
TAAAGTGCAAGTAATTGTTTTTGAAGGGATTAACGAAAAGTTTATCACAATTCAACCCCCCCTTCTTGTGTATCTTGATCGTATTATTGTCCAATATATTAACGTGTGATTCACTTCATAGATATCATTTGAACTTATGTGAAACTTTTTATATACCTTATCACAGTTTTTTTATATATGTAAGTTTTAATATTTTAACCTCGATCGTAAACGTACGGGTCATTCACGTAGTACCTAAGGTGTCAATCTCACAAAGAGGGTTAATCTAATCCTAAAATCTAAGGTCGGGAATTATTAAATAGAAATTTATCAAACAATGAATTTAAACAGAGGAACTAAATAAATAAAACAAACCAAAATTAAGTAACAAAACACCAATTGACAATTAACACTTAACGAAAACAATCAACGAACAACGATTGACAATTTCATATTAAACATGGAAAACAATTAATGAAAATTGATTTATTTGTTGGAAAATGATAGCGTACCCTAGAATTCAACCTAGTGAATTAACCAAAAGAGAGAAAGGGAAAATTATCCGTCCTTAATGCTAACCTAACCTATTACGATTTAACAAATTAAAGGTTCTAGACGATACTAGGGTCAATTATTCTCTCTCAAGTTATAATTAAAACCTAAAGCATAAACCCTAATTACATTGTGGGAAGTTGTTATCTCTTAATTAACAATCTATCCAAAACCTAATCAGTTCTTAAGTTCTTTAATAAATAATTGGAAACATATACATGATCTCTTTACATAAGATTTACCAACCTGATTTAATTCCGAGTCTATTAAATTACCTAACTCTCGTTAACCTAATTTAATCATTTTTTCTTAATTCACCCTCTAAGTTTATTATCGAGATATGAAGTGCATAATTAAGCCAAATTCCAAAGGTGAGTATAAAACATCAATCAACAATTTGATTCTATCGTCAAACTATATATCCCAATTCTACAATCAAACAAAACTAAAATACTTAAGAAATATAACTCGAACGGATGATAGGAGGATGCAACTTCAAAAGCTTCTTATTCTAGGAAACACGTTGAGTCTGCATTATCTTCCTCTTTTCTCTTTCTTCCTCTCTTTCTCGATCTCTCAAAGTTCCCTCATGTAAGGTTTCATTATGGTGGCTAATCAAAAGCTCCTTCTTTCTATTCTTGTTGTTCTTTTGTGTTTAGGGTTAAACTAGGGTTTTTATGGGGCCCGAAAGGTCCAAAAAGTCTTTCAAAATGCTAAGTTTAGAAGTGGTTGTGCATCCAACTCTGGTGCTTCTATCACAATCATGGCCTATTGTGCCATGATCATAGGCCATTGTTTTAGCCTGAATGTCTCTGAAACTTCTCCGTTATTTAGTGTTGACCCTGAAACACTAACAAACACATCAAGGTATCTCAAAAACATAATATTAAGCCCAAATACTTGTAGAAGCTCAAATACTTGTACTAACACATAAAACACTTTAAACATAAATAATTAACAAACTAACACAATTCTAACCTAAACACATACTAAATGATTGAACTAATAGCTAAAAACACATTAAACTATGCCTTAAAATATGATGCAATTTACACTTATCAGTACCTAGTACATCTAAGAATTTAGTTTTGTGATCTAAACTTGATAGATCTGTATACTATCTAAATTTGGTAGTGGTAGTTTCTTTTTGTATTGACATAACCATACAATTAGTAATGATGTATTGTGTGATGGTTTATATAAATTAAACCTTGATGTTATCTCTACTGAAAATTTGTTGACTTTGATTCCCAATATTAATATCAAACATAATTTGATTAATGACAGATTTGTTTATTTATGGTATATTTGTTTAGGACACGTTTCCAAAGAATTACTTCACAAAACTCATCAAAATTGCAATGCCATCTTTTCAGGACCGAGAGACGAATCTAGCTACTGAGAGGCTCTACCAACCGTGTGGATTGTGATTTAGCAAGAGAATTTATGGCTCAAAGGTCGGTCAGCTGGGATTTTGGGATAGCTTAGATAGATTTTATATATTTTTCTCTGTCACGTAATACTTTGGTACTAGGTTTTGAGGATGCATATGTAGTAAAGGTTGAAAGACACAATGTAAACTTTCGATTTTACGCAATGAAATGAGGAAAAAGTTGGTTTTTAAAATATTGTGATTTTCTTTTGATGCCTATAAGGGATTAATGTTATGATGCCATGTAAAGTGAATGTAGTGATCGAATGTAGCATACCGTTATCGTAAGATATGTACCAGAATGACCTTCAGGTGTCCCGGTATGTACCCTACGATAAAGGAGGTGATACACATCGGATGCACTAGCATGGAAACATTTCAATGATACCCATTATGAGTTTGCAGCTGAAAGTTGAAATGTTAGGTTAGGATTGTCGACGGATTGTAACACACTACTACCATAAAGTATATACCCAAACATTCACAAGATATTCGAGAACCTACCTTATGAATGACATGTTAGAACAATCACGTTCACTTAAGGTGGCATCATATAGAGCACAAGTATTCAAAAGATCATTTTTCCCATTTCATTCACAAATATAAACATTCATTGTGATATTACACTCATATTTCATGTATTTCATGTATATAGGTAATACACAACATGTGAGAGTTCACAAATCTATACAAAATGTACAACATGAAATGGGATGCTAGACCCAAAATGTTTTAATTAAACTCTTCAAAATTAGCTGACTAGACCTTTGAGCCATTTTTGTTTCCAAAATTGACAATACTATACTACTACTAGATTGCCTTAGAAGCTAGATCTCCTCAGTACCTGAAAATCAACATTGCAATTTTGATGAGTTTGTAAACTCAGTGAGTGAACCATCATCGATGTGCTCGCTCAAGTCAGAACACAAACATCATAAGTATATAACCAAATTCATAAATATATCACATTATTCAAAATCAAATCCCATAGATCACATCATCCATTTTTATGTACCAAATCTAATATACATTATTTTTCAACAAGCACATTATAAATACAAACATTTCATATAATCATTTCAGAAAAATCCAATCATTCAACTCAATCATTTGTGTCATCAACATATACATAAACATTGCATACCATTATATCAACTCAATTTAGTAATTATTTGCAACCATTCAAATATATATATATATATATATATGCACACACATGTATCATTTTTGTTTTATTGTGACCGAGCGAGCGCCTATTTAACTGTCTCATACTGGGCTCATTTTATAACTGTCTCCTACCTTTTGTGAATACCAGGCTCATTTCATAATCATCGGATCTAAGTCTGACATTCAATACTTAATTAAGTATTCATTTCACTTTGCATATACAAATTTGATACGCTTTCAATACAGTCCCGAATATCAAACTCCTCAGACCATCAATGTCTAGAATTATCAATATCATAACCATATCCATAGCAGTTCAATACCTGAAAGTTAATCAAAACAATTCAAACAGAGTGAGAAAACATCTAGGTTAACTCACTACACTATGATTCAAACATAATCACATATAATTGAGTCTACATATCTAGGTTGACTCACAGTACTCTACAAACAAGCTATTGCCTTGATGACCTGGTAATGTCTGGATGTTGACGATCAATTTGTGCTTCTATTGTCATGCAATACACACATAATTTACGCATCACTAACTTGTTTAATCAAATGAATATTCAATCATGCATATGTATATGTATCATTTTCAATGCATGCTCAATTGACTATCCCGGGTATGTATCCTTATTCATAAGTCTTGATCATACATTTATTATAGCTTATACACATCTAGTTTGCAAGTAGGTTTATGCCTTAAGTAAGTTTGATTATTCTCAATTCATCAATCATGCATTCATCAATCTTTTTCTAGCATTATATATTCACATAATTTTCCAATTCTCATTCAATCATACCTAATTCATTGCTTATATCTTTTGGATCACAATTGTATTTGTAAAAACATCCTTATTCCATTAACAACTCATACTTTCCAAATTCGTATACATTGATATCAAACAATTCATTCCTTCAATTATAGCATCAATTAACAACCTAAACTCATTAAATACTTACCTAATTGATTCAACATCAAACTAAGTTCATTTTAAGCCCCAATCAAGTCCAAATACACCAATGTACAGTGCCTTATCCTTATATGATTCAACAAGAAAACAAAACACAAATTTTCTCACTTCCAAGCATTGCCACAATCGTAGGAAGGAACTAATACAATTTCAAGACGTGCTAGCACACTACAGCCGCAGCTCGGATCTTGCATACTCGTGTGGATACCGGTAGAGGGCATTCGCGTTTGCAGTGTCTTGGAATCCGAAAAAGAAGCAATCCACTCACGGCAATAAGGTATTTTCGTACATCCTTGGTATTTTCGATTATACATCATGTTGTTGTATGGTCTTTTCCGCAGTGTATTGTGAATACTCGGACTGTACGCGATCCAACAAATACTTCTCCACCATACAACACCCATTAAAAACCTATTAGGCATCGGAGGGCCCTTTATATGGTGGGCCCTGGGCAGGTGTCCTGGTTGCCCCTGCCCAGGGTCGGCTCTGTGAATGAATACGATATTAATATTCAATATTTGGTTATACTTGTACCTACTTTAGGAATAAAAATTTAGAATTATTTAAAATTCATTTCAAATTTGTCGATCATTATCTTATTTATTGCTAACAACAAAACAAGCAAAATTAAGGAATATAAGCCGCATACCTATTCCCACGTCTTCATTTTTGGCTACCAAGCACACCTTATCATATACGGGGTGTACTTTATATCATGTAAATTGAATTGATATCATGTATATCATGTAAGATTTCTCTTAATGAACTTTAAAAAGATTATAAATTGAATTGATTAGCAAAGAATAAAGATTAAATTTAAAAAATTAACAACTAAAAGACTGAAATAAAAAACAATGTTAAATTAAAAATTTAAAAGTATGTTTATCTTAATTTTAAAAATATTAAATCTTTACTTTTATTTTCACTCATTCAACTTTTTGTATCATATAAATAAATTTTTTTGTTGGAATGCAAAAATATGCAAAAGTAATTAAACACAATATAAACTTAGGTAATAGAACAAAAGTTACGTAAAGGGATTTATTATAGTTTTTATTACCTAAAAATTAAATAACATATGTAAAGACTAAGCATGATATATTTATCAATGACAAACTTAAAATTAAATTGAAAAATAAATCAATAACAAAATTTTAAAATTTGAGGTTTAATTATTATCGATGGGGATAAAAATAACAGTTTAGTCAGTTTCAAAATTTTATATTTGACTCAGCCTACCATTATTAGGTTTGTAAGGAAGAATGAGAGAATTAATGAACATTTATTAAATTGCATTTTTTATGAATCAACGCGAAATCTTGTAAAGAAGCAAGAATCGATGTTAAAATAAATCAAAAGTAGAATTGATTTCAGAAACGATATAGGATAAAGAATGATAAAGGAATAGAATTATAGAGAAGAGGGAAGGAAGAGAAGGAAAGAAGGTATACATATGAACACATATTTTAGATTAATAGGTAGGATTTTAATTAACCAATCAATTTTTCATAATAAAGATTTTAATATACAACCAAATCAGAAAATTTGGTTGTTGATTAATCTAACTTGTCAGTTATACTCCAATTTTAAGACATGAAAAAGGACAAAAATTACAAACAAAATTAAATTAAAAAAATCATTTTTTAAATTGTAAGTACAATTAAGTGCATTGTTATTTAGACTAATTTTAAAGAGAATTATAAAAAATCTCAATTTTTATTAAATTTTACAATACTAGTCTAAACTTTTAAAAGTAATGATAAAAATTTGAACTTTTAGTTTTTTGTAAAATATTTTGCTGTCAACCCTAAATTAACAGGACTTAAGTACATGATATCAATAAATTCATTAAATATATGGTTGACACATTACCTATTTGATATAGGATAACTAGAAGAAGTATTAATTAGTAGCTAAAGCTTACAAAAGCTTGGATTTTAAGGTTTAATATGGCTATAATTTATGTTAGAATTGCTAGAATTTAGTGAGTAAGACAATGAAGAAAGGTTAAAAATCTAGGAATCACTCATAGAGTCTAGTAATCACTCTTAAAAGAAAGCATCAAACCTAGTTAAAAACTCAAGTTTGTATAAAAAATTCAAGATTTGTTATTCTTAAATGACTAAATATGCACATATTTATAAAGAAGTCCTTAGAACCCTTATTTTAGTAAGAAAAAGGTTTCTAACTGATAGTTATAGGTTGTATTATATTTTAATAAGCATTTTAGTATGTTTGTAGTGATTAATTAATTGATTCAAGTATTTTTGGGTATAGAATTGGGTTAATTGGTTAAATATGTGTGTTTTGAGTGTTATAGGGGTTAGAGCATTCTATTGAGTTTTAATTTTGTGTATTTGAGGTTTCTTGATGTGTTTGTTATTATTTGAGATCAAATATCGAAGAAAGAAGAAGATTTGGAGGACGCCTAATAAAAGATCTAGACCTACGATGGTGACAGAAGCAAAATGGACAGGCCACAATCGTGGCAAAAGCAAATCTCAAATGCCTCAATTGTAGCCTATGCGATAGCAGACGTGAACCGATTTCTAAAACTTAACTTTGCTGGGTTATTTCGAACATTTTAGGCCTGAGTAAAACCTAGTTTTTAACCTAAATAGAAAAGGCTACAAAGGACAGAAAAGACCTTAATTTTTGTGCCTCCATTTTGCTACATTGGGAAAGATCCAAAGAAGAGGAAGAAGGAAGAGAGAGATGAAGAGAAAGAAGAAGGTAGAGCTTTAGCTGCTTTAACCTCCAGTTCTCTAAGTTAGTTTCTTTTTGTCCATCTTTTATTTCATGTATTTGATGTATGAGATGGGATTGATGATGATGAATCTTGGGTTAAGGATGTTCTATCTTTTCTTTAGGGATTTGTTCTTGATTTAATGTTAAACTAGTTGTTTTTGTGTTAATGTATCTGGGTGTTGTGATTATTTTTTATAATTGCATACTTCGGTAATAGATCAAGAGAGTGAACCGAATGTAAAATGATTGGATTGGTTACTGAGAGTTAAACGACCTAATAGACCATGTAAATAATTAAATCGGTAATTATATGGAGAGAAATCTCATATAAAGACCTGATTGTTTAACAGAATGCTTAAGATCTGATTAGGTTGTGGGCTAATTGTTAATTGAGAGATTACATGTTCGGTAACGTGACTTAATTAGGATTCATTAATTAAGGCTTAGTGATTATAACTTGAGAGAGAATAATCCACCCTTTGATAGTCTAAAACTGACACTACATTAACACAAAATCGACTAAGTTAGCATTAATAACAGGATAAATCCACTCTCTCATAATTTTTTAATCTTCCTTGATTGAATTTCAATTGTTAATTGGTGGTGAGCAATTTTGATTTTCTTGAGTGTTGAATTTATAATTTAATTTTCAATCAATCTATAATCACGAATTAATTTTATGTTGAGTTTTTATTTTCATTTTAATAATCCTTTTAGGCCTTAGATCACTTAGAATTAGATTAGTTCAACAATTCCTTGAGATATCAAAACCTCATATACTACATTTACGACTCGTGCACTTGTGGTATATTGAGGGTTTTATAAGATTAAAACTTACTCAACAAGCAGCACTGTTACTGGAGAATTAGTTTAGGACTAGTTGAATTTTTTAATTCTAAGGAATTTTCACCAATTCTTGTGGTTATGGTATCCAATCATAAGAGATTTTTAAAAAGGGGAAAAGCTTTTGGCTTCGTTGCAGGAGAGTTAGTAGGATTGGTCAAATTCTTTTAGTCTAATGAATTTTCACCATCTCTTTCAATTGTGGTATCCAATCACAAGAAATTAATTAAAAAAGAAAAAAAAAGAAAAAAAGAAAGAAGAGAAGGATGTTTGAGTGCAAAGTAGAAGACACATCAATTTGAACATCGAAAGGTAACAATGAGGAATCCACACAAGTTAAATGTCAAGTAGAGATAGAAATAATGATGATGAGGGAAACACATTATAAGGAGAAAAGGACCTTTGCGGACTTCAATAAGGCACAATTTTTTTTTAGGAAGTCATCATTATTATTTGAATACGTATAATTCGGGTTGGCAGAACTACATAGATTTCTATTGGTCTAACAATGTGAAGACTCACTTGGGACATCAAAACCATTAGTATTTTAGCAAGATGAGTCTAATTCGTAGAATTCTAAATTGGACAAGATCATGAATAAGCTCATAAACATGGAAGAGGCCTAGAAGAGACTAGAAGAGAAGTTTGAGCAAGTAACGAAAGACCATGCATCTTCTATTCATAACGTAGAGCTTCAAATGAGACAACTTTCTTGTGAATTTTGCAAGAGAAGTGTAGAAAACTGTCTGAGCAATATTGAACTACATCTAAGAGAGCAGTGTGAGGTTATCACATATAGAAATGGGAAAGAGCTAAAAACACCAGCGGAAGAACAAGTTGAATTCGACCTTGTAGAAGACCAAGAGAAGAAGAAGGAGGGTCACTTATTTTAGAAAATTGATGTGGTCAAATCTTTAAAGGAGCAAGAAGAAGAAGAACAAATGACAATGGACATAGAGCTTAAAGAATATAAGGAAGTCTCTGTTCATGGACCAACAGAAGAAACGGAGACGAGGGTGATTGAGGAAGAACAAGAACATATCACCCTCTTACAGCACAAACTGTTGGATTTAATAGAAGATTTAGGGAGTTTCTTTATTCTCTATTTTATTTATAGTTTGTTAGTAAAAAGGACATTGTTGAGCATAATTAGTTATTCTCTATTTTATTTATAGTTTGTTAGTAAAAAGGACATTGTTGAGCTTAATTAGTTATCTTAATTTTATCAACATTGTCGTTATGATTATCTTCCAACATGTAGCTTATTTACAAGCTACGAAGTTGAAATTGGGCAATACAAGTGGAAGCAAGCCACTCATAATTGATTCTGGCTAAGTTTCAAAAGATGTAAGATTAAGCTAATGACCATAAATTAGCAACTTTGGTAGTTAGATTTAATTTTAATTTTAAAAAATTAAAATTAAGATAATTTTAATATTTTTAAAATTAAAATTAATTAATTTTAAAAATATTAAATCTTTACTTTTATTTTCACTCCTGCAACTTCTTGTATCATATAATTAATTTTTTTTGTTGGAATGTACAAGTGCGCAAAAGTAATTAAACATAATATAAACTTAGGTAATAGAACAAAAGTTATGTAAAGGGATTTATTATAGTTTTTATTACCTAAAAATTAAATAACATATTTAAAGAATAAGCATGATACATTAATCAAAGACAAACGTATTCATATTTTAAAAATAAATCAATAATAGAACTTTAAATTTTAAGGTTTAATTATTATTGATAGGGATCAAAATAACAGTTTAGTCGGTTTTAAAATTTTATATTTGACTCCGCCCACCATTATTAGGTTTGTAAGGAAGAATGAGAAAATTAATGAACATTTATTAAGATGTATTTTTTGTAAGGCATCACGAAATCTTGTAAAGAAGCAAGAGTCAATGTTAAAATAAAGCAAAATTGATTTCAGAAACAATGTAGGATAAAGAATGATAAAGGAATAGAATTATAGAGAAGAGGGAAGGAAGAGAAGGAAAGAAGGTATACATAAGAACACACTTTTTAGATTAATAGGCAAGTTTAATTAACCAATCAATTTTTCATAATAAAGATTTTAATATACAACCAAATTAGAAAATTCAGTTGTTGATTAATCTAACTTGTCAGTTATACTTCAATTTTAAGACATAAAGAAAGAAAAAATTACAAAAAATAAAATTAAAAGAATTATTTTTAAAATTGTAAGTACAATTAAGTACATTGTTATTTATATTAATTTTAAATAGAAAATTATAAAAAAATCTCAATTTTTATTAAATTTTACAATACTAGTCTAAACTTTTAAAAGTGATGATAAAATATTTAAACTTTCAATTCTTTGTAAAATTTTTTGTTGTTAACCCTAAATTAACAGGACTTAAGTACATGATATCAATAAATTCATTAAATATGTGGCTGACAAATTACCTATTTGATGTAGGATAACTAGAAGAAGTATTAACTAGTAGCTAAAACTTACAAAACCTATGATTTTAGGGTTTAATATGGCTGGATTTTATGTTAGAATTGCTAGAATTTAGTGAGTAACACAAAGAATGTTAAGTCAAAATGACTTTACTTAAATATGATTTTGATGTATAACAAAAAGAGTCAAAATAAAAGTAGTTAGAAAAGCAGACGCAACAAAACAAATACAGACGCAGAAGCAATACAGACGCAAAGCAGAAGCAGACGCAGACGCAAAGCAGACGCAGACGCAAAGCAGAAGCAGACGCATACGCATACTAAAGCAGACGAATACGTGAATAGTAAAGCAGACGCAGAAGAAGAAAAGAAAGCAGATGCAAGAGTCAGTTCGGGTTAAGCTTCGTCTCATTTTGGCGAGAACATCTTCTAGTCCAAATTTGACCTTCTAGACGATCGAATTGGTCTTTAATTTCTTCATGAGAGTTGTTGATCTTGAAGTCCCCTTTCTATTCATTTAAAGAACACCTGAATCCAATTTCTACACAAAAAGTTATGACCATTTTTCTGATCCATCTCTTGAAATCAACGATTCGTCTCATGACGTCAGCGTTGTCTCATTTTAGCTAGAACATATTCTAGTCCAAATTTGACCCTCTAGATGACAGAATTGGTCTTTAAGGTCTGCATGAGAGTTGTAGATCTTAAAATCCTCTTTCTATTCATCTAAAGAACACCTGACTCCAACCTTTGTACAAAAGGTTACGACCATTTTTCTGATTCATCTCATGACGTCAGCGATTCGTCTCATGACGTTAATATCGTCTAATGACGTCAATATCGTCTCATTTTTGCCAGAACATATTCTAGTAAAAATTTGATCCTACAGATTACAGAATTGGGCTTTAAGGTCTGCATAAGAGTTGCAGATCTTGAAGTCCTCTTTGTATTCATCTAAAGTACACCTAAATCCAATTTCTGTATAAAAAGTTATGAAAATTGTTCTGATTCATCTCATGACATCAGTGATTTGTCTCATGACATCAGCTTCGTCTCATTTTAGCCAGAACATTTTCTAGTCAAAATTTGACTCTACATATGAAAGAATTGGTCTTTATGGTCTTCATAAGAGTTGTAGTTCTTGAAGTTCTCTTTCTAATAATATAAAGAACACCTGAATATGATATCTCTACAAAACCTTCTGACCATTTTTCTGATTCATCTCATGATGTCAGCGATTCGTCTCATGACATCAACACCGTCTCATTTTGGCCACAACATCTTCTACTCCAAATTTGACCTTCTAGATGATCGAATTGGTCTTTAATTTCTTCATGAGAGTTGTTTATCTTGAAGTCCTCTTTCTATTCATTTAAAGAACACCTGAATCCAATTTCTGCACAAAAAGTTATGACCATTTTTCTGATCCATCTCATGAAATCAACGATTCGTCTCATGACGTCAGCATTGTCTCATTTTAGCTAGAACATGTTCTAGTCCAAATTTGACCCTCTAGATGACAGAATTGGTCTTTAAGGTCTGCATGAGAGTTGTAGATCTTGAATTTCTTTTTGTATTCATCTAAAGAACACCTAAATCCGATTTCTATACAAAAACGTTATGACCATTTTTCTGATTCATCTCATGACATAAGCGATTCGCCTCATGACGTCAGCATCGTCTCATTTTGGCCAGAACATTTTCTAGTCCAAATTAGACCCTATAGATGATAGAATTAGTCTTTACAGTCTGCAAGAGAGTTGTAGATCTTGAAGTTCTCTTTCTAATCATATAAAGAGTACCTAAATCTGATTTCTATACAAAAGGTTATGACCATTTTTTTGATTTGACTCATGACGTCAGCGATTCGTTTAAAGACGTCAGCATCGTCTCATTTTGGCCAGAACATTTTCTAGTCCTAATATGGCCCTATAGATGATAGAATTGGTCTTTAAGGTCTGCATGAGAGTTGTAGATGTTGAAGTCTTCTTTCTATGCATCTAAAGAACACCTGAATCTGATTTCAATACAAAAAGTTATGATCATTTTTTTATTTATCTCAAGACATCAACAATTCGCCTCATGACGTCAGCATCGTCTCATTTTGGCCAGAACATTTTCTAGTCCAAATTTGACCCTATATATGACAGAATTGGTCTTTACGGTCTTCATGAGTTGTAGATCTTAAAGTTCTCTTTCTAATCATCTAAAGAACACCTGAATCCGATATCTCTACAAAAAGTTATGACCTTTTTTCTGATTCATCTCATGATGTCAGCGATTTGTCTCATGACGTCAGCATCGTTTCATTTTGGCTAGAACATCTTCTAGTCCAAATTTGACCCTCTAGATGACAGAGTTGGCCTTTAATTTCTGCATGAGAGTTGTAGATCCTGAAGTCCTCTTTCTATTCTTTTAAAGAACACCTTAATCAAATTTTTGCACAAAAAGTTATGACCATTTTTCTGATCCATCTCATGACATCAGCGATTCGCCTCATGACATCAGCATCGTCTTATTTTTGCCAGAACATCTTCTAATCCAAATTTGACCTCCTAGCAGATAGAATTGGTCTTTAAGGTCTTCAAGAGAGTTGTAGCTTTTTAAGTATCTTCCTATTCATCAGAAGAACATCTGAATCTGATTTTTCTACAAGAATTTATGACCATTTTTCTAATTCGTGCCATGACGTCAGCAATTCATCTCATGATGTCAGCATCATCTTATTTTGGCTAGAATAACTTCTAGTCCAAATTTGACCCTCTAGATGACAGAATTGGTCTTTAAGGTCTATATGAGAGTTGTAGATCTTGAAGTCTTATTTCTATTCATAAAAAGAACACCTGAATCTAATTTCTATACAAAAGGTTGTGACCATTTTTCTGATTCATCTCAAGACATCAGCGATTCGTCTTATGACGTCAGCATCGTCTTATTTTGGCCATAACATATTCTAGTTCAAATTTGACCCTCTAGATGACAGATTTGGTCTTTAAGCTCTGCATGAGAGTTGTAGATCTTAAAATCGTCTTTCTGTTCATCTAAAGAACACCTGAATCCAACTTTTGTACAAAAGGTTACAACCGTTTTTCTGATTCTTCTCTTGACGTCAGCGATTCATCTCATGACGTCAATATTGTCTCATTTTTGCCAGAACATATTCTAGCCAAAATTTGGTCCTATAGATTACAGAATTGGTCTTTAAGGTCTGCATAAGAGTTGTAGATCTTGAAGCCTCTTCGTATTCATCTAAAGAACACCTAAATCCGATTTCTGTATAAAACGTTATGACGATTTTTTTGATTCGTCTCATGACATCAACGATTCGTCTCATGAAGTCAGCATCATCTCATTTTAACCAGAACATCTTCTAGTCCCAATATGACCCTATAGATAATAGAATTGGTCTTTAAGGTCTGCATGAGAGTTGTGGATCTTGAAGTCCTTTTTGTATTCATCTAAAGAACACCTAAATCCGATTTCTGTACAAAAAGTTATGACAATTTTTCTGATTTGTCTCATGACATCAGCGATTCGTCTCATGATGTTAGCATCGTCTCATTTTGGCCAGAGCATATTCTAGTTCAAATTTGTACAAAAGGTTACGACCATTTTCTGATTCATCTCATGATGTCAGCGATTCGTCTTATGACGTCAGCCTCGTCTCATTTTGGCCATAACATATTCTAGTTCAAATTTGGCCCTCTAGATGACAGATTTGGTCTTTAAGGTCTGCATGAGAGTTGTAGATCTTAAAATCCTCTTTCTATTAATCTAAAGAACACCTGAATCCAACTTTTGTACAAAAGGTTACGACCATTTTTCTGATTCTTCCCAAGACGTCAGCGATTCGTCTCATGACGTCAATATCGTCTCATTTTTGCCAGAACATATTCTAATCAAAATTTGACCCTATAGATTACATAATTGGTCATTAAGGTCTGCATAAGAGTTGTAGATCTTGAAGTCCTCTTTGTAATCATTTAAAAAACACCTAAATCCGATTTTTGTATAGAAAATTATGACAATTTTTTTGATTCGTCTCATGATGTCAACATCATCTCATTTTAGCCAGAACATTTTCTAGTCCCAATATGACCCTATAGATGATAGAATTGGTCTTTAAGGTCTGCATGAGAGTTGTAGATCTTGAAGTCCTCTTTGTATTCATCTAAAGAACACCTAAATCTGATTTCTATTCAAAAAGTTATGACAATTTTTCTAATTTTTCTCATGACATCAGCGATTTGCTTCATGACGTCAGCATCGTCTCATTTTGGCCAAAGCATATTCTAGTTCAAATTTGACCCTCTAGATGACAGATTTGGTCTTTAAGGTCTGCATGAGAGTTTTAGATCTTAAAATCCTCTTTCTATTTATCTAAAGAACACCTGAATCCAACATTTGTACAAAAGGTTACGACCATTTTTCTGATTCATCTCATGATGTCAACGATTCGTCTTATGACGTCAGCATCGTCTCATTTTGGCCATAATATATTCTAGTTCAAATTTGACCCTCTAGATGAAAGATTTGGTCTTTAAGGTCTGCATGAGAGTTGTAGATCTTAAAATCCTCTTCCTATTCATCTAAAGAACACCTGAATCCAACTTTGTGCAAAAGGTTATGACCATTTTTCTGATTCTTCTCATGACGTTAGCGATTCATCTCATGACGTCAATATCGTCTCATTTTTGCTAGAACATATTCTAATCAAAATTTGATCCTGTAGATTACATAATTGGTCTTTTGAGGTTTGCATAAGAGTTGTAGATCTTGAAGTGCTCTTTGCATTCATCTAAAGAACACCTAAATCCAATTTCTGTATAAAAAATTATGACAATTTTTTTGATTCGTCTCATGACGTCAACATCGTCTCATTTTAGCCAGAACATGTTCTAGTCTCAATATGACCCTATAGATGATAGAATTGGTCTTTAAGCTCTGCATGAGAGTTGTAGATCTTGAAGTCCTCTTTGTATTCATCTAAAGAAAACCTAAACCTGATTTCTGTACAAAAAGTTATGACAATTTTTTTGATTTGTCTCATGACATCAGTGATTCGTCTCATGAAGTCAGCATCGTCTCATTTTGGCCAGAACATTTTCCAGTCAAAATTTGACCCTATATATGAAAGAATTGGTCTTTACGGTCTTCATAAGAGTTGTAGATCTTGAATTTCTCTTTCTAATCATCTAAAGAACACCTGAATCTGATATCTCTACAAAACCTTATGACCATTTTTCTGATTCATCTCATGATGTCAGCGATTCGTCTCATGACGTGAGTATCATCTCATTTTGGCCAGAACATCTTCTAGTCCAAATTTGACCATCTAGATGATTGAATTGGTCTTTAATTTCTTCATGAGAGTTATAGATATTGAAGTCCTCTTTCTATTCATTTAAAGAACACCTGAATTCAATTTCTGCACAAGAAGTTATGATCATTTTTCTGATCCATCTCATGAAATCAACGATTCGTCTCATAACGTCAGCGTCGTCTCATTTTAGTTAGAACATATTCTAGTCCAAATTTGACCCTCTAGATGGCAGAATTGGTCTTTAAGGTCTGTATGAGAGTTGTAGATCTTGAAGTCCTTTTTTGTATTCACCTAAAGAACACCTAAATTCGATTTCTGTACAAAACGTTATGACCATTTTTCTGATTCATCTCATGACATAAGTGATTCGTCTCATGACGTCAGCATCGTCTCATTTTGACCAGAACATTTTCTAGTCCATATTTGATCCTATAGATGATAGAATTAGTCTTTACGGTCTACATAAGTGTTGTAGATCTTGAAGTCCTCTTTCTAATCATATAAAGAGCACCTGAATCTGATTTCTATACAAAAGGTGAAGTGAATCACAAGTTATTATGATGCTTATAATACGATATATGGATGCACGAGAAGGGGGGCTTGAATTGTGTATTCTCCTTTTTCTAAAAAAATTTTTTTCAAAAACGTTTTGCTAAAAACCAAGTTCTTATCGTAGAAACTTCAGTAAATCTGAATTATTCAAAACTTTGACAAACTTGTTTTTTAAATCTAAGTAATAACAAAACTTTGAACTTAAAGAGATATAAGATTGAGAGAAGTCGACACAACAATTTTATACTGGTTCACCCCAAACCGTGGGCTACGTCCAGTTCACAGAAGTCTTTATGAGATTTCACTATCTCTTCAACGTTTACAAGTATTCTTTCTGAGCCTCTTCAGGTCTCTACACTCAGTATTCTTTCACTCTTAGCCTCTGCAGGCTACCTGTACTACTTTCTTACAAAAGTGTTTGAACTCTGTTACAGTAAAACTAGCTCTCAGCTAATTTGCACAATAATCTCATAGATAGGCTTTTTCGTTCGCGTATATGTAAATCAACTAACTTTTTAATCTTCGACTTCGACTCATATTTATAGCCTTCGTCTGCAACTGCTTCTTGATTCTTGATTCTTGATTCTTGATTCTTGAATCTTGAAAGAAACGGTTAATCAGTTGAGTTATGCAACTAACTCAAACTGACTCTTGCGTCTGCTTTCCTTTCTTCGTCTGCTTTTGATTCTGCGTCTGCTTCTTCTTCTGTGTCTGTTTTCTTTTCTGCGTTTGCTTTTTATTTTGCGTCTGTTTTCTTTTCTGCGTCTGCTTTTTATTCTGCGTCTGCTTTCTCTTCTGCGTTTGTGTTTTCTCTTCTGCGTCTGTGTTTTATTCTGCGTCTGTTTTCTTCTTCTGCGTCTGCTTTCTCTTCTGCGTCTGTTTTTTTTACTTCGTCTGCTTTTCTCATTCTTCGTCTGCTTTTTACTTCGACTGCGTCATCAAAATCATATATATGTAAAGTCATTTTGACTCAACAACATATACCTTCAACCCTGATAGTTCTGTACTGTCCTGTTGTCACTTTTCCAACTACTTGAAAAGTTGCATTTGTGGTGGAGCGGCCACACTGTCTTCCTGATGGTTTTGAAATATGATGAGAAACATGGATTCCTCTTGGTTGAGTTGTGTTACATGCCTCATCTATGTTCCTCACAGCTACCTGCATCTGATCTTCTGTAAGATCATCTGTATTTCCTTCAGGGTATATCTACTTTTTTCCTTTGTCTTCATTGCATACAATGTTTGAAGCTCTCATTTGTATATCTGGTACAATCTTGATCAATGTTTTATTTGTGATTGGGTAAATAGTATATCGATCCTTAAACATCTTCATTGGATATGGTTCTGACTTTTCATCTCGCAGAATACCATATAATCTTCTTTCTTCATGATTTAGAAGATGTATTGATCGATTATTGATCAATATTGGTTCGACTTATACCTTGACTAACCTTTTCAAAGGTTCTCTTGTGATAATTGAGCTTCTACTTGTAACAGGCACCGATTCTTAAATCACCTTCATTCTCAAATCCTCTTTTCTGATAGGTTGAGAGGGATTATAATGTGCTGATATGTGTTCAATTGACTTTGTATTTTGTTGAACATTAGTTGAAGTAATCTTTTTCTGACTGGTCTTTAGCTTCTTACTTTCTTCTACCAATCTAGAAAGAGGTTGTTATTGAGGTTTCTTCCTTTCAAACACCAACTTCCTCTTAATTTCTGTTTCTTTAGTCGATTTTGCTAGTTGTTCTTGCAAAATTGAGACCAAAGATCTAGTAGCCTATGAAGCTTTCTCTGCCCTTCCAGAATCTTCACCACGAGTCAAACCTTTCCCTTTCTTCTGTTCTTGTTGACTCAAAGTTAATAATCTCGGTGACCTTCTTGATTGTTTGGATTTCTCAGAATAAAGTATCTCCCCCTTTCTTTTCAACAACACTTGTTTTACAGATTATTTCACCTGGCTTTCTTCTCTTTATGACATCGTCTTAGCTTTAATTGATACCTCTGACGATTTATTCTTCTCTTCTATAGACATTCTTCTTATGGATTGAGGTTTTGTCTTCTTTTCGAGTGTAACATTTTCATTCAAGCTGCTTCTGACAATACGCTTCAGTCCTTGCTTTTGCTATAGAATCTGTATCCTCCTTTTCTTGAGACTTCAAACCCATTCTACAGATAGTTGACGCATTAATGATGCTTTTTATATTCATCTTCATTATGTTTCCTCTGTCAAGAAGAATTCCAGTATCTCTAAAGATCCTTATTAGCAGCATACCATACGGTAAGGCATTAGAATCTCTCTTCGACTTCATCATGTACCTTAAAATTAGGTGTGGAAGATTTATAGGTTGATGATTGAGTAGATGAAACAAGCATTGTTCATCTATCATCATCACAACATTCTTCAAGCTTGTTCTTAGTAGAATACAATGAAAAAGTAGCGCATGTAGAACCCTAGCCTTCGAAACAAGAGTTGACGCCTTCTTGTCCTTTGGGTCACTACTTCTATAGAGTTGTCGATTGATATGTGCTTTCTCTACACTGCCTTGAGTCATCCGTCTTGTGTTATGAGATGGCTTTTCTCCAACACATGGACATTTACTAACTTTCTCGATTAACTCCATTATCACAATAACTGACAATCTATCCACCGTTGATACTAAGGTATCCTCTACTACTTTGCATTCTTCCAAAACTCATATACTTCATTCAGATAGATTGTTTCACGAACCTGAAAGAAATTTTTCCATCCCACAGCATAAATTTTTGGTTCAATATCCATTTGGTTCTTCTTCAAAGAGTCGAAATCAACATGTCGTCCATAAATCATAGATTGCTCCATTTATGATCTATAGATAATAAAAACTAAACACACAAATGTATCTTTCTCAAAGTAATGATGTTAGTATCTGAAGATGAGAATGTGAACAAAAAAAACTTGATATCAAGAATAGAGTAATGAAAGGTTTTGTTGAGAGTTTTGCAAAAGTTGATTTCAGAGTATTTCAAGAATATTCTAGAGTAGGTGATATTCTAAAACCTTTGAGATGATTTCCCTCTAATACCTTCTCTTAAAAAAATTACCGTCTGTAACTTACTATTACTGTTTTCTTGAATACTTGCGACTTTTTATCTTCCTTACTAAGAAAATCAGTTGGGTCATGACGTGTCAGATGATTGGTGACTCAACACTACCATATTCAAGTTTCGTCTGATTTCTTTGAATCTTTCTTCATTCAAAGGTTTAGTGAAGATATTTGCCCATTGATGATTTGTCTCAACAAATTGTAGACTAACGATTCCCCTCTGTACATAGTCTCGTAGGAAATGATGTTTAACTTCGATATGCTTTACCCTCGAGTGTTGTATTGGATTCTTCGATAGGTTGACAGCACTTATGTTGTGACAGAAAATTGGGATTTGTTTTTCTTGTATTGAATAATCTTTTAACTGATACTTGATTCACAATGTCTGTGAGCAACAACTTGCAGTTGACATATATTTAGCTTCTACAGTAGATAGAGCAATTGAACTTTACCCCTTACTTGACCAAGAAACTAGATTATGGCCAAGAATGTGACAACCTCCACTTGTACTCTTCCTATCGATCCTGTCTCCAACATAATTGACATCACAATAGCCAATTAACCTAAAATCTTTACCTTTCTCATACATTAAGCAAAGATCAGTAGAACCTGATAGATATATCAAAATTCTTTTAACAATAATATAGTGAGATTCTCTAGGATATGCTTGAAATAAAGCACACAAACATACACTAAACAGAATATCAGGTCTGCTTGTTGTAAGGTAAAGTAAAGAACCAATAATTCCTGTAAAAAGAGTTTATTCAACCTTCTTACCTGTTTCATCCTTAGATAAAAGCTTTGAAGAATGCATAGGAGTTGACATAGGTTTCACTTTTTCCATTCCATATTTAACCAACAGTTCTTTGATATATTTCTGTTGATGAATAAAAATCTTTTCTTCGGTTTGCTTAATTTGTAAACCAAGAAAGAATTTTAATTCACCCATCATGCTCATTTCAAATTCACTTTTCATCAGATTCTCAAAACTGGAACATAGCTTTTTAGAAGTTACATCAAAAATAATATCATCAATATATATCTGTACTATGATGAAATTATTTTTAATACATTTTCTAAATAAAATCTTGTCTACATGTCCTCTATTAAACCATTTTCAATAAAAAAAAGGAACTTAAATGATCATACCAAGCTCGATGAGCTTGTTTCAAACCATACAAAGCTTTATGAAGTCTATAAACATAATCTGGTTTATTAGAATCTTCAAAACCAGGAGGTTGCTTTACATATACCTCTTCATCTATAAACCATTCAAAGGTGCACTTTTCACATCCATTTGAAATAGTTTTATATTATGACAAACAACATATGCAAGCAAAATCCTAATAGCTTCTAATCTAGCTAAAGGAGCATAGGTTTCATTATAGTCTATTCTTTCTTGTTGATTATAGCCTTGAGCTACTAATCTAGCTTTGTTACGACTAACTCTACCTGATTCGTCTAGTTTATTTTAAAAAACCCATCTGGTTCCTATGATAGACTTGTTGGAGGGTCTAGGAACTAAAGACCAAACTTTATTCCTTGTAAATTGATTCAGCTCCTCTTGTATGGCTAAAATCCAAGCTTCATCCTAAAGAGCTTCATTAATTTTCTTAGGCTTTATTTCAGAAATAAAAGCTACATTTGCTTCTCTTCTGAATTTAGACCTAGTTCTCACACCTTCTGAAGTTTCACCTATAATCAGATTTTCTGGGTGAGAAGATTTATACCTCCAGTCTTTTCTCAGATTGAGATTATCTTGAATATCTTCTACTTTGTCTAGTGGATCATCTAATGGTGACAAGTCTACATTATCATCCAAGGGAACTGATAGGGTTTCATTATCAGTATCATTTCTTCTATCTAGTTGAGACCCATCATCAAATTTGACATGCATAGTTCTTCAACAGATTTAGAAGTAAGATTGTAAACCCTATAAGCTTTAGAAGACAATGAGTATCATAGAAAAATTCCTGAATTGATCTTAGAATCAAATTTATCTAATATTTCTTTTGTATTCAATATAGTACACTTGTAACCAAACGGATGGAAGTAGGAGATATTTGGCTTCCTTCTTTTCCATAACTCATGCGGAGTTTTATTTAACCAAGGTCGCAAAAGTATTCTATTTTGAATATAATAAGATGTATTTACAGCTTCTGCCTAGAAATACTTAGGAAGATTCGTTTCACAAAGCATGGTTCTTGCCATTTCCTGAATCATGCTGTTCTTTCTTTCTACAACTCCATTCTGTTGTGGAGTTCTAGGAGCAGAGAAATTATAGAAAATTCTATTATCTTCACAAAACATTCTGAATTTTTCGTTTTCAAATTCACCACTATGATCACTTCTAATTCCAGCAATAGAAATTCCTTTTTCATTTTATAATTTTTTGGAAAGAACTTTAAAAAATTTAAAAGACTCATCTTTACGTGACAAAAATAATATCCAACAAAATCTAGTGAAGTCGTCAACAATTACAAGACCATACTTCTTTCCGCCAAGACTTAATGTCCTAGTTGAACCAAATAAATCTATATGTAACAACTCTAGAGGTCTAGACGAAGTTACAACATTTTTAGAAGAACAAGATGTTTTAAACTGTTTTCCTTTTTGACAACTCTCACTAAAGAAATCCTTGTTAAAACTTATTTTTGGTAAGCCTCTTACCAAATCATATTTAATCAACTTGGAAATATGTTTAAAACTAACATGACCTAGCTTTTTATTCCAAATCAGTTTTTCTTCATCTGTTGATATAAAACATGAAATATTTTGACTTTGCAAATCTTCTAAATTAATCTTATCAAGATTGTTTCGTCTTTTGGAAGAGAAGAATATGGAACCGTCCTTGTTTGACTACACAAGAGTTTTGATTAAAGGATACTTCAAAGCTAGAGTCACATAATTGACTTACACTAATCAAATTATGCATTAAACCTTTAACAACATAACATTATCAATAGATGCAAAGGAATCTTTACCAATTTTTCCAATTCCAACTATCTTGCCCTGTTGGTTGTCTCCAAAAGTTATTGATCCTCCCTTCTTATTTTGAAGATCTAGGAACATAAACCTTCTTTTCATCATATGTCACGAGCATCCACTGTCCAAATATAATTGGTACTGGTTGCTTTTTCCAAGGAAAGAGATCTGTAGTAGGTATTATGTTTTTTTTAGGTACCTAGATTTTTTTGGGTCCTTTGGGGTTAGTCTTATAATTATTCATCGAATGATAATAAGAAGACTAGTGCTTTTTTCTTTCTATAAGAAACAAAATTCTTTTTATAACGAGTATTGCTATTAGTAAACCCTAAACCACTCTTATCATTAGGGTGTCTATATCTTCCAATAATGTCATTAATTTTTTTGTACTTTCAGTAAAGGTTGATAAATTTGTTGAAAGAGTATTAATCCTTTGTTTCATTTGACTAATTTCCTCAGATCTATCTATAGTTACTTTCTTCTTCATATCGTCTACTTGTTTCTTAAGGCAGACGTTTTCTTTTTCTAACTTTTCCGTGTTCTTCAAATTTTCGACAAACTTCCTATTTAAGGATCTATATTACTTCAGTATAGCATGTGAATCTTCTAACAATTCTAAATATGCATCTTGAAGTTCATTAAAGTTAAAAGTTACCTCATCGTCACTTTCTTTTTTGACTACCAAGTATATATTTGCTTGAACTGATGCTTCTAAATCAGAATCATATTCGAACGAATCCAAATCTTCTCAAGTTGCCATCATGCTCTTTTTGTTTTCTTTATTTTTCTTTGGTTTTCTTTTAAGTAACAGACATTCAGACTTGTAGTGTCCTGGTTTGTTGCACTCGTAGCAAATGATAGAGGTCTTCTCGTTCTTGACTTCGTCTTTGCTATTTTTCTTAAAAGAAAAATCTTTATTTCCCTTTGCTTTCTTTTTCCACATTCTTCTAATCTTTCTTGAAATGAAAGATAGTTCATCATCATCTTCACTTGAATCTTGATCAGATTCACTGGTATCGTCATTCTTGATTTCTTCAATCTTCAATGCTTTTGATGATGAACTTTTTTTTAAAAAAATCTTATGATTTTTCTGACCAGCATTTAATGCTATAGATTTGTCTCTTATAGATTTATCTTCTACATCAAACTCTACTTCATGTATCTTCAAAGAACCAAGCAATTCGTCTAGCTTTAATTTGCTCAAGTCCTTGGCTTCTTATATTGTAGTAACTTTGGGTCTCCATATTTTAGGTAGACTTTTGAGAATCTTCCTGACATGGTCTTGATTATCATAGATTCTCCCAAGAGCTTTAAGTCCATTAATGATAGTTTGAAATCGTCAAAACATCTGATCAATAAACTCATCATCTTGAACAGCTCATACTGATGTACAAGAATACTGATCTTTGACTCTTTCACCTGATTTATGCCTTTATGTGTGATGGAAAAAGTGTCCCACATCTCCTTTGCAGTTTTGCATCCATGAACTTTATCATATTCACTTCAGCTTAGAGCACAACTCAGAAAGAACTTGGCCTTTGAATTTAATTGAAATCTAGCTTTCTGATCGACTGACCATCTGGTACAAGGAATGGTATTTCCTTCATCATCTACTGGTATGTATGGTCCATTCTAGATGATATCCCAAAGATCAATGTCTGTGGATTCTATAAAGAGCCGCATCCTGTCCTTCCAATAATGATAATCCTCACCATTGAATGCAGGAGCTCTTATGACCGAGGCACCTTTAGCTATAAAAACATGTGATTCAGCCATGCATCTTTGTCCTCACTTTATAAAGGTGGTTCTTGGAAACTGATCTCTGATACCAACTGAAGTAAATCACTTGTTAATATATAATTCACGTAAAGTATATGAAATACACAAGAAGGGGGGGTTGAATTATGTAATCTTTTTGAGAATACAAAAACTTTTGATATTTCTTGAAAAAACTTTTTCAACTATCAAATGAATACTCAACATATTATACTAAAGTGGCTACGTATTTGAATCGCAAATAACTTCTATCTATTTGTCTAACAACAAAGAAAATTAAAGTGTAAGGTTAGAGAATAAACGCTGTGATTTTATACTGGTTCACCCCAAACCTTGGGCTACGTCCAGTCCAAGGTTTACAAGTATACTTCGTCTGAGATTTCACTATACTTCTTCAACTTTGCAAGTATTCTTTCTTCTCTTCCAGAGCCTCTTCAGGTCTCTTACACAAAGTATTCTTTCTGCTATCTTAGCCTCTCCAGGCTTTTAGCCTTTTCTTTCTCTCACTAGGAAAGATATTGTGAGCTTTTTGTTATAGTAGTGTTTGCTCTCTTATATTACACTTTGAATACAGAATTTTCTAAGTATGTAAAACTTGAAAGTGTAAAACTTTCTCTTAAAAGTTATTTAACTTTTTTAGTCCTTGACTAGGATTAGTATTTATAGCCTAAGTCTTTAACAACTTCTTGAAAATTGCTTCTTGTTTCTTGTAGAAATCGTTATTTAGTTGAGTTCTGTAACTAACTCCAACTCTAACTAACGAACTGTTCAACGTACTAGAGTATCATCATCTATGTATCCCCTGTGTTTTACTTCTTCTATGATGACATGTCATCTGTGTTTTGCTTCTTCTGTGATGACGTGTCGTCTGTGTTTTGCTTCTTCTATATTTTACTTCTTCTATGATGACGTGTTGTTTGTGTTTTGCTTCTTCTATGATGATGTGTCATCTGTATTTTGCTTCTTCAGTGATGACGTGTCATCTATGTTTTGCTTCTTCTGTGTTTTGCTTCTTCTGTGATGACGTGTCGTCTGTGTTATACTTCTTTTGTGTTTTGCTTCTTCTGTGATGACTATATGATACTTCTATTTTTCTGCACACTTAACTCACTTATCAAAATAGTTCATTTATTTCTAATATTATTATTATTTGATTGTCACCAAAATTAATAGACGTGAAGTCTTCTTGATTTAACAAGTTCGTCCTCCTCAATGACTTTTTCCTTACCTTTTTCCTGACTTTTCTCCACTAGATCTATAACTTCCTTCAAGATTGTCTTTGGTAACTCTTTTCCACTTATCAACTGAAGTGCCTTTAAATGTTCTTTCTCATAAGGTTTTGAAGTGCTGGGAAGGTTACCTAGGGGTCTGGTTAATACTACAGTTGCCAGTTGATCCATCTGTACCTCTAGGTTGTAGATTGATGATGCTTGATTTTTAATTAACTGATCAGTCTTTACTTGATAAATTTTCAGCGCCTGATCTCTCTGTGCTTGTGTCTCCTCGATATTGTTCACCTTCGATCCAATTGTAACCATCACTTCAATCATCTTTGAAAATTGGGAGCTCAGCTGTGAAAGTTGAGAATCTATCCTTGCAACTTGGGCTTCCATTTTTGCCTCTAGCCTTGATTCAATACCTCCAAACTTTGACTTTAAAGCAACATATGAGTTACTTTCCTTTTCCTAAAATCATGGGGGTCTTTGAAGTCCCCAATTGGTTCCTCTAGGGTTAGCCTAAGAAAAATTTGGATGGTTTTTCCATCCAGCATTATAAGTACCAGAATATGGGTTATTACTTTACCTTTGTTGGAACCTTAAATAATGAGCTTGTTCTGTGCCTTTCGTGCCCATCAAATAAAATTATGATGAATTATGACTATCTGCTCCACAAATCTCATAATTTTGATGCATATACTTCAAAGAATTAGATGAAGGTTTAAGATCACTTACCTGTTTCCTTAATGATGCAATTTTTTAAAATAAAGCAGCTATTGAATTTGTTGATATATCCCTTTCTGTTCCTTCATCTGCAGTGGTTTACTCCTTTCATTATACCAAAGGCAGTTGTTAGCAACCATGCCTTCAATCAGGTCATATAAAGCATCTATGGTCTTCTTCATCAATGAACCTCCTGCAGCTGTATCAATAGTGCCTTTGGTTGCTGAATTGACCCCATTATAAAATGTTTGTATCAAAAATTCCCTAGGTAGATTATGATGGGGGTAGCTCCTCTATAACTCCTTGAAACGCTCCCATGCCTCATACAATGATTCTCCATTGTATTGCTAAAAGTTAGTGATTTCCTTCATGATCCTTGTTATCTTTGTCAATGGAAAATATTTGGACAAAAAGGCTTGCAAGAATAAATTCCATCAAATTTCTTTCTTCACCATCTTGTTTCCTTTGCTCAATTTGATCTTATCTTCTTGCCTTTCTCAATTCCTTTTCTACTCTAGTGATGTCAAGTTCTCACAATTTCTCCGCCACTCCTACACTTCTCGTGTGCATACACCTATTACACACCTATTTCATTTTGTTCAGGAAACTCAAATAATTAGATTTGAAAGATACAAAATATAAAAATTAAGAGCCATACAAACACACTTTAGGGTTGTCATAAAAGTAAGAACATAAATTTAGAAAATGGTAAATCAAAGTATCAATTTAACAACTTAGGATTGTCTGTTGGAACCCGATCCGGAAACCGGATCCCAACCGGAAAACGAAAGTCAAAGGACACGGATAACAAAGCGAAATACAAAACAAAAGCGGAATCGCATCGAATCGAAATCGAATACGGATAGAACACAAAGTAAACAAACAGATCAATTGGAACTGAATCACATTCCGACATCCGTTGGAAAACAAAGAACAAAGAACGGGATCGCGTTGGAAACCCTAAGACGGTCCAAATACGGTATAAATTTTTTTTTCTT
>JAOTIZ010000009.1:6148076-6163462 GCA_027123425.1 Erythroxylum panamense
CCAGAACTAGAATGCCCTGGCTTCTCTACCTTGTCAATATCTTCAATGGTTTGATCCTCCATGAAGATAACATCACGACTTCTCACAAGTTTCTTCTTAATAGGATCATACAGCCTATAACCAAACTCATCAAGGCCATAACCAATGAAGATGCACTGCCTATTCTTGGCATCCAACTTAGACCTCTCATCTTTAAGCAC
Organism: Erythroxylum panamense; assembly: GCA_027123425.1. Lineage (NCBI taxonomy): Eukaryota > Viridiplantae > Streptophyta > Magnoliopsida > Malpighiales > Erythroxylaceae > Erythroxylum > Erythroxylum panamense. Next base: position 6,148,277 of record JAOTIZ010000009.1, read on the forward strand.
ATATATAAAAGCTTTGCATCCAAACACTCTCAAGTGGTCATAGGAAACATCCTTATCATACCACACTCTGTTTGGAACATCACCCTACAAACCAATAGTAAGAGATAAATTAATAACATGTGTAGCTGCTAATACATCCTCACCTTAAAATGAACTAGGCAACTTAGCTTCAGAAAGCATGGATATGACTTTCTCCATCAAGGTATTATTCATCCTCTTTGCCAAGCTGTTAAGCTGAGGAGTCTTTGGAGGAGTCTTTTGGTGTCTAATGCCCATTTGTCTGTAGTATACATCAAACGGCCCACAGTATTCACCACCGTTGTTTGTGCGAATGCACTTCAGCTTCTTTCTAGTCTCTCTCTCAACAAAATCTTCAAACTACTTAAAGACCTCCAACACTTGGTCTTTAGTCTTCAAGACATAAACCTATAATTTCCTAGAATAGTCATTAATGAAGGAAACAAAATACAATCCACCCCTCAAAGTTCTTGTCTTCATAGGATCACACAAATCTGAATGCACCAACTTAAGCAACTCAGTCTTTCTTGAAAGAGGATTAGTCTTAAAAGAAACACTGTATTGTTTTCCAACCAAGCATTGCTCATAATTTTATAGTTTAGCACCCTTCAAATCTGATAAGAGATTCTTCTTGGCCAACACATTCAATCCGTTCTCACTAATGTGGCTAAGTCTCTTGTGCCATAACACTGAAGAGTTATTTTCAATTGCATTCACCATGTCAGTACATACTAAAGTTGTTGTTCAGTATAAGCCAGAACACTTTCCACCACGAGCCACCACTAAGAAACCTTTAGTGATCTTCCACATACCACCACCATTGGTACTCACATAACTCTCATCATCAAGATTACCAATAGATATCAAGTGCAAACAAACATCATATGTATGCTTAACATTGTTCAAAACAAGTTTAGTTCCCGTACCTATTTCCAACACAATTGTCCCAATGCCAGCCGCTTTAGAGATAGTTTCATTTCTCATATTCAATATCCCATATTCACCTGTAGTATAAGATGAGAAAAAATCATTCCTCGATGTAACATGATAACAAGTACCAGTAACTACAACCCAGCTTGATTCATCACAAACAACCCCAATTAGACTCTCATCAAGGACTGTCACAAGGTCTTCTTCAGTGGCAATAGCAACATAATTCTCATTGTCATTCTCTTTCTTTTATTCCTTGCCTTTGTTGCCTTTCCTCTCTTTCTTCAACTTCCAGCAATTTTTCTACAAGTGCCTTTTCTTATCGCAATGAAAGCACTTAACATCTTTGTATCTACCTTTGGATTCACTTCAACTTTGTTCTCTGTTTTGAGAATCCAGGTTGTTATTTCTCCCCCTAGAGGTAGTCACCAAGACATCTGTTGAAGAGGAACCCTGAGACTTTCTTCTCATTTCTTCATTCAATAGATTGCTCTTGGCAAGATCCATAGAGATAACACCATCCGGAGTAGAATTTAAAAATTAAGATCTAAAAGTTTCTCAAGATCTTGGTAAGGAGTCAAGGAGAAACAAACCCTGTATTTCTTCATCGAATCTAATCCCCATTGCTGACACCTGATTCATAATTTCCTGGAAGTTATTCAAATGATCTATCATAGGAGTCCCATCACTATACTTCAAAGCTATCATCTACTTTATTAAGAACAACTTGTTGTTCCCAGTTTTTCGAGCTTATAGTTTCTCAAGCCACTCCCACAAGTTCTGAGCATGTGTCTCATCAGAAATATGATTCAATACATTGTCATCAACCTACTGTCTGATAAAACCACACACTTGTCTATGCACCAGATTCCATTCTTCATCCAATTTACCATTAGGCTTTTCAGTGGCAAATACTAGTAAGTGAAAAGTCTTCACATAAAGCAGATCCTCAATCTTGCCATTTTAAAGAGCATAATTGTCGCCATTCAAAGTAACTATCCTACTAGTATTGACAACTTCCATTGTTCACCACAACCACAAACATCTTGAACCAAAAAAAAGAAAGGAGGAGTCGATCACGCAGTGAAAACAAAGTAATTAGAACCAATAAACCTTTCCTTGTGTGAACAAACACAATCAACACCAAAAGAAAAATAGCAACCAACAAACTCACAAGTGCAAGAAACTAAGCAGTAAGAAATAAAGCACACATGCAATTTTTATGTGAAAAACCTCCCTTAGTGTGAGAAAGGAAAACCATGAGACTTAGTCCAATAAAGAAAAACTCCACTATCACCAATCAAGTTACAAAGAGTTTTTCATCTCTAGATATAACTAGAGTCACCACTCAACTCAAGAGACAGTAACAATCATCAACAAGATGAAAGAATAAAAGAGTTGAGAACAATATCACCCTTAGAATCTGACAGTAACTTCAACTAAAGATCAGGGCACCTTGGAGACCTCCAAATCTAATATCCACCATTCAGAATGAATAACAACGAGAGAGGAATCTCTGGTTAAAATTTCAGGTTGATCTAACAAGAAATCACTATGCGATTGAAGGTTAGAAGAAAACTGCACAATGTTGGGAAGAATAACGAAAATTCCCACCTAAGCCTCTCTTTTCTCTTTTCCCTCTCTTTTTCTCTTACGGCTAAACTTCTCCAACTTTTCTTAACCTATTAGGGTTAAAAACACCCTATTATACTTGGGCTTTGGACTTCATTTATAATTGACCCAAACCCAACTATTTCCTCAAGAAGAACCTGGCAAAGGTTGCTGATCAGCTTTTGGCTCCATCTCTCAGGGTTTTAATTGGAGGAGAAATAATGTGGCACTTATTTGTGTTAGTAGAGGACAATATTTGAGTGCCTCTCTTGAGCTTTCACCTAAAACATACTTCTAATTTAGCTTGGGATTGAGTTTAATATTCTAATCATTTTTTAGTTTAGGTGGTGTAGAGTCTAGTTTATCCAATGAATTGTAACAATAATAGGAGTAAGGTTAGAGGATGGAGTGAGAAGGGGGCCAAGAGAAGTGGTAGCTAATAGGGTGAAAAGGTATTAATAGTTAAAGGATTCTAACTTTGATCAGAGGAGTAGACTGCCATACCTTGAAAGGGAATGTTACAAGGAAAAAGTTTGAGATATTTTTGAAATGTCATTTCATAAATATAAAAAATCGAGACGAAAATTGATAACAAATAATGAAAGGACAAAAAATCCCTTAGTAGAGGACTTAAGCAAAAGGAGGAGAATAGCAAGTAGACAGACAACGTAATAAAGGACTAAGCAAGGAGAGAAAGAAAAGCAAGCAGACAATGTGAGGTAGTTCGTTTTGAAGCAGTCCCTTTTAGTTCAAGTGATTTTCCAAGACAAGGGCTAGTAGCAATCAACTTTCGTAGCCAAAGCTAAGGTATCAATCGGCTTTCTTTCTATCTGATTTTCTGCCAGGGGTAGAGGTAGAGCCAGTGAAAGTCGCTTTCCTTTCAAGTCGAACGATTCCATAATAATTGCGCATTTTAAGCGCAAGTCATTAATGGAATCAGAAGAAACTTCGCTGGGATTATCCACCTCTTTCACCCAGTTTGGAATTGGTTCCGAAGGTGAAAGAGAAATACATAAGAGAAGGAAAACACAAAAAATAGCCTTGGAAGTACCAATTCCAATTTAAAGAGAGGGCGCAACATCTCCGTCTAAACAACTCCATTCTAAAACAATAACTTAAATGCATTGATGAAGTTCAATAAATTTTCTTTATTAGGTAAAATCATAATACCCTTTGTAATATAGAATACTTCAAAAGTTTACTATAACTATAACTTAATATTCAATCTTGTAATCTTACTTTTGATCTGACATGCACTTTTATATATTAAAATATGTTCAACACTTAATTTATTTTGTAAAAAAATTATAAATAAAAATAAGAAAAAGTTCGTGACAGTAAAATAATATGATAAATTATAAGAATTATTCATTCCAACTTTAATTTTAGTTAAAAATAAATATAAAGTTATATTGCTAAAAGTTTATTTAAAAATACAATATGCCACTGTACTATTATAACTATTAGTAATATAAATTAAAAAATCATACCATTTTCATATAATTGGTAATATTACACTTCACCAAGTCCTTTATATAATTATTTTTCATTCCTTAATAATTGAAACGAATATGTATAAAAATAATACATTTTAAAATAAAATTTTATAGCTTAAAGCAGGACTGAAAACTTGATCGGATTATTTATTTCTTCAATATCGTTTTTTTTAATGTACTTCCTAACTCCTATAGCAAATCGCAGGCAAGTATCAACTAACCTCCAAATGGGGCAAAACACACCAATTTTTTTTAATAAAAAATTATATCAGCCTTTCATCCCTACACAGCTACAACTACCGTGTGTGGTCCATTCCCAGAACTCCCCGAACATTCACAATAATAATATCAGGGCTCCACAATTATCTTCCCGGTAGCATGACCACTAACGCTCCGAGTCCAAGCATCTTTAGCTTGGCTTAAGGGATGCTTCGAGTCGATAATGGTCTTCAGCTTTCCCTCCTTGACCAACTCAACAAGATAATCCAGGTTCTCCTTTTTAGGAATTAAGAGCAGTGGCACGAGCTGCTTCTTAGAGCAAGTGAATTTCTTAACCACGAATGTCATAATGGAGCTTGGCCCTGGAGTAACGTCTATAACCTTCCCATTTTCACTCAAGTTAGGCTCAAAGGTTTTCCAAGGAATGTTTGTAGTACAGTTAATCACTGTGTCGTACTTACGACCAGATGGGCTATTAAGAGCTGCCCCATCAGGGGTCCTGTAATCAAGAACTTCATCAGCACCTAAACTCTTTACAAGTTCAATGTTGCGAGCACCACATGTTGCTGTCACATGAGCATTTCCGAGTTTGGCCAGTTGAACTGCATAATGTCCGACGCCACCTGAAGCAGCTGTGATGAGGATGTTCTTCTGTTTGCAGCTTCCATCGAGTTTGATTTCTGCAGATTTAGTGATGGCCTGATGAGCCGTCAGACCAGCAACCGGTAAGCCTGCACCTTCAGCTGTGGAAACTTCACAAGGTCTTTGAACAGTCAAGCTCTCCTTAGCGACTGCATACTCTGCTAGGCCACCTCCTTTCTGCAAATTATAAATTCCACTAGATAGATCACAAAATGAGGAAAAAGTAACCAGCATAGTCCAAATAATAAAAATGAACTTCCCATGCCACAGCTGTACTTTCCACTAATAACTGAATCATGTAAAATTTAAAGACAAGTTCTAGCAAATGTGGAAAGTAGATTTCACAAAGGAGTTATCATTTTCTTTCTATAGTTTAATTGTTCAAACTTGAGCTAATGGAGAAGGAACATGTCTATAGTGTTAATTGAGTTCATGCTCATCAACAACAGATCATATTTCTGGTACGAGTGCAAGTTGCTGTCATTCCCATTTATCGCAGGTTCTGGGATTACGGACCATAACAGAAGACGTGCTTTCAGATATTCAGAAACTAGAATACGATCAAGCCATTGCCCCACCTCTTCCAAGAACACCAATCTTCAGGTTCTGTTTCCTCTGTTATATATACTGGATAGCTGGTCTAAAACTCTAGAGCTTATCTGATTTACAATTCTGTAACTGGGGTAATAATTTTAAATGAAATATGAGTACAAGTTGACAAAAATCTAATGCATTCCACTATCATGCTCTATCTATCTCTCATTCACAATCAATGACTAAAGTCAGCTGCAGCTTCCTTTGTGACAATTTTTCTCCTAATCAAGATTCTTAATTGCAATTTTGAGTTTGCGCTTGTCTAGGCATTAATGCTTAATAAAACTAGAAAATTTGATTGATCAAGTTGTGATGTATGGAGGCAAGGAGCCAAAAGAATGCATAAGCACTTACAAAGTGACTGAGCAGTGCTACAACCTTGTCACCAACTTTGAAATTTTTAACTCCTGCTCCAATCTCCAGAACCTCTCCTGCCACATCAGTACCTATTGCAAGAATACAAAATTTCCAGTTAAAAAATCTAAACAAAGAAATTAACTAAAATACGAAGAAATAAGGACAAGGCTCTGCACCAAGGATTCAGCATACTGTGTACATCTAGAATGAAGAAATGTGTAACATCACAGCCAACTAAAAGAATGCACGCAAGAATGTCAAAGTATCATCCACAATGCAAGTGATGTTCCAGTGAACAATCCTCAAGGAGGCAGGCTTGCTCTGGCATTATATGAGTTGTTCGTCTGTTTATTTGCCAATCTAAGTTAAAATTTTGCCCCAAGTATCTCTGTCCATCTTCTTTTTATTGCCAAAACGAGTCCATTTACCCGAAAATCAAAGTGACTGGAAGGAATTACGTTACGCTTAATCTAAAGGGGCACTAACATCAAGCATCACAAATAGAATAAAGGAAAGTAAAACAATTAGATATAGGTCATTTCTCCAAGAGATGATTCAGTCAGTCACTCACAGTATATAAACATGATTCATCCAAATAACAGGCAGCCAGGAAAATCAGTATAAAACCCTCGAAAGACGCAGTATCCCGAGTAATCCAGGGGAACAAACAGAATTTTAATAAAACGAATACTTACAGGGTATGTGAGGAAACCTGAGAGGGAAAAGAGGTCTCAACATGCCCTTCTGAGTTTTCCAATCAACAGGGTTGATACTAGTTGCCTCCAACTTGATCAAAACCTCACCATTCTTTGGACTTGGTATAGGAACCTCGACATCCTGCAAGTTCAACAACCTTGATATTAGTACTAAGGGCCAAGGGCTGACGCCTCCCAAATCATTTGTTCAGGAAGTACATTTTTTGCGATTAATTAAAAAAAAAAGAAACCAGTAACCTTTAAACCATCAACCCCTTCGCCATAACTGTCGTATCGAAGCGCGTGCATAAGTTTTGCCGCCATGGACAAGTGAAAGCAGTTTCGAGAAACGTAAGTGAGAATTAGAGGAAGAGGCTGAACAAAGAAAGAAGAATGTTTAGCTGAACTCTGTATTTGCGTAGTGGTAGTTGTAACTATCATAATATATACACACATATATCATGGATCATGCCGATCTCCTCAAATAGAAAACTCCAAATGTGAGAATGACATACTGTTGGAATGAGCTGTGAAGGAGATTTTCTTCCCTAATATGCTTCTTGAATGAAATGAAAATATTACGACTCAAAAAAGAAAATCTTTGTGGATGTAGGCAACAACGTAAACTCTGTTTTATCTTTCTTCTTGTTTTTCTTCTACATTTGATTGATGTTTTGACGCATACACATTATCATTTTTATATAACGAAATTTATTTTCGAGCATAGATAGATACATACCTGAAGAAAGTATTCTCTTTTTTGGTCAATGTTGATCAAAGCCTTAAACTTTTATATAGATATAAGAAAATATGAATGGAAAAGATAGAGGTGGAGATGGAGCATAAATACAAAATACGAATATGCAATTGATTCGACCAAAAATAATATAAATCGGTTTGCAATTTGGTTTGGTTTTATCAGTTTTTCTTTGTGTCCTCTTCTTCATGGTCACAGTTGCCAGGTTGGAGCTTGTTGTCGAAGATGGTGGACGAATGGGGGGCATATATGCATGGTTTAAGAAAAGCACATCAATCTCTCGGCATTAAGGTGTAAGCGTCTGCCCAACGAGTCTAGATCATCTGTCTAATATTACTCTATCTTATTGTGTCCAATAAATTTTAACCATTTATTTATGTGGATCTTATGTAGGGACCGCGTGAACCCCATGTAAGTTCTGCAAAATAAATAACTAAAATTTTATGAGACAGAATAAGACAGAGTAATATTAGACATAGAATCTTATGACCAACACAAACAATCACCTAAATTTGTCTGACTAGTCTGAGTATGATGTCGGAAAAGTGGAGGAGGTCTCTAATTGTCCTTCCTCCCAATGGCAATACTTGATTGAAGGGTTGAAGCTTTGATTTTTTGGAGTTTCGAAAGGAGAGATTTTCCAATTTCCCTTGCTTTTGTTTGAACTGTGTAGAAAGCCAAAAGCTGCGCATGCCTTCCACATGGATACCCAAAAGCTTGGTCCATGTTTAGTTCGTAATGTTCGTTAGTTATTCAAAATGAATTCGGTGGAGTTATTTATATGATTCAAAGTCAATATGTGTCATATTAATTCCTGTCCTCCTATTGATTTATAATTCTATATCATTACTAATAGTGGACACACAGTAATTAGGCTATTTGTAACTCTCTCTTTAATGAATAGACATTTTTTTAGTTAAAAAAGTAATTATTAATTAGTAATTTATTTATTATTGGTTTATCATATAATAATAGACATTAGCATATTTTTTATTTTAATAAAATATTTTTTACTTAGTCTTATAATTTTTACTTTTTACTTATTATATACCGATTTTATAGTGGTTTAATGCCGATTAAAATTTTATAGTGGTTTAATGCCGATTAAAATTTTATAGTGGTTTAATGCCGATTAAACCTTTAAATCTTAAACATTTTTTTTACTAACTTGATGTCTGGTCCGATTTTTAAAACATTATAGAGAAGATCATTTCTTTTTAATCCTTTTTTGAAAAAATCTATCCTTGAAATGTAAAAAATTTTCTTCAACATTCTTTGGCGTTGTTAAAGATATATGAACTTGGTTACTCATTTAATTTTAAAGTATTAAAATTTGTTAAATAATTTATTATGATTATAAGTTATTGTATATACATTCAAAATAAATCTAGAAAATAACTACTACTAAATTCAACTGTTAAAACACATAATCGCTGGGAAATATAATCTCTGTATGAAACAACTTATAAGTCTATAATTGGAGTTTGATAATTATTAGCTTGACCAGAAACCAGCTAACAAGTCTTGTTTTTGTGTTTGCACATCGATGATTAAAACTAATAGTAGATTAATTCTACAATTTCTATATGTTAGGCAATGGATCCTATGAAAGTTATGTTTCTTAATTCCCGAACCTTCCCATTCTTTTATTTGAGGTTCTTATACTAGCTAATTTCTTTACTTGGCTCTGTTTTCTTCTTCTATCTCAACTTTTTAGATCGATTTATCTTCTTTTTTGTACTTACCCTATGAGTGCTCTTTTCTTTGTACTCTTTCTTCCTTTTCTTCCAACACTTCAGATCCTCTTTAGAGTTTGGGAACAAATCCTCTATTCCTATAAGCCTATTCTATTCATTTTCATCCACACATTTACGTGAAACCTATATCAATGCGTGGTTAAAAATCAATGACACAGGCTTAGAACAGGTTCAACAGCATAGTTGATCCCGTGCCCTAGATTTTAATTACTTCAACTCTGTAGAGAGTCCAAGAAGGGTCTAGAGGTTGGGTCAATCCAAGGGCATCTTGGTATCTTTAATGTCTTTATATTTTCTAGTCTTTCCTGTTCTAGTAAGAGTTAGCTTTCTTAGATATTGGATATCAATAACTTTAGTTTTCCACAGTTGGTCACTCCTTCCCCCTCATCTGCTTAAGAACGACCTCTTCTAGGGAGGCGGATTGCTCCAATATTGCCAAAAGAAGGTAACCTGAAAGAAGAAAGTTATGTTAATACTTCCACTGAGGTGGTAAATCCAAGCCTCAGCTGGAGGAAGGTGATAAGAGGATGTGATACTGAATCTTTGGAATTTATCCCACCAATTACCAAAAAGGGTCGTCTTAAAGTAACCCTAAAGATTATCATATTAAAGAAAGAAGAAAAGGCCTAAAAGGCAATGATAGTTGTTTTTCTAGGAAGAAGACCACCATTCCTGGTGCAAAATAAACCATTTTGGAGGCTGGATCATAGCATGTCTAAGGTTCTCCTCTCTTTATACAACTATGGAGAACAAGCATCACTTTGAAAAAATCAAGTATGATAAGGTGCCGATATGGATGATGTTGCATAACATACCTTTAAAGTGCTGGTCAATGAAGGGTCTATGTATACTGACCAGTTATGTTGGAAAATCAGTATGTATAGATAAAAATATAGCCTTGAGAAGAAGAGTGGGATATGCAAGAATGTGCGTGAGTGTGAAACTAAAGGAGGAACTTCTTAACTATATTTCACTAATGAGGTTAGGTGAGGGAAAGACATTGATGGAGGACTTTAATTGAATTATGTAGCAATGGAAGCTTATATTTGAGATGCAAGATAAACAATAAAAGGAGACCGGTAGAATATTCCTAAAAAGGGATTATAATGAGCTAATTGGAGTATAGTTAAGTACCAATAGAAGCTTATATTGAGGATGCACGGTAAATAATAGAAGGAGGGAGGGAAAATATTCCTAAGGCCATGAAGGTACCAGTGCTAATGGAAAAGGGACAAGCTCGAGGGAGGAAAATACAGAGATAAAACAATCAACTGATGCTTCGACAAACTAAAAGGGGACTGTTGGTGGGAATGAAAGCTTAGAAAAGAAAGGTAATGTAAGGAGAGAAAAAAAGGGAAGACTTATGGAAAGCTCAGGCTAGGTGACTGGCAAAGTGGCAATGAACAATCTAAGTAGCTAGAAGTTAAAGGTGGAAGAATCCCTTGTATAGGTATTCAGAGGAGATAAGTTGATGGATAATAAGGAATTTAAGGTGGATAATAGGAGAAGATAAAGGCATAAGGCTAGAGGGCCTAAAACTAAAATGTTTCTAGAATGTCAATATCTTAGAAAGTGTGGAGAATCAATAAACCCTCAAAATAGTTAGCATTAAAGGATTTCATTTTAGACAATAAGCCAATTTTAATGGCATTTTGGACACCAAGTTGAGAAAGGAAAGACTGCGAACTCGGAATTGTTATGGAAATAATAGTCCTTCCAATCAAATCATCATAATCACCACTATTATCGTATTGTGATAACTTTTGATCAAATTTGGTTTATGTGTAAGTTCTACATTCTAATGAGCAGGTAATGCTTCTAAATGCCTACAGTTAGTGAAGTATAGGGTGCTTTCATATAAGATAGAATGATTACACATAATGCGTTATTATTACAAGAACTATTCAAGGGTTACTAAAAAAAGGAATGAACTAAGAAATAGTGCTATCAAGATTAATTTTCATAAAACTTATGACTTTTTAAGACGGGATTTTAGGCCCTAAAGATATTTGTGTTTCCTAAGAGACTTAAAAATTGGATTAGGCTATGCATGACTACTTTCTCAAGAATAATATTAATGTTAATGTAGACTTCAATTTCTATAACAAGTGTAGGCAATTAGAACTTTTTAACTTATACTTCTTGTATGATATAATTCTATTCTCAATGGCCCGTATGATTTAATAAACCTACTAATGGCATCTTTTAGACTATTTAGAAAACTTTCAAGGATGGAGATTAATTAAGAGCAAGAGCCATTTAATCCTATCATAGAGTGCCCAATACCTCACAGGTTGGCTAGTTAGTATAATATGCATTCAAGCAAAGTTTCCTCCATTCATTTATCTATGATTACTAATTGCACTAAGGAGACTTTAGTTTAGGGAATGTATTCCTTTGGTAGAGAAAGTATAGAAGAAGACTAAAAATTGGTACAATATAAACCTATCTCTAACTAGAAGGTTACACCTCATCGAGTTAGTTTTGAATTCACCACACATTTACTAGGCTTCCTATTTTGTACTAGTAATTAAAAAGGTTAATAAAGACCATAGAGAAATCATTGAGGCGCTTTGTTAAGAAAGTTTTATCTTTAATAAAGCTCCCAATATTTGCAAATATATGGATCGTAACTTATAGTATCAAAGGTGTCGATCTTACAAGAAATGGTTAATAGTAAATGAACCTAACTTTGTCTAAAGAGATAAAATATGATTTTAAAAAATTAAAAAAAATAAATCAAGCAAATAATTAAATAAAAAATGAGCTACCACAAATATGTGAGGAAAATCAAGGATGAAGTTTAGGATTTATTCTATAATTATTTTGTTACTTTAACCCCTATTGATTGAACTATGTGTTGATTCTAGATCTTCTAAGGGATTGACTACTCTTTATTAAGACCTAATCAATTAACACTAATTGAATATGAAAATTTCATAATTGCAATCTCTCAATTCATAACTCTTTCCCTAAAAATTTCAAATATTTTTTACGTGATCTATCGAATAACCAAGTTTTTGCACAAAATCTCTCTTTGAATGATGGTTGATGTGTTAATCATGTGACATATTAATCTACCAACTCTTGTTGCACAAATTAATCATATTACTTTTGACTCACTCTCTTGATTTATTGCTAAAGTATAAAATGCACCATTAACACAACAGAGAAGTTGTATTGAATCAACTGAAATCAAAGTCACAAAATAATTCAAGAACAAACACTAATCTGGAAATTTAGAACATAATAAACGTGAAGAACATCATCAAATTCAGTTCATACATCAAGTTTATTAAAAATAACAAGAAGAGAGAAAGAAGAACTTGATTTGGAACTTGAACTCAAAATTTGGAAATCTCCAATGCTTTCCTTGATGCTCCTTCTTTGATTCAAGAATGTAAGATGGTGGCTACTCTTTTTTAAGTGTTTTATGTACTTAAATAGTTCTTGAGGTTTATAGTGTTCTTTCTAAGGTTTACCCACTTAATTTGGTTTAAAAAAGCCCCAAAATAATAAAATTACAAAAAGAGTTTCATGTTGAAAAAGCTAAAATTCGTTGGAATTGTTGTTTGCGCTGTTAGTCGTGATTGTGACTTGCTTCCATATTTTCAATTCTTCTCTTTTCTTCAATTTCTTATTTCCATACAATTAAACACACATCACACACCTTTAAAAACATAAAATTAAGATCCAAATCATGCTTAAAACCACACAAACATATAAAATATAAACAAACACTAATAGTAACATAATTCACAACTCTTTCCCTAACAATTTCAATTAGTTCTGACATGATCTATTAAATAACCAAAGTCTCAGATAAGATCTCTCTTTGAATGATGGTTGAATTGTTAATCATGTGACATATTAATCTACCAACTCTTGTTGCACAAATTAATCAGATTACTTTTTACTCACTCTCTTAATTTATTTCCAAAGTATAAAATGCACCATTAACATAACATAGAAATTATATTAAATCAATTAAAATCAAATTCACAAATAATTCAAGAACAAACCCTAATCTAGAAATTTAGAACATAATAAACGTGAAGAACATCACCAAATTCAGTTCATACATCAAGTTTAATGAAAATAACAAGAAGAAAGAAAGAAGAACTTGAACTCAAAATCTGGAAATTTCCAATGCTCTCTTTGATGCTCCTTCTTTGATTTGTTTCTACATTAACAAATTTAATTTAGAAATAAATCAAAATGTTATAAAGACATAATTGATAACTATATAAATTATACATGAATTATAAGATTATCAAATAAAACAAAATCAGTAAATTTATCAACAAAAAACAAAATTCGTCAGTAAAATGTAGGGAGTTTATCGATGAACCACAAAAATACACCAATAAAATGCAATAAATTTATCAACAGAGCACTAAGATCTATCGATAAAGTTAGTCATGAATTTACCGATAAATTAGGAAATCTGTCGGTACAATTACTGACAGAGGAGCCTTGTCTGTCATTAAATTTACTGACCAAAATGAACCTTCCGTCATTAAATTTACCAACAACACAAAAATCACCGTCACTAAATATAACAATAAAATAAAAAAATCGATTAGTAAATTAGCAACATAAAATTTGTACTCTGTACAGCTATTTCTTTGACCACTCATTAATTTGTAAATTATGTCATTAACTTAGCTTGTTGATAGAAAACCTTCACATTTTATCGGTAATTTTACCTGCTAAGCCTCATTTTTCTTGTAGTGGATGTAGTGGTTGTTCTTGTATTGGTTCATCATAACCATTCTAGACTACATCCCACGTGTCTTGCACACCAAGGAATGCCTTTATTTGTATACTCCAACTATCATAGTTATTCTTCTAAGGGGCGGTAATGGAACTTATTTGAGTGGCATCATGCTAGAGGTTGTCATGGATCTAATACCAATTTGTTAGAGTCTAATGGTGTATTTAGCACTTTTAAAGTAGAGAGAAGAGAAGAATAACAAGCCAACTTGTTTGTGTTATTAACTCTTTAGATCCTCTTGCATAAAAACTTACTACAACTCCTTTTATAAGCCTAAACATCAGACAAAAATCCTAGAAATTCATATAACAATAAATATCATAATTCTAAATAATAAAGTTAATTATGATCATCCTTCACTAAAACCATCATAACCTTTTAAATTGAAGTCTAAATGACTTGAAACTATCACTAACTAAAACTAGACTTAAAGAGCTTTAAATCCATAGGTCACACATCCAAATTGTTCAACGTTTGTTCTTTCACAATTTCTTTTAAATCAGCCTCAAATTCTATCAACTGCAAACACTTTAACTATTAAACTATATTAAGTTTAGATTTCCAACAAGTAGATGGGACGTTCAGTGGATCTAGCTAAGTAACTTAAGCTCTCTGTTGACCAATATATAAGAGGCATTTTGTAGAAGTTTACCTAAATGAGAATATTATCCATCCTTGTAGAAGCTTTTTCCGACTATGTCCTCCTTTTTTGAAATAAGATATGTTTACCATTAACATGCCATTGACCAATTGACCAAACTCTAGGACCTTGTCAATTGAAGCTTCATTGTTTAACCTAAAAAATAAATATTTCATCTTTATTGATTAAGATTTGTTTTAATCATAGATTTTTCCATGAAGTTATAGCCTAGTTATGACCAAGTGGGAACACCATCCTTCTTTTTTTCAAAAACTAACAAGGGGGAACGATCATTTCCTTGCACTTTCTTATAAGATCTCTAAAGGCAGAGAGACTACCGAAGTGTTGAACAAAGGAAGATATATCTAAGTTTGATAATAGCATTACTCTCTCTTACAACCTGTTTCTAAGATTTCTTGTTCAAGTTAAAGGTAATTCCTTCAAAGGCTTGTGAAGAAGTAGAGTAAACAAATGATCTAAAGAGGGAGACCAGCTAAAGAAAAAAAGAGACTTTAGTGTGAATGAAGAAGTAGAGACATTATAATAACTAGAGCTAAAATTAAAGAAGTTTTCAGAAATTGTTAAGGATGGACAGATCATAAGGAAGGAGGAAGGGGTGTTGGAGTTATGTAAATATAGTGCCCTGGAAAGCAAGTGTATTTACATGTAACTTTATCTTCTTCAGTTACAGTT
>JAOTIZ010000009.1:6168174-6181207 GCA_027123425.1 Erythroxylum panamense
TCTTCCTTCTTTCATCCATAACTGAAAATGAGAAGGTCTCATTTAGGTTATTGGTCTTTTCATATAACCATCTTAAATAAATAAGAAGAGTCTTATTTATTGGCCTCTTTATGATTGTCTAAAGAATGAAGAGATGCATTGGATGCACATCACTTCTTTCTTTTATGATAACCGAAATTGACAAGAAGAGTAAGAAGTGTTCTTGCATTTTTGACTCACTCTCTCCTCTCATGCATGCATGGCCGAAACTTGAATAAAAATAATCTCATTTTTTACTTCTTTCTTCTAAGAAAAATCTCCTCAAAATATTTCTTCTCCTTTCATACCAAAGGATCTTGTTAACCAAATTGTCTAAGAAGAACAATTGGTAGATCGGATTAGTCAAGGATACAACAACAAAGAGAGGATACATTGACAAAGGAAAGGATACAAAAGACTCAAAGTTATAGCAAGGATTTGGAGAGGATACAAAAGCGACAAGTCAAAGCTATAGCAAGCAGTCGGTATATTTCTACCACCTTGTTCTTATGTAAATTATTTTCCTTATACCGTACCATGTATGGCTGAAATATATTGATTTGGTTATGTTCTTTTCGCTGCGTTTTGATTTCGAAAAAGTTTTGAAATCTACAGTTTTAGCCAAATCTTACATGCATTTGTTTTTGATATAACAATAATAGCCCTCACTACTATTCAGAAAGATTAGAGCCTAAGATCTTATTCAAGTATAGTTGATCTTGAGTTTGCTCAACAAATCAAAACAACTTTATCAATCATATCTCATGTGACTCCTAGATTCATTAGGTGATAACTCTTACCGAAACATATCTTATATGTCATTCCTAACCTTACCTCTAAATTCATGTGATCATGAGTGTGCTCATCCAAATCACATAAATTTAGTTAAGTAAACCCTACTATTATAAGCTTAAACATGTTTACGTTAAAGCGGTCTTGAGTTTGCTCAACAAGCCTATAATAAATAGAACTCTAGTTTATTCTTATAATAATGGAAGGCAATAATCACGTTCTCAATGTGTACTTAATATTGTAACGAAAGATTTTAATTTCATTCGTCTCATCAAACACAAAATTGCTTATAAAATATCACATATATAAAACATACAATTTAACATGCATTCAATAAATATATTAACCATATAAATAAAGTATGCAACTTATGCACTTATAATCAAATTATATGTATAAAACATCAAGCTTCGTTTGATTCTAGTTATTGATCTTTGTTAGTGGTGTTATTTTTTATCTTTTTGTGTGTTAATTTTCTTTGTCTTTGAGGTTTGAAATTATACTTAATGAAAATTAATCTTGTTTTATATTAAAGTGTATTTTGGAACCAAATAGAAAGAACTGCAAACAGTTTAGGATAAAAAGAGCTTAATCAGGCTTTGAACCTAAATAGACATGGCCTCATGAAGTGAATTAAGTGGTGAGAAATCCAGATCAAAATGTAGTGCACGCTAGGAACATCTGCCAAGGAAACACAAAATAATGCAGTACAAGGGAGACCAAAACGCAACAACAAAAAGGAATAAAATGTAGATGTTGGAAAAGCAAAACGCAGGAGGATGTTTGGCAATAAGCAAAAACGTTGTCGTTGAAGGGTGCGTTATGCATAAGTTTTTAAATAAGTGAATAGTGAGGTGGTCCATCATTGTTTATTTGTCACATCAAAGGTACAGTAGCTTAAGAAAGCAAATAGAGAATAGGAGTAGCATGAAAAGAAGAGAAGAGGGCTAGCGGTGGAAGAGAAGAGGGATGGCGGTAGAAAAGAAGAGGGCTGGCGGTAAAAACAGAACAACAACGCCCATGACAGTCCCAAATAGTTAGGAAAAGTTGTGATGTTAGGTAACTAAACTCTTATTTCTTAGTTTATGGAATCCTAGATATTAAACTCTAAATGTTATGAGACTTTCGTTCTTTATTTCAATTGATTAATTAGTCAAGTATTAATTATTTTTTGGGTTATTGTTTGATATTACAGCTAGTTGTGCAACTAGCTTGTGATTTTATTCAATTAATTACTAGATTAAATAGGTTGACGTCCAATTCTTTTAATCAAAATAGCGACTAGAATTTTTGTCTACTACATTAAGGACAGGATGCTATGAAAAAAGTTGTCTAGGCTAAATATACATTGTATGTATGCTATCTAGTTTGTCGATTTTCTTGATTCGTAAAACTATTAATTAATTAAATATGATATTGTATCCAGGTTATTGATTAATAAGGGTTAATTTAAATACATGTTTTGGTTAACTAAATATAAGAGAAAATAGGTAAAGAAATTTACCACGACGAATGCTTAACTAATAAATTGATTATATTCAGTTTTGATGATCAAAGCTCAATAATGAAAGAGAACGGAAACCAAGATTTATTCCTATTGTTAGATTTTCATTGTTTTGCTATTAGTTATTATTCAATTTCGAATTCTAATTAAATTCTGTTTAAGTCATAATTTTAAACCCCACTTTTATTATGTAACTAGTAACGTCTGAATTTCTTGTGAGAACGGTCCCTACTTTCCACCACTACATTAATTTGTATTATGGGAAGATGGTTTCTTTTTATATTTGGTTGCAGGAGATAATAGTCACCAAATTTTGGTGCCATTGTTGGAGAATTTTTGATGATTTATGTGCATTACGTGTTCAAATCAATCTGAAAATTGCAGTACAATCCTAAAATTGAGAAAACAAAAAAGGCGGAAAGCAGGTGATAGAAAGATAATAAGTACTAAGAAAAGAATGACAAAGGGAAAGGAACTTAGATGCAAATCGCACTTTACACCAATTAGCTGCCCTAGTTGAGGACCGATAGCCTCACTGCATTAATTTTTCAAATTTGGATGATAATAACACTTTTGAGTTGAAACCGGGACTAATTCACTTGTTAACCACTTTCTGAGGTACATTACGAGAAGATCCTTGTAAGCACTTGAAGGAGTTTGATGTTGTTTGTATGGGGACGAAGCCTACTAATGTCACCAAAGAGCAGATAAAGCTGAGGGCTTTTCCTTTTTCTTTAAAGGATGATGCCCAAGATTGGTTATATTATTTACCTGTTATAAGTATTAGAACATGGGCAACAATGAAGAAGTTATTTCTAGAGAAGCTTTTCCCAGCTTCCAGGGCTGCCAATATCAAAAAGAAATCTGTGGCATCCGATAAAACGCTAGGGAGTCATTATATGAATATTGGGAAATATTTAAGAAGCTGTATGTAAGATGCCCCCATCATCAAATCAACAAAAAACTATTGATTTAATATTTTCATAAAGGTCTTTTACTAATTGAGATGAGTATGATAGATGCTACAAGTGGAGAAGCACTAGTTGATAAAACACCAGTAGCTGCATGGGATTTAATCTCAACTATAGCTTCTAACTCTCAACAATTTCGAGCTCAGAATGATCATGGTTCAAGACATATTAATGAGATGGGAGTTTCATCATTGGAAATAAGATTAGCTGATTTGACTTCTTTAGTGGATCAACTTGCGGTATTTAGGAAAGAGGAATTTAAGACTTGTGGTATTTGTTCTATAGTTAACCATCACATAGATATGTGTCCCATTCTATAGGAAGACCAAGTTGAAGAACCCAAGGCAATGGGTGGCTATTTGGGACAACCTCAAAGGAAGTATGACCCATTTTCAAATACATATAATCCAGGTTGGCGAGATCATTCAAACCTCCATTATGGCAACAATTAGGGACAATAAGTAAGTTATAATTTTTAGCCATATAAATAGCCTTATGTGCCTAGACAGCAATAGCAAATGAGACAAAGTTCTGGTGAAAAAAAATTCCTTAGAGGACATAGTCAAGACATTGGCCACGAATATTGTGAACTTTCAACATAATACCATGAAATTTCAGCAAGATACGCAAGCTAGCATACAGAATCTTGAGGCTCAAATGAGCTAAATGAAGATTTCCATCAATAGGTTGGAGGCACAAAATTCAAGAAAGCTCCCTTTTTAACCTGAAAAGAAGAGTGTTTGTGCTATCACACTTCGAAGTGGTAAAGAGTTATAGGAACATACCTCAAAGGTTTCTGAGTGAGAGGGTAAAGAAGAAGTAAAGAAAGAAGTTCCAAAGCAGTCACAAGAGAAAAAGGAGGGTGATTCTTGCATTGTCACGCCTAAATTCAGTGTACAACCTCCTTTTCCTAGTCATTTTGCCAAGCAAAAGAAGGAGTAAGAGAAAGAAATTCTTGAAATATTTCGTAAGGTACAGGTCAATATTCCTTTACTTGATGCTAGAAAACAAATTCCTCGTTATGCTAAATTTCTTAAGGAACTCTGTACCTCAAAGAGAAAGTTAAGTGGCAATGAAAAGGGGGAATTGGGTGAGAATGTTTCTGCTATGCTTCAAAAGAAGTTACCTCCTAAGTGTCCAGATCCAGGTATGTTCACAATCCCTTGTAAAATAAATAATCTTAAAATTAAGAAAGCATTGTTAGATTTAGGTGTGTCGATTATTGTTATGCCTTAATCTATTTATGAATCTTTAAATATGGGGCCTCTAAAAGAAATTAGTGTCATAATCCAGCTTGCAGATCAATCTAATGCATGTCCTAAGGGTGCTCTTGAGGATGTCCTAGTTCAAGTTGATCATATAATTTTTCCTGCTGATTTTTATGTCTTACAGATGGGTAATGAAGATTCATCCACTTCGGTCCCAATTTTATTAGGAAGACCATTTTTGAAAACTTCTAAAACAAAAATTGATGTCTATAATAGGTCTTTAACTATAGAGTTTGATGGTGATGTGATTAATTTCAATATTTATGATGCCATGAAATTTCCTAATGATGATCCATCTTTCGTTTCTATGAGTTTTCTTGATATTTTAGTGTAGGAAACATTCTATTTAGATGGACTGGATAAATTATGGACTGCATTAGAAAATAGTTTGGATATTCAGGAAGGAAAAACACTATCCAATTATCTTGCGATTCTTGAGGAGCTGGATACCACTATCCAGGTTTTAGAGTGAAGCCAATACTTGTAGGAACAGGCATGTTTTGTAGAGCTAACTAGAAATAATTCAAAGTTGTTGCTACCTCTTATACAGTCACCAAAATTGGAGTTGAAGGCTTGTCCAAGTAACTTGAAATATGTGTATTTATGTGAGTATGAAACTCTTCATGTTATTATTTCAAGCAGACTAACATCTTTGTAGGAAACACAATTATTGGGTATGTTGAAAAATTACAAAGATGTTTTTGGATGGACTATGGCTGATTTGAAAGGGATTAGCCTAACAATTTATATGCATCGAATTATATTGGAAGATGGAGCTAAGGAAATAAGATAGCCTAAACGAAGATTGAACCCACCAATGATGGAGGTGGTCAAGAAGGAGATTTTGAAGCTCCTTAATGTTGGAATAATCTATCCAATTTCAGACAGTAAATGGGTAAGTCCAATACAAGTGGTTCCTAAGAAAACTAGAGTAATCATAGTGGATAACACTTTATGTGAATTGGTGCCCACCCATGTGCAAAATGGATGGAGAGCTTGTATATATTACAAGAAGTTAAATTTTGTTACTCATAAAGATCATTTTTCCACTTCCTTTTTATTGACCATATGCTTGAAAAACTTGCAAAGAAACTCATTATTGTTGTTTAGATGGATATTCAGGTTATCACCAAATTTTTGTTGCACCAAAGGACCAAGACAAAATGACTTTCACATGTCCTTTTGGCTCCTTTTCGTATCAAAAAATGCCATTTAGAATATGTAACACACCTGCCGCATTCCAAAGGTGTATGGCAAGTCTTTTCTCTGATTATATGGATGACTATATTGAAGTTTTTATGGACGACTTTACAGTTTATAGTGAGTCTTTTGATACTTGCTTGATTAACCTTGAAAAATTTTTGAAACATTGCATTGAAAATAACTTTATTTTGAATTATGAAAATTTTCATTTTAGGGTTAATCAAGGGATAATCTTAGGCCATGTAGTGTCTTCTAAGGGGATTGAGGCTGATAAGGCTAAGATAGAAATCATTAAATCTCTTCCTTACCATGTTAGTGTATAAAAAGTTCATTCTTTTCTTAGACATACAGGTTTTCTATCGATGTTTTATCAAAGAATTTTCAAAGACCACTCAACCCTTATGCAAATTACTTCAAAAAGATGTGGAATTAAAGTTTGAAGAAGCATGTAGGAAAGCATTCGATACATTAAAAGAGAAGCTAATTTCTGTCCAATAATCCTGCCCCCAGATTGGAGTCTTCCATTTGAGATAATGTGTGATGCAAGCGACTATGTGTTAGGTGTTGTTCTAGGGCAAAGGATTAACAAAGTGCCATATGTGATTTACTATGCTTCCATGATGCTAAACAATACCCAACAAAACTATTCAACAATAGAAAAAGAATTATTGGCAGTTTTTTAGGCTACAGAAGTTCCGTTCATATCTATTAGGCACACATGTCATAGTTTATTCAGATCATACAGTGTTTAAGTATTTGTTGTCTAAAAAGGAAGCAAAGCTACTTCTTATTCATTGGATTCTATTACTATAAGAGTTTGATGTGGAGATATGAGACAAAAAGGGAATTGAAAATCTGGTTGCATATCACCTTAGTCGTATCCTTCTAAATATAACTTTAGACAACTTAAAAAATGAATTTCCATATGAACATTTATTTGCCACCCAACAGGTAACACCTTGGTATGCTGACATAGTTAATTTTCTGATTACTAAGTTTTTACCTAGTACTTTATCACTAGTTGAAAAAGATAAAATCAAAAGAGAGGCTAAATATCATGCATGGGATGAGCTACATCTGTGGAAATATTGTTCTGACCAAATTTTTAGGCGATGTGTATCTGATGATGAAATTCCTTCTATATTGAATTTTTTCCATTCTTTTGCATGTGGTGGACACTTTTGTCCTAGAAGGACAACCCATAAAGTGCTTAAATGAGGTTTGTTTTGGCCTCAACTATTTTATGATGCTTATATATTTTGCAAGTCTTATGATCGATGTCAAAGAACAGGTGGTTTAGGACCAAAAGACCAAATGTCGCTCACGAATATCCTGGTATGTGAAATTTTTAATATATGGGGAATTGATTTTATGGGACCTTTTCCTTCCTCTTTCGGTAAGACATATATTCTTGTTACTGTGGATTATGTTTCAAAATAGGTTGAAGCTAATGCTACTTATACTGGTAATGCTAAAGTTATCGTCGATTTTGTTAAGTCTTATATTTTTGTCAATTTGAAGTGTCTAGAGCAATAATTAGTGACCACATGACTCATTTTTGTAATCAAATTATTGAGGTTTTACTAAAGAAATATGGTGTTACACACCAAACTTCAATAGTATAGCATCCCTAGAAAGGTAGACAAGCTGAAGTTTCTAGCAGGGAATCAAATCAATTTTGGAGAAAGTGGTTAATCCTCACAAGAAGGATTGGAGTTTGTGTTTAGAGGACGTGCTATGGGCATACAGGACAACATATAAAACTCTTATTAGTCTGTTGCCATACATATTAGTGTTCAGAAAACCTTGTCATTTACTTCTATAATTAGAATATAAGGCTTAATGGGTTGTCAAACAATGCAATTTGGATTTAACTGAGGTTGGAATTAATCAAAAATTACAATTGCAAGAGTTGGAAGAGATATGTAATGAAGGTTATGAGAGTGCTAAAATCTATAAAGAAAAGACTAAGGCCTTTCACTACAAAATCTTATTTAGAAAAGAATTTTTCGTAAGTCAAAAAGTCCTTTATCACTCTAAACTAAAGCTCTTTCTTAGTAAATTACGATCTCGTTGAATAGGTTCATTTGTTGTTACTAATGTTTTCTAACATGGTGCAGTTGAAATTCAGAGTTTAGACATTTTTAAAATGTTTAAAGTTAATGGACACCGATTGAAACCGTATTATAAAAATTTACAGGTTGAAACTGCAGAAGAAATTGAAGTGACTGAGCCAATTTACTCTAATTAAGTTAATAATTTTTTCATCTAGCTAATGTGACATTAAAGAAGTGCTATTGAGAGGCACCTCAAGATTTATTTTAATTTAAGTTGTTTCATTTTTAATTTCATTTTATTTATCTTAGTTTTTTAAAAAAATGTGGAGCTACGTTGGTGGTTGTATGGTTCATGATGAAGTGCCTAAATCTAATATGTTGCATGTTTCATATAAACAACTTCAATTATTCTACACAATCTCATTCTCTTCTCTACTAATGTTACTTACGTTGTTTTGGCCCCATTTTATGAAGTTCCATTAAACAATTGTCCATTACACATCTCCCTTAGGTGTTATTTTGTTTCTAAGTGGTGAGCATGCAAATCATTATAAAATACAACACTTTTGTTCCTAAATGGCATTACTTTCGTTTTTACTTCAAGATGGGATTTTGGAAAATTTGATTCACCATTATAGGGCATTTAGTTACAAGGATTTTGACAGTGTCTATTTCCTTTTTCCCCAAAATTTCAATCCCTACCATCACCTTCCAAGCCCCCCTCCAAATCAACAAACCACTCATCAACAGCCCAAAGCCCCCTCCATAGCCACCAAAATAAACCATCCCATCGCAACACATTCTTCTGTAAGTGATTCAACTATTTTAACATTCCTACAGCATATGGAGCGTAGACTGGATATATTGGAGCACAACCAGCTCGCTTGCTTCGAACAGTAGAAATTTCAACTGCCTTTTCCACCAACACCTTGATGCATTAACAAAAAAGCTTTTTAAACCTTTATTTTCTTTTGTTTTTCTTTTTTTACGAGTACATTAAGGATAATGTAGATTAAGTGTGGATGGAAAACATTGAATGTTTATGTGACTGTATGTTTTGAATTTACTGTTTCTTTGCTTATTTTGATTTTGGTTTTTTCCCCTTTTCTGTTTTTTAATTTGCATATGATGTGTGTTAAACCGTGAAATTCTACTTAATAGTTGGAATGAGACTCAATTGCCTGCTTGAAGTTGAATTAGGCCAATTGAATAGAAGGTAAATCATGCTAATCAATTAAAGTAGTTGGTTATATAAACTTACTCATAAATTGATGCTTGAGTAATTAGGTAATGTATAGAAGCTTAATGGATTTTCAATTAAGCCTATGTGAATAATTGAGCCTATATGACTCTATTCAAAAGCTATTTCATTTCCTTGTGTGTGTGATACTCCCTTGGGTGATTACCTTCAGAACTTGCTCTGAACCGGTTTGAATCTGTTAGATGCATGCTAGATAGAAATTATTAAGGCCCTTTTTCTTTTAATCCTTGACTTAAATGACCCTTATTTACCCTTGCAAACCCCTTTGAGCCTTTACCCCTTTTGTTTCTTAAAGAAAACACCCCATTCTAAAACATCAAACCCCATTAGCCTTACCTATTCACAAGTTTAATAAAGTACTAAGTTAGCTAGTTTTTAGGACTTTTGGCTATATTTTTTTTAGATGAGTTTACTAATACTTCTACTCATAGAGCACATTAGCTGCAGTTATTGTTTATTGTTTCCTTAGTATTTAAAAAAGTAAAAAGTAAAAAGTAAAAGAAAAGAATAAAGTATAGTAGAAATAATAAGTGTTGAGTAGTTAGTTATTTACATGCAATTCTCAGAAATACATTTTGTTGTCCTTTTGTATATTTAGTGCTTTATGACTACTTATGAAGAACCTCTCATACCCCTCTTGACTCACCTTAACCTTAGTCCCATTACAATCTCAAATAAAGCCCTTTTGATCTATTTTAGCATGTAATCACTGTAGAAGAGAATTGGCGTATTTGTAAGCCTATGGTAGTGTGATTTCTTATAGGGAGTTTTGAGCAAAACACAACCTATAAACACTTGAGTGAAATGAGTGAATTCCGTAAGGAAAATCTATTGTGAGTTTATACTTATCTTTGAATGACAGTATTATAAGGTGAGTTTGTTTATGTGCACTGATGAAAACTAATTATGATGTGTGTAGTAACTTAACATTCGATTGGCCAAAGTTTGAATAATTGCATGCACATGGTTTCTTCGAAAACGAATTGATAAAATTTAATGGTCATGTTTAATTTGCTCGAGGGCGAGCAAAATGTTAAGTGTGGGGGACTTTGTTAGTGGCGTTATTTTCTATCTTTTTGTATGTTAATTTTCTTTGTTTTTGATGATTGAAGTTATATTTAATAGAAATTAATCTTATTTTATGTTAAGGTGTATTTTGGAACCAAATAAAAAGAACTGCAAATAGTTTGGAAAAAAAGAGCTGAACCAGGCGTTAAACCTAAATAGGCATGGTCTCATGCAGTAAATTAAATGGTGAGCAATCTAGACCAAAACGCAGTGCACGCTAGCAACATTTGCCAAGGAAACACAAAACGACGCAGTATAAGGGAGACCCCAAAACGCACAACAAAAAAGAATAAAAAGCAGATGGTGGAAAAGCAAAACGTAGGAGGATGTTTGGCAAGAAGCAGAAATGTTGGAGTTGTAGGGTAGGTTATGCATAGGTTTTTAAAGAAGTGAATGGCGAGGTGGTCCATCAATGTTTATTTGTCACATCAAAGCTACAGTAGCATGAGAGAGCAAATAGAGAAGAGAAGTAGCATGAAAAGAAGAGAAAAGGGCTGGCGACAGAAGATAAGAGGGCTGGCGGCAAAAGAGAAGATGACTGGCGGAAAAAATAGAACAACAATTCCGTGACAATCCCACATAGTTATGAAAAATTGTTTTGTTGGGTAACTAAACTCTTATTTCGTGGTTTACGGAATCCTATTTGTTAAACTCAGAATATTGTGAGACTTTCATTTTTATTTCAATCGATTAATTAGTCAAGTATTAATTATTTTCTGGGTTATTATTGGATTGTTTAATTTTATAGCTAGGTGTGCGACTAGCTTATGATTATATTCAATTAATTCCTAAATTAAACAAGTTGACATTCAATTCTTTTAATTTACAGCTAGGTGTGCAACTAGCTTATGATTATATTCAATTAATTCCTAGATTAAATAGGTTGACGTTTAATTCTTTTAATTAAAAGTAGCGACTAGGATTTTTGTCTACTATGTTAGAGACATGATTCTATAAAACATTGTTGTCTAGGCTAAATATACATCGTATATATGTTGTCTAGTTCGTCGATTTTCTTGATTCGTAAAGCTATTAATTAATTAAATATGAGATCATATCTAGGTTATTGATTGATAAGGGTTATTTCGAATACATGTTTTGGTTAACTAAACATAAGAGAAAATAGGTAAAGAAATTTACCAAGATGAATGCTTAACTAATAAATTGATTATTTTCAGTGTCGATGATCAATGCAAGTTTAGTAATAAAGGAGACCTAAAACTAAGATTTGTTCCTATTGATTGTTAGATTTTCATAGTTTTACTATTAGTTATTTTTCAATTTCGTATTCCAGTTAAATTCTGTTTAGTTTACAAATTAAAACTTCATTTTTATTATGTAACTACTAACTTCTGAATTTCTCATAGAAACGATCTCTACTTTTTACCATTACATTAATTTGTGTTGCAGGAAGTTGGTTTCTTTTTATATTTGGTTACAGGCTACAGCAGCCACCAACCTTCATAATCTAAAATAGTATTTCCACCTCTTTGGAAAATCAAAGTAGATTAAACTCATTGATTTCTAAATGAATTAAATTCTTATTCCAAATAGAAATTTAATTTGATTCAAAAACAATTCTCAAATGTAATTGGAAACTATTTCTAATTATCTTAACTCCTTTAATCAAATTTAATTGAAAACAATTTCAATAAATTATTGTATTTACTTATTATAATTGAGAAAAACTCCTTTTCAAAATTATATAAGTAACATACTTTAATCTAATTAGAAAACTATTTCTAATCTAATTAGAAATTATTATTTCTAATTTCATTTGAAATTAATTTTCCTTAATTAGAAAACTACTTTCTAATATTAAAAGAAACTACTTTCACTTTTAAATTTAATTAAGAAAGTTATTATATTATTTATTTAGAGATTGATTTCCTAATTAACTAGAAAATCTTTCTTTAATAAATTAGAAAATTATTTTCAAAAATTAAAGAAAGCACATTTTCTTAATTAATAAATGATGAAAACACTCTTTAAAATTTAACCATGAAAAATAATTTTTTTAATCAATAAACTTATTATTTATAAATAAAGAAACAATTTCTAAATAAATTGAATAATAATTCTCTAAAACATAAAATCATAAATTTAATTATTTTCAATCAAATTAAAATAAATACATTTAATTAAGAAAAATTTTCTTAATTAGTTAAGCAAACACTTTTCTTAATTTTAAGGAATTTAATTAATTATTTTCAATCTAATTGAAACTAATTCCAATTTTAGAAGCCACTTTTCTAAAGTTTATTAGGAATCAATATAAATATTAATCTTAATCAAATTAAGAAAAATAATTATCTTAATTTTTAAATTGAATGGATGAATTAATTTAATTTAATAATTCAATCCCTTGAAAAATTAAATTAAATTTCAAAGCATTCCTATTAAAATTAACCCATAAAAGCAATTAGAAGAACAATTTTTCAATTTTATTAGAAATACAAATTAATTTAATCTGAATAAAGGCTACAAGTGCCAAACTGCAACGGTGATCGTGCTTCTAAAATTGGTGGTCGTATGTCTTATTCCCAGAAACATCTCCCACGTTTCTCCACCGCTCATACGACTCCCACGTTGCTTGTTCTTCTCCTGTAAGGTCTCCAACTGTCGGGTCTCCAACTGCTTCGTCTGCTCCCTGCCACCATTGGCCTCAGCCATGAATGTTAACCGCCCATCAACATGGTTAAACTAGTGGTGATTCGCCATTGGTCAGCACACCATCGCTGGTGTCAATACACCACCAACGTCTGTTTGCCACTGGTGTTTACTCATGTTGGTTTATGCCCTACAACCAATCGATTTGGTTGTAGTTTAGTGACAAATTATTTAAAAGGCATTCTTTATCTTGTACATGTTTAGATGTATATGATAAAGTC
>JAOTIZ010000009.1:6195373-6207200 GCA_027123425.1 Erythroxylum panamense
GTGATCACATGTGTATTAGGTGGTTAAAATGTACTATAAATAGAAGGGTTCATTTGATGTAAGATACACCATTTTTTCATAAGAAGAATTCTCCTCTCCCAAATATTCTCACATTTTAGTTTCGATTTTATAACAGCTGGACTATTGTAAGAGAGAATTTTATCGTGAATTTGGTGGTTTCCTCTTCTCTATGGATTTGTCTCTTCTATAGGCAAATATTTTTGACATTATCTTCCAAGTATAAAGAGATTTTAAAGCATTTAGATGTATACATGGATTAAAATAACAAATAGAATTATGATATGTATGATATGAAAGAATCTGATAGTGCTGTTGCCAATGACACTGAGTATGATTTGCTGCATGATAATGACGCATTAAAGAAGATCAATATCTTCAAAGAACTATTATCTACATTCACCGTGGTTAGTGAAAATATGAATAACATGCTTGACGTGGAAAATAGATCAAATGATGGGCATGTGATTATTTATAGTTATACAAGTGCATCACACAACGACAAAATCATTTTCGTAAAGGGAGACCATGTTTACAATGATGATTCATTGCCTAAGCCATCATATGAGCATATGACATTCAATTCAAGACATAAAAACTTAAATACTCGTACATCATCTTCGAAGTCTCAAGGTAAAAAGAAATTTCATGCTTTTATATAGGGTTCACTTTCTAAACCTAGAAATCATTGTTCTCAAGTAGAGAAAAATGGAACAACTTTAATGTAAGGTTACATCAAAAGAATATGCAATATTTTTCTCATTGATGTATTCCTCATTATCATCAAAATAGTATGAAACAAGCTGATTATCATCGTAAGCCTACGATAATCAAAGAAGCATGAAATTTGCCTAAAATCAACATATATCATATTTTTATAAAAAAAAGTATGCCATATGCTAAAATTTTTAATTAAATATCAATATCAGATAAGGATAGCTCTTAGTTTCCTACATATCCAAAAGAGAACTTCATGCCCCTACACATCTAGAAGACCTAAAAATGAATATAGGTCACAAGTTTATAAGTCTCTGTTGTATTATACTAACAATTTCAATTCCCATCATAAGATGTTACTTTTGTGGTGATTACAGACATATATATATATATATATATAATTTTTAGGACATGTTAATTATACCTAAAAGAATATATGTTGAAAAGGGTTTAAGAACTAACTTCTGAGGGCCAAAATTTATGTAGATACCAAGTATGTCGGTGTTTCTTTATAGGACATTAATCTAGTCTTAAAGGAAGACCCCTGATAAATGGGTAAACTCCTCTAATCACTAAAGAAAGACATCGTACCTTTTTACAGGTCAAATAAAACTATGTTTACATGCTACTAGTTAAAAGATTCAAGTTGTAAGTTTCAGAAGAATCACATGATTCTCTTGTTTTTTCATGTCTCATAGTTAATTAGTTTATTGTAATTTAGTGACATAATTATTTTAAAAGTATTATTTATGTTATATATATTAGATGTATATGATAAAGTCCATA
The DNA here is from genome assembly GCA_027123425.1 of Erythroxylum panamense. Classification (NCBI taxonomy): domain Eukaryota; kingdom Viridiplantae; phylum Streptophyta; class Magnoliopsida; order Malpighiales; family Erythroxylaceae; genus Erythroxylum; species Erythroxylum panamense. Next base: position 6,196,895 of record JAOTIZ010000009.1, read on the forward strand.
TGATAAATGTACGTTACAAATAGAATTATTATGAGATCATAATTATGAGATTCATGTTACATTTATGTATTATATCTAAATATTCCTAGTCATTGTTCTATTGAGAGTGGATATTAATAAACGTAAAAAAAATAGAAAATGTTATATTTTTCCTTATGAAAGAAGTAGTTGATCTCATAGACTAAAGTATGAAAGTATTTAAATAAACATATGGGTGTACGTTTAAAAAAGTTCATTGAATTGATCCCACATGAGATTTTTATTTAGAATATTACTTGCATATTTATAAAAATTCTCATTGTGATGATTGTATAAGTGATCTATTGACTTGAGATCTCCAAAGTTATCTCTTATAGGAATTTTTATGTTTTGATAATACCTATCACTTATTCTAATCAAGGGTAGCTCAATTAGTATTCATTGGATATATAGTATGAACTATGTAAAGATATTTGAGTGATCAATATAAGATTCATTACCCTAAAGTAATTAGGGAGAATGTTCTATTGTTCTCGATTAGTATTGATTTAAGCAATCATTGACTAAGTAGAATGACACTTTGAAAGTAGTTTTTAATTGTCATTAATCGAATCAATTACTAATTGCGAAGAATTTACATTATTAGACTCAAATACAGTAGACATTAATTTCATGCTTTATGTCTAGTCAAAACATTATATAATGAAAGAATTTAATTATACAAAAAATCTTGTACGAAAAGATTAATTAAAATCACTTTGACATTCCTAAATATTTAGATATTCATAATGCATTGCTAGATGTTAATCTTGATTTATGGATATAAATTGTTTACATTAGATAATTAAAGATATATTCAACGAGTTTAATTTATCCTAACTATGACATATAGTTATAATTTATATTAATTGCCAACATATTTAGGAAACTAATGGTCCACACATAAAAAATGAGTTAAAGAGAAAATGTATTATAATCAAGTTAGACTTTATAAAGTTTGAGAAATTTTATGATTAAATATAATATATTTAATAAATAAGGATCAACGTGAGATATTGGATTTTATTTAGGCCCAATTAGTATTTAATTAGAATTAATTATAATTAGAATTAAGGTTTTATTAAAATTAGAATTTAATTTCAATTAAATTATTAAATTTTCCAAAAATAAATTATAAATAAGCTTAGACTTCTAGGAAATTAGCACTCCTAACCCTCTCTATAACAGTTGCAAAATTCTCTCAAAATATTATGTAAATATTGTTAAAGGCTAGAAACTTGTGCAAAAGTTAGATACTTGTGCACTTACAATGATTGAGATGAATCAATTTTAGAAATAGTTTGAGAGGAGATTTCCCAACAATGATATTAAAGCTAATTTTAATTCTATAATTTGATTAAAATATTTGATTGGTATTGGTATTAAATTTTGTAATTGAAACAAACTCTGAAAAGAAGATTTAGATATGATATGATATTTTCTCAAAAATTCATATTGAAACCTTAGTAACCCGAAAACCTCAGACCTCTTGAAATCTGAAAATTTCAGAATTACAAGGCTTAGACTATGAAAATTAAAAGGTCTCAGAATCCTAAAGTAACAAAAGACAATTATGTGTTTACATGATAAGATTTCAGTTCACGTAATACAGATTCCCCACACGCAATTTGGGTTTTTGAAACCCATAACCACTAAATCAGATTGATTGGAAAACGATGAATGATGGGCGAATCGTGATTAAGCTGTTATCGAAGTTTGAGAGTGTTAAACTTTTGGACACCACCATTTAAAGCTAGACAACAGATAAATGGGAACTACAAGAGCAACCCAACAAATGACGCATAAAACTCCAATACATGTAACACTGGATGCTCATATGAGCACACAAAATTAAGGTTTGTCGGTTATCTTCTAACCAACCTTCATGTCGTTTGAATCAAAGACCACTGCTGAAGGGATAATAAGTCATACACCGGCATTTAGTCCAGTTGTCCCTTTCCACTGGAAAATATCAATTTTACGACAACAACCTCAACTTATCTTACTCGTTCAAGAGATAAGAACCTCTACAAGTTCCCAACAGTCAAATGCACAGAGCCTATTGACCATAAATTAAGCATCCAAAAGATCAAATATTTTCTCATGAACATGGCAACAGAAAGTAATTGCTAAAGGGTTTTATCCAGGGAAAATTGTTCTGCTTTCTCTGTACGAAAAGTTGTACACTCAAAATGTGCCTCATTCTAAAGTTTCTAGGGCGTCTTCCCTAGTATTCCATTTCGGATGGACATGAGGAGAAATTTGGCGGGAATAAAATTGGAATCAGAAAGCACAGCAGCTTTACAATGCACAGATATTACTGTGCCTCAAAGAAAACGAATAGAAGTGTCAAAAAAGTGGGGGAAAAAAAACACATAGTTGTGCTAAGCAGAAAAAGTTGCTTTACCTTGATGCAGCTGGTTTATTTTCTCCAGAACTAGTCCAATTCTTTTCAATTCCTCTTCCTTACTTGCTAGCATCTTCTTATGGCAAGCTAGAATCTGTTCAATGTACTCTTCCTCCAAAGCAGCATAAGGAAGGACATTCAGCTCTCTCAGCTTTTTACCTGTGTCTTCTTGCAGCACATTCCAGTGCTTTGGAAGATTTCCAATCTGTGGTTCAGTCCCTTCTGGCTGCTTTCCTTTCTCATTCAGCTCTGCTTCTTTCTTACTTGCTAAAGCTTGAAATTTTTTCTCTAGAATTATTGTTCTCGCAGCAACCATATCTTTCTCTGCCATCAGGATTTCCATCTGTTTCTTCATCATGTACTCTACCACTACCAATTCCGATCTCATGAATCTACAGTCAAAACCTTGCTTCTCTAAAATCTTAATCACTTTTCCTAATGAGTCTACATATTCTGGGGAGACACGACAGTCCATGAAAACTATGTTCCTTAGCTCAAAGATGAAAAGGCAATAGAGGTAATATAAAAATTCACTTAGCTTTGAATTTTCAGAAAATTGGAAAACAACTTTTGGATCCTGCGGGAACACTGTAAATACTTGTGGATAGTAGTTCTCCATCCACTCTTTCACTGACACCTCCTCACTTCTCTGCATTGGTCCTAGCTCCAGCTTGTTATCTTCTTTCAACTGCATTAGATAGGCATGAACTTCCAAGGGACTTTCTGGGTCAACATGGACAACTTTTCTCTGTTTCTTTGCAGGTGGGTTTGGAATCAGTTCCTTTTCTTCCTTAATCTGCATGAAGAACATCCTTTGTCAAGAGTGCATCACATTCTCCAAGATTCAGCTCATACTGTGGAAATCACATTTTTCTTTATGATTGAGCTGCCAGATAGTATGTCTATTTGAAAGGTTGTCAGAATTTTAACAGCTTAAATATCAAAACTGGAAATAATGAGTTCCCACAGATGGATTTGAAAGTCATGTCTTGCAATCAGTTTATCATATTCCCTCACTAGTGCAGTATGTTATAACTGTATCAACAATCGCCTGGAGTGATTACACATTCTATTACTTTCAAAAGCAAACTCCAATCCACTGTACCACTATTTTGTTGTTTCACCATAAAATGGTGTTCCCACATTACTCACAAACTTTAAGAGTTCTCTAAGGTAGCATAATTTTCAGTTTCTTGAGCTCGAAGGAAGCATATAATAGTTGCCAAAACAAGAATATCTTTAGAACTTAACACTGACAATGGACAGACCGCATTTTCACCGTCATAAGTGAAAAAAAAATGTCACTAAGTTTATGAAATGGAAAAAATTGCCAAACAAGATCCTAAATTTTATCCAGCAAATTGTTCTTTCATATTTCCATGAAAGATCAACACAAAATTCCCATTCTTTGGTCCAGTGTAGGTAGTTCTACAGTGCCCTAAACATTTTGCAAATTGGCGGAGATTAAGTCTCCTCTATATGCTCAAGATCATCCTCACCGCCTATCCCCAAAAGATTCAAAATCAGTTACTAAACCAACAAAACACATAAACAGCAGACTAGTTCATGGGTTTTCCAACAGGACATGCATTTGCAAAGGTAAAGAGGAAAGCCAAAAAGCAATAAAGAATCATGGGAAGATATTACAAAGCAAGTAGATATAAAACAATCAGGTTGGTATAAGTAAAAAAACGTTATCTTTTACTTCCATTTTGTTGTTGAAAGTCAACAAGGGTATATTACGCACATTGACAGGTTTACCAGTTTGCTCATGAGTATCAGAGATATTTCCATTGACCATATCAGGAACAGTAACTGAGGAGGAACTTCTTCCTATAATAAACGCATACAACAACATCAGCATCTAATGTTTAATGAAAACAGTAACACAATGATATCGATAATGAAGGTAGTGATCATCAAAGATAAGAAAAGACTAAGTTTATATCCTAAATTAGGCAACATATAAGAGAGAAAAAACAAAAGTATGGTACATAAATAGTATGTTCAGTTATTAAAAACAGGCCGCCACATTTAGATGATCTAGCGGAGCAACTTAACATTTGTTCGAAAGTGAGGTTATAACTATAATAACTATAATTGTACCAGGGCTGAGTTCCACGTGTTTGCGTCTCCGTATACTCACCATTGCCACCTCCAATATTCCTGCAACAAGGCATAGACAAAGAATTAACAGCCTCAAGCGACTCACAGCTGCAATCGCTCTTATCATACTAGAAATGCCTAAACAATTAAGAGAGTTCTCAATGAACCCATAGCAGAAGAAATGAACGTTCATCTGCTAATAGCTTAAAAATGATTTAATTTCCAATAATAAAAGCCAAAGAAAGATATGTGATTTTATGATAGTACGTATAACAATAAATTAACGAGTTGAATAATTAATCATTTCACTAACAGCATGTATATCGCGTTCAAAAGGAATCCAAAGCGTTGATCAGCTCTTTCCATGCGTGAATTAAGTGACTAATGACGGGAGTCATAAACTATTAACAAAAACCATTTGCAGCCTGGCAATCACAAACCCTAGTACAAAGCAATCGACAGTGGACTAAAATAGCTTGATCCACAAGGCTCCCAAGGAAGGAGTCCCAAGTTGTATAAAACAGTAGTGAATAGAGAAAATGAAAAACAGGCATAGAGGGGAAGTAAAAGAAAGAAGACAATTGGAGGAGGAGCGCATCCTAACACTGATAGATGAAAGAAATAACAACCACGAGGAGCAGGGGTAGTCGTCAGTCAGTCAGTCAATCAATCGCATTTAAGATTATGATCAAGAGACACAATTGAAGAGAAAAACCTACTCCTCAACTTGGGTAAGCCGCCTGTGGCTGTGAAAGCGGGGAGTGAAGAAGAATGCGACTGCGGGTGGGAGCGAGGAAACCGAGGAACATCAGTATCACTCAATCCCGAGCAGCAGTGGTATTAGTAGCTGTAGGGAACCGACATCCGACATAATTTTATTGCCGTTCTTCTTAGCACTCCCTCCTCTGGCCCAAACACATGTTTTGGGCTTATGGACTCGAAACAAGTACAACACCTTTTCTTATATTAACGTGCTTCCCATTCCTAAACTTCGTTTCCTAATACCCGCATCGCTGTCATGTTTCCGGCGACGTTGAACCGCCGACTCTTCCTCGTTCTTAGAAACTCCACACAATTACTGGCTCAATATAGTTCTATATCTTCGACGCCAAAAGTTGACGTCTTAAGTCCTCCAATCCCTACCAGAGCTCGAACTAGAACCCCACTTGAAACCCAGTTCGAGACGTGGACCCAGAACCTCAAACCCGGGTTCACCCCTGCCGACGTGGACGCGGCGCTCCGGGCTCAGTCCGACCCGGATCTCGCGCTGGACATCTTTCGCTGGACTGCCCAGCAGAGAAACTACAAGCACAACCATGTGACATATCTTACTATGATCAAAACCTTAATCGACGGCCGTCGCTACCGCCAGGCGGAGACACTAGTGGAGGAGGTGGCCGCCGGAGCCTGCGACATGAGCGTTCCTCTCTATAATTCGGTTATTCGGTTCTGTTGTGGGCGTAAGTTCTTGTTTAATCGTGCGTTTGATGTGTACAAGAAAATGTTGAAATCGGAGGATTGTAAGCCGACACTCGAGACTTACTCTCTGTTGTTGAATTCATTGCTTAGGAGGTTTAATAAGTTGAATGTTTGTTATGTGTATTTGCACGCGGTTAAGTCGTTGAGGAAGCAAATGAAAAGGTGTGGTGTGATACCTGACACTTATGTTCTGAACATGATAATCAAAGCTTATTCAAAGTGTTTAGAGGTGGACGAGGCAATGAGGGTATTTGGTGAAATGGGGTTGTATGGATGTGAGCCGAATGCCTATTCGTATAGTTATATAGTGAAGGGGTTGTGTGAAAAGGGAAGACTTAGGCAGGGTTTAGGGATGTACAAGGAAATGAGGGATAAAGAGTTGGTAGGGACTGGGAGTGCGTACATGGTTTTGATTTGTAGTCTTGCAATGGGGGGGATGTGTGAGGATGCAATTGAGATTGTGCGTGACATGTTGCATAATTCCATGGCTCCGGATTTGTTGACTTACAAGACGGTGTTGGAAGGATTGTGCAGCCAAGGAAGGGGAGATGATGCTTTTCAGTTGCTAGAGGAGTGGAAGAAAGAGGATGGTTTTATGGGTGAAAGGAATTACAGAACCCTGTGCAATGCATTGCATTTTCAAACGAGAAGAAGAGACCACTAGATTGAATTACGATTTACGAATTACTTGTATTCTGTTCTTTCTTTTTCGGGTTTGAATTTGAAACCAAAAGTTATAAGAATTACTTAAACCATTTAGAATGTCAAAACATGGGCTTGGCCCATTTCATGACCCCAACCCAATTGGCTTTTGGTTATTCATTTAATATTCATCAACTCTTTCTATATATCATGTTGGAGAGAATATCGTCATAAATCATAATAGAGATTCATTTCACGGTTAAAGGATCGCAAGATGAGTTTCAATTGTCCATCCAAGGTCAAGGCGGCTTCCATTCTCCTTCTTCTCGCACTCGCCACGTTTGGTAAGATGCTCTCTTTCTTCATTTTCAGTTCACAATCTTTTGGATCTAAGGTTCGGTTCGGTGCTTACTTGATCATTTTTTGTTCTCTCTCAGGTTTTGCCAACAAGTCAGGAGATGTGAAAGAGTTGCAGATCGGGGTTAAGGTGATTTTTTTATATAGTATAATTCTCCGTTTACTCCACTTTTAGCTTTGTTGCCTTTTACCGCCAGCGAAAGGTGTATATTTGTTCATGGGGTTTTCCAAAAGATACCGAAATTTGATGTCATTTTGTCCGTCAATCTAGCTGCCAATTCCCGATATTATATTTTTATTCAAACACATGCATATGGCTCATTTCCAAACCTCTGGTGGTGATTGGTAATTGATGACTTGTTGATGGTAAAATTTGCGAGTTCGTATATATCTTTGATTTTTTTTTTTAATTCCTTTCTGCTGCTGCATTTTTTTGATCGGTGATATACTTCTTTCTTACTAAGGTTTGCTCGTCATTTTTATTGTTACAGCACAAGCCTGAATCCTGTGACGTTAAGGCTCACAAGGGAGATAGAATTAAAGTACATTATCGGGTAAGTAGCATTACTGCTTTTGTCTATTTTTTTCTTATGTTGTTAGGCATGTAATCTAGTGGAGGATGAAAATGTACCCATATTTTACATTTTTTGTATCCTGAAGTAGAATACCATCTGTAAAAGGCATTCCTATTGTTTCCTACTAGTCTAGATTTAGAATACAATATTTTTTCAGGTATATTTAGTTTGGATTCATTAGTATAGTAAGTTGGATAATGCCAGGAGTGTAAGGTTGTCAAACTAATGGTTCAAATGCCTGAAACACATTCATATGAAAACTTTCTTAGAGAGCATGCCGATAGTGCTGGTTTCTAGAAAATTTTAGGACTGTAAGGGCGTTGAATATTGCATAAACTTTATAATTCCTCTAGATATGGATGTAAATGACTTCTTGTTTTACTTATCTTTAGATCAGCTGTCCTCATCAAATTACCGTCTCACTTGCAAATCAGTGAAGATAGTTTTTCTTGATATTATAGCATCTAAAAGTCTATTTAAGCGAGGGACTAAGACTGTATATATATGCAACATCTCTGTGTATTTTGTATTATAAGCAGGTGCACTGCCAAGATAATAGATGCCTTTTTGTTGGCATGAATTCTTCTTTAAATGTTGCCAACTTACCTCATTTTAAGCATAAGTTTCAGTTCCATGACCAATGTCAGTACTTTTCACCTTTGCAGGGTAAACTGACAGATGGAACTGTTTTCGACTCCAGCTTTGAAAGGGGAGACCCGATTGAATTTGAGCTTGGCAGTGGTCAAGTTATCAAAGGTTATTGGTTCATCTGAAATGTTAATTATACAAATAGTAATTTCTCATTTTACATGGTTATATGCTTGCATTTGGAGATTGATCGTGCATGGAAAAAATTTCACAATGCAGGATGGGACCAAGGCTTGTTGGGTATGTGTGTAGGTGAGAAGAGAAAATTGAAAATACCATCTAAACTTGGTTATGGAGACCAGGGTTCGCCCCCTACTATTCCAGGTAATTTCTATCCACTTAGCTTATCCTCGTAATATCTACTGGTCATTTCATGAAACTAAGGCGACTTTGCTAATATTGACCAGATGCTAGTATGCAATTTCCTCTGTCTATGTATCAACCCCTTCATCTTGAATTCTTCACTTTCTTGTTTTCCATATACCTCAAAATATCCTTTGGTCTCTTCTCTGCTGATTTTCCTTTGATTCTATGTTCTCAATACACCCACGTTCATTGATTAGGTGCTGCTGTTTAGCAAGTTAGTCATGCTGATACTTTTTTTTTTTTTTTGCCAATAATATGTTATGTTTTCTATTCTCACCACATTTACATGAGCTGTCATCACTAGTTGGGGTGCTAGATGATCTTGCCTGGCTTACCAAAAAAATATGCTTGATCATAAAAATGATATCTGTATTCTGAAAATATCAGGTGGGGCCACTCTCATCTTTGATACAGAGCTAGTTGCAGTGAACGCAAAAACAAGCGATAGTGAGCTTTAGTCGCCGGTCAAATGACAGGTTCCTTTGGCCATACTTATTTTCCAGTGGCATTTTTTTCATCAGGCAAAACATTTTCTTGGATAGTATTAAAGCTTGTGACTTTTGGTGGCATTAGCTCTGTCTGGCCCTCGCATGGCCTTTTATCTGTACCTGAAGGAAAGGGTATTAGCCACTAGCTACTTGTAGCCGGTTTTATTTCACAAGGGACCAAACTAATTGAATGTTTCAGAATAATTATATTGTTTACATGCTAGTTTAAGAGCGGTAGTATGGCTTCCCTCTTCCACCATAGACTTCGAACCTGTGGTAATATGCATGTTTGCAATAGAACGTTTCATTTTGAAGTATCCATCCATTGGTTTACATTCAACATTGAATCTCTTGGTTAGAGAAAAAAAGAGGAGAAACCAGGAAGAACAAAGGGGTAGAGAATGAGAAAGCCTGAGGGAACAAAACATAAAAATAACGAAAGAGAAACGAGGGACCAAGAGCTGAGGAAAACAAATAAAACCAGAAATAGGAGAGAAGAATCAAAGGGAGACCAGATGATGAAAGCGCATATAAACGAAAGAGAAGAAAAGCCAGAAAACGTGAAAGAGAAAAGAACAGAAAATGAGAGGACTCTGTCATGCCTTCGAATGGTCTTCCCACTCTCCTGGGTTTGAAGTTTGAATCTTGGTCATTATTAATTAATGGGTTTGAAGGACATCAATAAGTCAAGTTTCTGGCTATATATCTTAAATCTTGACATAAAAAATATGGATCACTATAAATCTTTAAACATAATTTCTTTCAAGAAAATAGGCAGCAACTAGAAATTTACATAAAATGTTACGTAAGGACCAAAATATAACATGAAACCTGTAAGCTTCAATCTGGATGCTTCTACCCCTAAGGATTAATTCAAAAAAGCCAAAGATGGCTCTGTCTAGATGGTGAATTAGTCTCATTACATGTGCACTTCAAATAATATCGATCATGTGATCACCCTATTTAGTTGGATATTAATTAATGGAATGAAATAGAACAGAACGGAACGGTTTATAATAAAATCCAATGCAATAGAGTGAAAAGTTGTTTAGGATGAATGGAATGGTTCGTAATGTAATTTAGTGAAATGTTATTTGGAAAATGGATTGAATGAATGTAATGTACAATAAATAACTATTATATCCCTTATATTAAAATGGTTGTTGCAAGAGGTTTATTATTTTATTATTAATTATATAAAAATATTAGTATTAATTATT
>JAOTIZ010000009.1:6210340-6225720 GCA_027123425.1 Erythroxylum panamense
TTCGGTAAAATTTCGGTAAAATGGGTTTAAAGAAATGAGTTTGAGGATTTATATGAATGTATAAGAAATGATTAAGATGAATGAAGTGAGAAAGAATAGAAATATAGGGATTGTTTATATGTTGAATGAGTTTTATTAAAGAGAAAAGGAAAAAGAAAAAAAAAATTCATACCGGATTTTGGATCGTCTTAGGGTTTCCAACGCGATTCTGTCCACGCGATCCTGTTCTTTGTTCTTTGTTTTCCGACCGGATGACGGTATGTGATTCAGTTCCAACTGATCTGTTTGTTTACTTTGTGTTCTATCCATATTCGATTTCGATTCGACGCGATTCCGCTTTTGTTTTGTATTTCGCTTTGTTATCCGTGTCTTTTTCCGTTTCGTTTTCGGTTGGGATCCGGTTCCCGGATCGGGTCCCAACAATAACCATGTTGGAGAGTTTCGAGGCATGTTAAGTGGTTTCTATATAACAAGCTCGTGTAGGTTGGGAACTTATTTGTGTTGAGTAGAAAGATATTTCAGTTAATCAACCTAGTATTTGATGTTGACATTCTTGAAAAAGATATTAGCATAATTGAGGAATTTTCACAATCTAATAAACTTTAAAATAAATTGAATAGTGAAATCATAATTGTATAAGAAGACCTTGGGGATTCAAAATCCAAGTATTGTTATTTTATTGGTTGATTTTTCATTCTTTTGCCATTCCAGTTTATTTGATTATGTTGACTTGCCTTTAGTTATTTTCTATTATTCTAAATATGATTTATTAATATCACATCCATTTTTTATTAGATAATATGGAAAGAGGCATTAATAGTACTTATAGTTTGTGCGGGATTATAGAATGATATGCCACTAGCCTTGGATAATATACAGCTTAAAGGAATTAAGTTATATATACATGGCATACGAGTCCAACTTTTTAGCATTGTTGTTGGGGATTAAGATATTAGGAAACCTTAATTTTTATTAATTTAACCATTATTTTTCTTTCACATTTTTATTTTATTTTCTTTTAATGTTTTATTTATTTATCTATCCTTAGATCTCTCTTTATTGATCTTGTGTTCGTGTCTATTTTAGGATTTAAGATTCATTTTCATAGCCACCAAAAACAAAAGAGGACATTATTCTTAGTGGGATTATGCAATTTTTTAAGACTTAATAACTGATTTTCTTAAGTTAATGTTTGTTAGAGTTAGAAGAAACTTTATATAAAGGAGAATAATCTTTTAATTTTTTATATAGTGTGAGATAAAGAAACTAGAATAAAAGGGACACATTTACTTTTCTAAATCTGGCACCTTTTATTTAGAATAGTTAAGATTGATATTCATTTTTATTTGAGAAGTCAAAGATATAATTAGGTTCCTTTCTACTTCTGTACTCAAAGGCTAATAATTTTTTAATGCAAAGAAGTATCATTTTTTAGCATGTCTTTTTAATTGTTCACATTAAAATTAAATACATTTAATTGTATAAAATTTGTGTATGTTAACTTAAATTAGTATGTGAAATCGAAAATGAATTATAAATTTCACACTAAATATTGACTTATGTAATTATCATAATTTGAATACATTATTGATAATATCTCTGTTAGAAAAAGGTAAATAAGTGTAATACATAACTCTAAAAGTTGCAAAGACCATATGCTTCAATTATAACTATTGTTTATACAAAGCTTGAGTATTATATTAATTTTTTTTAATTTCAAAAATTAAAGTGTTAGATAAATTAAAATTATTGAAGTTGGAAATTTTAATTTTATATAATTCCTATCAAATCTTAAAAAGATGTAGGAGCATATAAGCATTGTAAGTCAAATTTCTTTTTATTCCTTTTAATCTCTTTGATTTCATATAACTATATTCAAATTAGTTAGGTAAAAATTCAAACAAAATAGCTTATACATCACATTAGATGCTTTATGCATGGTAGTAAACATGCTTTATCAAATAAACCTAGGCAAGTCCAATTTGAGCCCATATAATGGCCTATGAAAGTCTGACTCAGAAGCTTGAACAACCTGTGACGTAAACTTCGGCCTTGTTCTATCGAACTTTAGCTTTTTTGTCACCCCTTTTTGGCGAAATTACGCATATGTCCCTGAAACTCGAATCCCTCGTAGAAGCCTCTAGAACTCCAACCATCTATGTTCCTTCACACACACATTAAACCTATTAAACCCTTTACTCTCCGACCCCGTCAAAAGAGCACGGACTCTCTTCTATCTCTCGCTCATCGCTCTCTAGACATTCCCCTGTGTTTTTTTGCAAAGTAATGGAAGAGGACTTTGATATTCCCGCCGGCGACGAAATGATGGACGACGATCTCGATCTCCCTGGCGACGCTCCGGTTCTGAAGGTCGGCGAGGAGAAGGAAATCGCTAATCAAGGATTGAAGAAGAAGCTTCTTAAGGAAGGTGAAGGATGGGACACTCCTGAAAATGGAGACGAAGTTGAAGGTATTGTTATTAGCATTACTATTGCTGCTTTGATGGATTGCAGCTTATTTTAGCTTCCTTTTTTCCTTTTCTGGTTTTGTGATTGCGAAGTGAGTTCTGCTTTTTTCAGTTCATTATACTGGGACTTTGCTGGATGGGACTAAGTTCGACTCCAGCCGCGATAGAGGGACGCCGTTCAAGTTCACTCTTGGTCAAGGTTAATGATTTTTTCCTCCTCATTTACATTTTTCTTATTAGTAATGATAGGAGCCTTTCGTTCGTTTGCTTTTTCTTTGCTTTAACAATAAGGTACTTTTCTGTGAGATGCAAATCTTTAAAAAGGGAAGAAATGGAAACTGGTGAAATCGCAAAAATGTGGATAGTGGTTAATTTCGGACGGTGTTGCAGTTTATATCATTAACCTACTAAATGTTTTCGGATTTTAATTTAGGGTGATCACCAATGTAATTTGTATTGAATACTTTTGGACTACAGATTTGGTGTTTATACGTCATAGACAGTTTACATTTTTCCTTGACCATCATTGGTCATGATGTTATTTGTGAGAAAATGGAGAAATAAAGTATGTGTTTTACGCTTTTTCTTTGCAGGTCAAGTGATTAAAGGATGGGACCTAGGTATCAAGACGATGAAGAAAGGTGAAAATGCCCTTTTCACCATCTCTCCTGAGTTAGCTTATGGTGCTTCTGGCTCACCACCAACGATCCCACCTAATGCCACACTTCAGTTTGACGTTGAATTGCTCTCTTGGAGTAGTGTGAAGGACATCTGTAAGGATGGAGGGATAATTAAGAAGATTCTTGTTGAAGGAGAGAAGTGGGAGAACCCAAAGGACCTTGACGAGGTGTTAGGTATGCTTCCCTTCTAATGGTATCTTTTTCCCTTAGGTTTGTGCATTGCTTTACTGATTGTCTTCTTGACCTTTTATGAATCTAGTTAACTTCGAAGCTCAACTTGAGGATGGCACAATTATTGCACATTCGGACGGCGTAGAATTTACTGTAAAGGATGGTTAGTGTTGTTATTGTGGTCAAATTTGGTAGGATCTTACTTCCAGGTTCTTGATGTTGGGATTTGTTTTTGCAGGCCACTTCTGTCCTGCACTTTCAAGAGCTGTTAAGACAATGAAGAAGGGGGAAAAGGTTCTTCTCACAGTGAAACCACAATGTAACTCTCTCCTGGACCTGAGTGTTCAGACAAAGCATACATGGTTGCTTTGAGCTAACCCTGTTGGTTGTTTGATTGTTTCAGATGGACTTGGGGAGCTGGGTAAGCCTGCTGTTGGTAGTGAAGGTGCTGTTCCACCTAATTCCACCCTAAAGATAACCCTGGATTTGGTCTCTTGGAAGACTGTTACAGTGGTAACGGATGACGAAAAGGTTATAAAGAAAATTGTGAAGGAGGGTGAAGGATATGAGCGACCAAATGATGGGACTGCTGTAAAATGTTAGTGTTTATACTTGAAAGTGAGTGCTATTACATGTTATTATTACTATTCCAAATATGTAACTAAAATTTGATTTCACCACTGCAGTGAAGTTGATTGGGAAGCTCCAAGATGGAACTGTATTCCTAAAGAAGGGCCATGACAATGAAGAAGAACTTTTTGAGTTTGTAGTAGATGAAGGTAACTGGCATGAGAATAGTGCTCAATCCATTCGTTTATACTTCTTTGATGACATGAACTCTGTTCCTTTTTGCACAGAGCAAGTCGTTGATGGCCTTGATAGAGCTGTGGCAACAATGAAGAAAGGTGAGGTGGCTATACTGACTATTGCCCCCCAGTATGCATTTGGAGCATCTGAAACAAAGCATGATTTGGCTGTGGTGCCCCCTAACTCAACCTTACACTATGAGGTTGAGCTGGTTTCGTTTGTCAAGGAGAAGGAATCCTGGGACATGAACACTGAGGAAAAAATAGAAGCAGCTGGCAGAAAGAAAGAAGATGGCAATCTGTTGTTCAAGGCAGGCAAATATGCTAGGGCATCTAAGAGATATGAGAAGGTATATTGTGTGAGGAATTTGCTAGAATACACAGACTTTGTTGTGGCCTTACAAAATGGTTTACTACGTTTTGCTTGGTTCTGACCGCAGGCTGTGAAGTACATAGAGTATGATTCCTCGTTTAGCGATGATGAGAAAAAGCAAGCAAAGGCTTTGAAGGTTGCTTGTAACCTAAACAATGCTGCTTGCAAGCTGAAGTTGAAGGATTGCAATCAGGCAGAGAAGTTGTGCACTAAGGTATTCACAATTCTTCTGTGTTTTGCTGTCCTCTTGGTTGATGGTTCTGTCTGATTCAATTGGTGATGGTTTGCATTTATTCTACTATGCAGGTGCTAGAGTTGGATAGCCAAAATGTTAAAGCTCTCTATAGGAGGGCCCAGGCATATATTCAACTAGCAGATTTGGATCTAGCTGAATTTGATATAAAAAAAGCTCTTGATATTGATCCCAATAATAGGTATGGTGCAATTATTTTTGAACTAATTAATGCAGGTTTCAACTAATCAATTTCTGCTAAACAGGGAAATCAAGCTTGAATACAAAACTTTGAAGGAGAAGATGAGAGAGTTGAATAAGAAGGAAGCTAAGTTTTATGGCAACATGTTTGCAAAGATGAGCAAATTGGCATCTGCTGAGGCCAGCGTAAGTAATACTGGACTGTTAAAGCTTAACAGTTGATTGGCCACTGAGTATGAAAATTAGGGCCTCTTTGGCATCGGTATTACAGACCAGTTGTTTACTTTGCCCTTTTTTCTTGTCCTGTCACTTCTTGAACTGAGGTCTTCATTTTAGTGGACTTCTAATACAGTGATGTTTTACGTGTTCGCAGAAAGCAGAAGCCGAGGAGGTGGAGCCAATGAGCGTAGATAGCAAGGCGTAAATCTGAACCAGCTCCCAATAATATAATGCTTTTCTTTTAATTAAGCAGTCACGATTTGGATGTTTTATCTGGCAAATGTGTTCTTGTTATGCATTTCAGTGGGAACGAATTGTTACTGACTATTAAAAACTTGCTAACCAGAAAAAGGATCGCTCTGGATTTGCGTTTGGGAGTGTTTTTAAGTGTAATAATGCCAATTAATTTCGATGCACACTTATGCAAATGTAAACCTAAATCAGTTTTCATCAGGAAAACTGATTAATCATGAAGATTATGAACGTTGGATTGATTTATTTATAACTCCAAGTTTGAAACTTGAAATTTCCAAACGAGGTTACAAACAAGATACCGGATGAAGTAGTTTTGTACTTTAAAACAATGGTTAATTTAATTCTGAAGCTATTAAATGTGCCTGTCGCACATGGAAGAAGGTCATGACTCTGTTTTATGCTCATCTTTAAAATTGAAGTCCATATTAGAAGTTTGGCTCACCCGGTACCGAATGTATAAGGCGTATTAGGCCTAGTAGAGGATACACAAGATTGACGATAGAACTTTTACGACTGCCCGGAGTGGAGCCTTCCTAGTCGTCAGACAAGATGGTTACGAATCCTTCGCCCTATCGAGATGTTTAATGTCATAAACTGCGTCTTGATGGAATAGGTTTGCTGGTATCTCAGGAGACTCCACGTGCCACTGTGGCAAGAGGAAGAGAGTATCGAGCATTATCCTATAGTTAGTAGTTTTCATTTCTGTATTCATAATTTTTCACTTTCATTTCAATGGGTTACTTGCTCAGTCTAAGGCATAAGTTGCTGTCCTGATGTTTTTTTGGTTGATTTTTCCGCTGTGGGGTTTATGTTCAAGTAAGGATTAGTACCTCTTCGACCAACTTGTCCTCATATGAAGTTGAATTGCAACACTTTGTTATATTTCACTATAAAGCAATCAGTTGTGATATGATTCTTGTTTAGGTAACTTGCATCCATGCTGAATCGCTTTAAATGGGGATAAGAAGTGGCTTTTAGGCTGTTCAGTTACTTGGTTAAGTTGTCAATCTCAGCTTGCAATTTTGTCACTGTCTGTGGCAGTCATTTGTTTTGGATCCACACAGGTTGGTTGTTCCGATGTCCAAAAATAGTAGTTGTATGTCATCTCTTCTAACAAATCTTATGCTGCTTCAATTGTTTTCTTCATAAATGATCCTCCAGTTGTTACATCTCTAGTACCCCTCCTAGGTGGATTAGTTCCATTATAGAAGGTTTGCAATAGGAACTTGTTCGGTAAGTTATGATGAGGACAATTCCTTTGCAACTCCTTATATCGCTCTTATACTTTGTATAAAGACTCCCTGTCATTTTGCTTGAAATTAATAATTTCTTTTATCAATTTTGTTTTCTTATTTAGAGGGAAGTACTTATCTAGAAAAATTCGCACCAATTGCTCCCAAGTTGTGACGTTGACTGGGTTGAGAGAATTCAACCAAGCCTTGGCTCTATCCTTGATTGTAAAGGGGCAGAGTCTTATCCTAACAACATTGTCTGACATTCTAATATATCGGAAGGTGTCACAAATCTCTAAGAAATTAGCCAAATGAGCATTAAGATCCTCATTGACTAACCCATAGAATTGCACGTTGGCTTGCAACATGTTCAGTAGTGATGGTTTGATCTCGAACATACTCGTTTGCATTACTGGTCATGTAATTCCTTGATGATAGGCGTTGAATTGTGCCTCATGAAATCCATAAGGGTCCGTCGCTTTCTATGATGTATTTCCTCTACCATCGTTCTTCCTATTTCTTCTTAGTGTTTAAATCTTGTGATTCCTCATTCTTACCTTGTGATGTCCAAATTGATGTGTCTTATACTTTGTGCTCAAACTTTCTTCTCTTCCTTTTTTTTTTAAAATTTAAATTTCTTGGGATTAGGTATCTCAATCACACAAGAAAGGATAACAATTCCTTAGAACAAGGGAATTCAAATAGTCATAAACTAATTCTCTAACAACGGTGTCAAAAACTTGTTGAGTAAGTTTTATCTAATATAAAATCCCCAATATTCGGAACGGAAGTATACGAATTTTAACTTGTAGTATCAAAGGTGTTTATCATATAAGGAAATAGTTAAAACTAAATGAACCTAACTTTGTCTAAGGAGATAAAAGATGATTAAAAGAAAATAATAACAAAAAATTAAAACATTTAAATCAAGCAAATAATCAAACAACAAATGAGCTACCACAAATATGGGAGGACCATCAAGGATGAAGCTTAAGATTCATTCTGTCATTATTTTGCTCCCTAATTGTTGTTGATTCAATTATGTGTTGATTCTAGATCTTCTAAGAGATTGATTACTCTTTCTCAAGACTTAATCAATTAATCCTAATTGATTAACCCCAATTGATTACAAAATTTCAGATTTTGCAATCTTTTGATTCATAAAATCTACCTAACGTTTTCAACTAGTTCTTAAGTTATCAATTAAATAATTGAGTTTTTACACAAGATCTCTCTTTGCATGATTACCAATTTGATATTTGAGAGACTTATTAGGTCACTAACTCTCGTTACCCAACCTAATCAGATTACTTTCAACTTACTCTCTCGATCTATTATTGAAGTGTTAGCATACCGAAACATCACAACACTAAAAAATTGAATTGAAATCAACAATAATCAAGTCACAAAACAACTCAAGAACAAATCCAAATCTGAAAATTAGAGCATCCTAAAAATGAATAACATATTCAAATCCAAGTTACACATCAATTTTAATAAAATAAACAAAGGAAAGAAAGAAAGAACTTGATTTGAACTCAAACTTGAAATCTAGAATTTCTGGATTGCTCTTCTTACTCCTCCTCCTTGTTCTCTCACTTTGGAAGGTAGTGGCTACTCTTTTTAAGTGTTTTATATTCTTAAATAGTTCTTGAGGCTTCTAGGGTTCTTCCTACAGTTTACCCACCTAATTTGGTTTCAAAAATAGCCCTCAAAGTATCAAAATTACAAAATAGGCCGCATGCTAGAAAAGCTGAAATTCGTTGGAATTGCTATCTGCGCCCTATAGGTCATGATAATGGCCTGCTTACATTTTGCCAATTCTTGTCTTTTCTTCAATTTCCTATTTCTGTACACTCAAACACACTTAACACACCTCTTGAAACATAAAATTGATATAAGCAAACGCTAATAATAACATAATTCTTACATCATAATCATCTAGGAAACACTCAAAAGCACACTTAATCATCTATCATAACATAGTATAATTTACACCTATCAAGTAGCTAGCTCCTCTAACTTCCTCTTAATAGATAACAACTCCTTCAAAAATTTTATGTACTTTAGCATCTGTGAAAGAGCCTCAACAAAAGGTAAATTAATGTGAAGTTGCTTCAAAATTTCAAGTAATTTACCAAATTGCTCATTCATGAAATCTTTCTTCAACTTAATAGGTTATAGAATGGTAGGCTAGAATTCCTTAACTCTTAGAGGTCACTTTAAATCCTTAGCTTTCTCTTAACTCCTTTTCTCATTCTCCTCCTCAGCTTGGGTCTTGTTGTTAGATTGCATTTCCTATCTACACTTAAGGGTGATTGTCTTCACGTGCTTTTTAAGATTTATCTATATGGTACTAGGTAAATTCCCTCATGACTTCTGGAGATTAATTTGGCAAGCTATCTGATTTACATTTCCAAGTTATGTATAGAAGCTTCTTCCTTAAAAACATCTATATGGATTGAAATCTTGCCTCTAAATGTTGAAACATTCTAGATCAAACTTAGTTTCTTTCCTTGACATAGTTGTTGCTGAAATATGATAAAAGGGTTATTCCTTGACTACTGACACATGTATATTTGATCATATTTATACACCTATATTTGATGTGTTTTTTCTTAATATTTTATACATTTATTGCATATTTGATACTTAATTGCTCTAAGTGCATTTATGGGTTTATAATTGCCTTCATAGACCAAGCAAAGAATTCGGATGAAAATAGGGCATAAAACAAAGATCTGAAGCAAATAAGGGATACACACCCTGTCTATAACTGTGTAAGCCTCCCAAGCCATGCAGAATTGTAAATTATAGGGATTTTTTAGTGTACACAATTTAGTACACGCCCGTGTATCAAGCTGTGTATCTCCCAGAAACCCTAAAATTTACTTTAAAAAGATGTGAGAAGAGGCAAAATGGAGGGGCAGACATTAGGAGGCAGTACAAGAGTTAGAGATCATACAGAAGGGGCAATTTTGATCGAGAGAAGAGGAAAACACCAAGACATTATTGAAAGATCCAATAGAATACAATATCAAACCTCTACCTTGTAAGAGCAGTCAATAAGAGATAAAGGGAGACTTAGAATTATGAACTTTTTTATCTTTTATTCATTTTTCTTTCTGTTTATGTTTGATTACGTTTTCTATCATATGTAATTAAGCATCCTTAGTGTTTAGGTCAGATGAACCCCAGTTTGTGTTATACCATGTTTGGACTCTTTTATTTAATGCAATTGTTTTGATTGATCTATCGTGATTCAATTATGTGTTTAATATATGTTCTAATAAATTCGGAACAATAGTGCATAATCTGACTTCATAACATAGAGAATGAGAAATCTTGTGTATGAATAGATCTACCATAATTGAAAGGAGTTTATTGCAAACCTAAAGATAGGTCACCATAAATCCTTTGGATTAGGGTCAAACCTAATAGTATAATGTAAAAACCGATAAAGCAATCTTAGCACCTTTAACCTAAATAATATCGGATGATAATTCTAAGATTAGTTATTAGTAGTCTTAAATGAGTTATTGACATACGATAAGAATTTTCACGGTCCAATAGTTATTAAAACAATTGCATGATAAAAGGTTAATTATTTAATTGCCTAATAAAAGGCCAATTATTAAAAGGTTCTTAGGGGGATTCATAACCTACATATTAATTCTTGATATTGATGGTTTTCTAAGTGATTTCTTATTTCTTTGTTCAATATTGTTGCCTAATTTATTTTATTTGCTTAAGTTTTATTTACTTTATTAAAAATTAAAATCAAATTTGTAGACTAGATAATAAGATAACGGTAATTAATAATACTCATTATCTTCGTGGGATTCAACTTGTACTGATCATTACTAGCTACAACTATATCGTGCACTTGTGGTCAAATTAATATTGGAATAGAAACAATCAATTGAGTTTTTGACATTATTGTTGGGAATAGTGATATTAGAAAAACTTGGATGCTATTACTTTAGTCATTATTTTCTAATTTAATTTAATTTATTATTATATCTTGTTGTATTTTTGGCTTATTCATTTAATTATCTTTTTGATGTTCTCTATATTAATAGTTTGTTTGTGGTTTATCCTAGGAATTAATGTTTAACATCATCACCAACACTCACAATGAAAGGATGGAGCAGACAATACTCTTCTGGAAGTTACGATGTGTCTTTGCAATACGTAACATCACCATATAGAAACGAGAGATTTCCGCACATGTTTTTAGCGGCTCAACTAACATCTACATTGTATTGTGACATTTATGGGAGTAACTATTACAATCATAAGCGTCAAGCACCAACTTATATTTGGGAGCAACCAAGTATGTACAATCAATCTCAAGGCGCACCATGCGAGAATAGTTACAATTCAGAATGGAGCAAGTCTTACACTTATGGATGGAATGACCATGCTTCAGCTGAATATTTATTGTACCAAGCACCTCAAGTTAAGGAGTCAACTCTGGAAGATATGATGTCCACTTTTATTCAAGAATCAATCATAATGCATTAGGAAACAGGGGCTTGCATACAAAATATAGTGAATTGGTTCGACCAACTACCAAAGATAATATTTGATGAGATGTAAGGCCTATTATTAAAAATTATTAACTTTGTAAGATTTGACCCATACTTGCTAATACTAGATACATATATACCATTCACTTGTGGTAAAATTAATATTGGTATATAAATAAACAATCATCTATCCTTGATTCCCCTAAGAAAATTTTGGATGGTTCCTCTATCCCAGATTGTATGTATTACTAAATTGTTTATTCTAGGTCTAGGAACATTCCTTATATAATCCATATGCTCAGGTTGTAATGCCTGACACTCTCGATTTAGATGTTTTAGCCATCATACCTCTCACTATATAACTTGGAATAGTTTAGGATTCACAGTTAATCCATTGATCTTACTACTTAAGTTTCAAATAGGTTTGTTAATGCTATAAATGCATCAATGTCATATACTTATGCTGGCTTCCTAGGTCTTGCTCAAGATGAGCATCACTGATAATTGTTTATAGCCATGTCTTCAATGAGGTCTTCAGTTTCTTTTGGCATTTTATTGTTTAGAGTACCCCAAGCTACTGCATCTATCATCTTCTTCATGGTTTGATTGAGCCCATTGTAGAAAGTTTGTATTTGCATCCACAATGGTAAATCATAATGTAGGTAATTCCTCGACATCTCTTTAAATCTCTTTCATATGTTATATAATGTCTCTAAATCAACCTGGGCATAAAAGGAGATGTTGTTCCTTGGTTTAGTAGTCCTGGCTTGTGGAAAATGCTTTAGGAGGAATTTCTCTAGCACTTGGTCCTAAGTAGTAAGAGATGACTTAGGCATAGAGTATAACCATTGAGTTAGTTTACCCCTGAATGAAAATGAGAATAATCTCAACCTGATTGCATCATTATTGGCACCATTGATCTTAAAAGTATCATAATCCTATAAAATGTTGGTGATGTGTGCATTGTGGTCCTCATCTCATAGTCCATCAAACTGGAAAGACTTCTGCACCATCTAAATAATACTTAGTTTAATCTCAAAATTTTTTGTGTTCAATCATTAGTCTCTTGATGCTAGACTCTGCTCCCATCAATTTCGATCTTGCATAATCAAACATAGTTCTTGGTTGGTCTGCTATAGTTCCAGAAGTCCTTTATTTGTCGATCTAACTCAAACTCTCTAAGTAAGGTTCTATAGAGATTTCTATAAGTTGTCCTCTCAATCTCTGGATGTTGATTAGATGCAATAGATTCCCTTAGGTCATAAACTAACCCTAAGACTTGTATAAGTAATAAAACTAAAGAGTTAATAAAATAAGTAAACAAATTAAAAACAAAGATTAATAAAGCAAGGTTTTCCTTAGATTCTAATCCATAACAATGTCACCAAAAACTTGATATGTGATTTGTTTTGTTTTAAATCATAATTTTATGGTGTAGCTATAGCTAGAAATAGTAAGTACAAGTCGATCCCATAAGGATTACAAGTACTAGTAGTGGTCTCTTTTCTATTATATAACCATCAAATAAGAAGATGACTTAATTTAAAACTAAATTAAACTAAGACTCAAAACGGTAATGAATCAATACATATCTAACACGAAAACTAATTCAATATCAAATAACTAGTACTTAGGTAATGAATCCCTCTAAGATATTTTTGTATCATATAATTTAATTATCTATCATTAGACTATGGAAACCCCTATTTTATACTAATATCTTTCTTAAGACTATTAACAACTAATCCTCGATTGATTAACTGAGATCTCTTTTTAGTTAAAACCTTAAGATTAGATTATTATGATTCATGAATTTCTCTATTAGGTTTGACCCTAATCTAGAGGTTTTATATCGACCTATCATTAGATTTGCATGTAAGTCCTTCTAAATATGGTATATCTATTCATATAAGAGGATTTTTTTTCAATCTTAGTCATATGAAATCATTTAGAAATAGTCTCTGTACTAGTTAGAGGTAAGGTTGCGTATTACTAGACCTCCCCAGACCCCAGGTATTAGTAGGATTTCTATTGGATGTTGTAATCATATAAAATAAGAAATTGAACTAAAAATCTAGATATATTAATTTAAGAATACAAACATAATTTGAATCTTAATGAATCAATCAATTAAATTGCATTAAATAAAGAATTAACTTATAGTACCCATCCTAACTTAGGGTTCATCCTAACCTGGCACTAAAGAAACTTAACTCCTAAATATAGAAAATGAAACAGACATCAAAAGTTCAAAAGAGTAATTAGAAAGAAAAGAATTCATAGATATGTATATCCGCTTTCTCTCTAATAAAATCCCTTCGAATCCTTAATGAAAGTTTGTTCTTTATCAGATCTCTTAAAGTATCTTCGTGTTTTCCTTTCCCTAGCTTCAAAATTGTGTCTCTAACTTTGACTTTGGCTATAACTTTCAACTTTAACCACCTCTATTTCGTCTCCTCATCATAATTGTCATTTATATTATGGAACTAAGGTGTTTGGATTATACACGGTCAATCACACTGTTAAAAACTATTTAAAATCACAACTTTACATGTTCATAGGAGCTTGTATGAGCAAGGAACATAGGCATGTATCTCTATATAAGCATGTACATATTCATAGTGAGCGTGTCTCCAAAACAACTCCAGTTCTTCAGTTTTATACTACGATTTCTCTAAAGGATTCTCCTTTTGATCCTTAAAGATGATTGAGAACTAAAAATACACTTGAAACAAAATAAGTACCAAAAATAATATAAAACTCTCAAATAGCAAGCAAAAGACACTCAATATGAGAATAAAAATATAATACAATAATCGTTTATCACTAGGCCAAAAAAAAAAAAAAGCAATATCTTAATTCAATCACAATTACAATGTATATTGGTCTATTCAAAGAATGAAGAGGAACATGCTTAGCAATTAAGAATTATGCTCCAAAATTTAAGAGAGAAGTAGTTATTTGACAAATTAAGCAAATGTGACTTTGGCTAAAGGAAGTTTCTTTCCTCGGGCATATCATCTCTTTAGAAGGTATCAGGGTGGATCTTAGTAAAATTGAGGCCATTGCTAATTAGAATTCACCTCGGAATGTGACAGAAGTGAGAAGTTTTCTTGGCTTAGCTAGTTATTATCGACGTTTTATCAAAGGATTCTCAATTATTGCTTCTCCAATCACAAAGTTACTTCAGAAAGGCATAAAGTTTGAATGGAATGATAAATGTCAAGCTAGTTTTAAACAGTTAAAGAAGATGCTCAATAAAGCTTTAGTACTGACACATCTAACTTTAAGCAAAGAGTATGCTATATACAGTGGTGCTTTTAGGAATGGTCTGGGTTGTTTACTGATTCAAGATGGGAAAGTGGTGGCTTATGCCTCGAGATAGTTAAAGATGCATAAATAGAACTACCCTACATATGATTTAGAATTGGAAGAAGTGGTGTTTACTTTGAAAATTTAGCGACACTACTTATATGGGGAAAGATGTAAAGTATACACGAATCATAAGAATTTGAAGTATCTTCTCACATAGAAGGAGCTAAATTTGAGGCAACGACATTGGCTAGAATTGTTTAAAGACTATGATTGCATAGTTAAGTACCACCCAAAAAAGCTAATATGGTAGTAGATGCCTTGAGTAAGAAGTTTATTTTAGCATTATCATTACAATATAGTAGATGGAGTTTTATTCCAGTTGGAGCTTTGATAGCTTAATTAAAAGGGAGTCTTAACTTGAGACAGATGATACTACACGCACAAAAGGATGATGCCAAGTTGCAACCAATTGTACAATTGGTGTAAGAAGGGAAATAGACTGATTTTGTAGTGAAAGATGACAGAAGTTCGTACTTTAAAAGTAGATTATATGTACCGACAATAAAGAACTTGAAGAAGAAGTTATTACATGAAACCCATAATATTGTGTTCGTCTTGCATTATGGGGGTAACAAGATGTACTGTGAATTAAAACAACATTACTAGTGACTAGGTATGAAGCATGATGCTATAAGTCCAAGTGTTTGACTTATTAATAGGTGAACGCTGAACATCAAATCTCATCTAACCTATTGAATCCCGTTCCAATTCCACAGTGGAAATGGGATAATATCACTATAGACTTTGTATCAGGTCTACCTTGTTAGTAGTGTGCCCTAGGCCAATGGATATTTGTGATTCATGTATTAACATTATGACTTGTTAATAATATATTAT
>JAOTIZ010000009.1:6229386-6240312 GCA_027123425.1 Erythroxylum panamense
ACCTTTATCGTGGGATACGTGTCGGAATGACCTTCGGGCGTCCCGATGTGTACCCTACGATGAGGGGGCGCTACAACTTACAGCTATTAAATATAGGTATGAATTTTGAGAACAAAATTCTTTTAAGGGGGAAAGAAATGTAAGGCCCCAATATATACCCTAGAGGCATTATAGTATGTGTTGGGTGTATTAAAGAGTGAACATAAAGAATTAAGTGTATCTAAGCATAGTAAGTGACATAATGGTAATTAATTTAAAAGACAAGCATAAATTAGTAATTTCTTCATTTAGGCATGGACATGAATAATTATATGTGAGTTATGGACTAGAATGAAATCAATTGATGACTTTATATGTCAATGTGGGAATTAAAGAAAGAAGGAGGACCAAATGTGCAAATTTACCAAAAATCAACATATGGACTAATGAGATTCAAATGAGTGTAAGAATATAAACTTCTTCAAGTGGGGAGAGGGGAGAGGGACGTGGATGGAGTGTTTTAACTCCAGAAATTTCTCTTCTCACCTCCTTTCTAATCCATCTCCTTAATCACATCATTTTACATAAGGAATCAAACTAATCCTAGGTGAAAATCAAGGTAAAAGTTTGTGGCTTTTCTCATCTTCATCTTTCTTGCTTTACTTATGAAGAACTTAAATTATAAGGATGGAAGTGGGATTGAGATGTGTATTTGTGGTGTTTCTAGTTAGTGAGTCTAACAAAGCCAAAGAGGAAGGGAAGGAAAGGCATTAGAAGAACTACTTTGCCAATTTTAAGGTTTGGGGCTACACTTAGTCTAATTTCACTTTATGTGTATGTTTGAATGGATACAATGATTTATTTGGATGTGGAATGGTTGTTGGGATTATGCTTTGGTGTTATTTTGGTGTTAACTTACATAGAATTGGTTGAATATGATAAGAGAGTATCGTATAGTGGAATTCTATCTAAGGTTTGTTGAACCAGTCACATTGTTTGGGTCACAAGCTACATACCTCTAAATTGTGTGATTTTAGTTGCATATGAAAACTAAGACATAAAACTAGAATTCTCTATAAGATACTCTAACTTAATTCAAGCTTTATAACATTGGAAATTGAGATTGAAAATGGCGACTTGATGTTGTTCTTTTTTGGAGCATCATGTGATTTTTGGTTTATATATCATGATTAAGAAGTCAAAATGGCTTCATTTTTAGTTCCTTAGAAACTGTAGACATATGGGTACAAATGTTCAGAAGACTTCAAAATCTATTTTGAACTTTTTTATAGGAAAAGTTAAGAGAAAATGGAGGTTTGAATTATAGGTAAGGGACACAATGAGAAGGAAATTGCACTATTTTGAGTTTGTTTTTATTTCCGATTTGTGCTAAATCATATCTAAACCTTTTTGAATGTATATGAAACTTTTTAAACACCTAGAAGTAACTGAAATAGGGCTTACTTTATGTGAATTGTGTGATTAAAAATTTGAATTTAAGGTTGAGCATAATGCATACTAAAGAAAATTTACATGTACATAAATGATTTGTATGCATATTCATTGTTTATATGTGCATAATACGATTATACAAGTGTGATTTTGATACCCTTCTAATGGTGATAAGTTATGACTCATATGTATGAATGCAAATACATATTTTATGAATTGAAATGTACATCATATGATTTGTCAATATATGAATTGTGAAATTAACAAATGGTTAAAGGAAATGTTATAGTGTCTGCACTATTGTCTTGGTAGTGGATAGATAGGCATACCTATAAAGTTACAGTGCAACTGCTACAGTTTAACACTAATGTGTATTCATGAGACTATAGTGTCTTTATAGTTCGATGCCTTCGACTATCCACAATTTGATACTTTATCCACAATTTTGATATTTTCGAATATTCACAAATCCTGTTATCTACACCCATATGACAACATAAATAATTGGTATTGATGAGCATTTGCATTTGTATTAATAATTTGTATCAATGAGTGTTGAATTTTTGGTATATGAGTATGATATTTTTGAATGTGTGCTCTTAGCGGATGACTGCTGTGAGCGATCATCCAAACTAAGTTTTTTTACCACTAAGTTTTCAAGCTTAAGATGAGTGTTAATCCATATAAGTACATGTCATAAGAGTGAGGTATAGAAAATATCTGCAGGGACCAAAGCTAATAATTAGGAGTAAAAAGTATCTTTAGAATGTGTTCTGGTTTAAGATGATTGTACATGTAAAAGAGTAAAGGAATTCATATGTTTTCTTTTTGGATTATCATGTAACTATAAAGATGTAATATTACTTTTAAATGATAATGTTAAGTGATGTGAAATTTTGTAATGTGTATAGGTATAACATTGAATATAATTGTATGTCATTAATGTATGTACAGAAAATTGGTTATCACGCATGTAGATTATTGTAGATTCTATATGGGGGTGTAATAACTATAAGCATAGAAACTAAATAATTCATAGATGGGACATTTACTTTCACTATAATTTTTGTCTTCTTCTTAACAATGTCTAGAATAAAGAATAAAGAGTCTAATTAAAATGAAAAATCCCAACTCAAACTTTTAGCTAACAAATTTCTAAAAGAGATAGTAATTTAATAAATAATAATAATGGATTTTTTTTATAAAAGTTTTATCCTAAAAAGGTTACGAACGTGTTATTTGCGAGCCCGACTATGTCTTCGAGGCTTGTACTTGGGCCTACCTTATAAATGCGAAACTGATAAAGATGGAACTGATATCAGGGTTTAAGTTTTTACCAGTGCAAGACTAAGACACTGTAGTCGTCACCTTGCCGTCAGCGAAGATGGGTATGAACGATGGATTGGTTGCCCTGATTTCTGTATAACGATGATGCCATGCTTATTGTTGTAAGATGGGTTTTGATGGATTATCTTTGTAGGTATCTCCAGGGACTCTATGCACAAGAGGCGTGCTACTGGTGGCAAGAAGAAGGCCTGGAGGAAGAAGAGAAAGTATCGTACATTATCCTGTTGTCTGTTAATCTCGTTTCAGTATTAATAATACGACTTGTTTTCATTCACGTAAAGGGTGGGATTGTTTCATTTCATCTGGTCTGCTTTTGGGTTATTGCAGTATCTTAGAAACAGTTAGGGATTGAATGAGTGTTACGGCAGTGATAGAAATTGGTTTCATGGTCTTAGACTTTACTCGTGTCTTATCTTGCAAAAGTAATTATTGTCTGATTTTGTCTTGCAGCTTCTATTATTCTTGGAAATTAAACCCACTTGTTAATGTTCGTCTTTGCCTCTTGTGGCTTGATGGTTTTGTCATAGGTTCCCTAGCAATTAAAAATGATAATTCTTTAATTTCTACACAGGTATCAGTAGCCTTTATACATTGATTTTACGTGATTGTATGTGTTCATGTGTCAAAAGGTCCAAGTTTCATCCACATATTCAATATCTAGCTCTCTTGGCTTGGCTTAATGTTATCAAATTTTCTGTATCATTTTTCCAGTCTGTTTCTTAAGGTCTAGAAAAGTTGTTTATTTAACTTAGTTTGTATCTGAACCAGGATATAGGTAATTGGTTATGATTATAGCAAGGATTTTCAAAGGAAGAATTGTCGTTATTTGTATTCTGTGCTTTGATTTTTCTTTGCCCCAATCATAGGAGAATATTCTAAATATGATGATGTCATTTCTGACATTATTTCTCCCTTCTGTCTAGATACGAACTTGGTCGTCAACCTGCAAATACCAAACTCTCAAGCAACAAGACTGTGAGAAGAATTCGTGTTAGAGGTGGTAATGTCAAGTGGAGGGTCCTGAGATTGGATACTGGGAATTATTCCTGGGGTAGTGAGGCTGTCACCCGCAAGACTCGCATTCTTGATGTTGTTTATAATGCCTCAAATAATGAGCTTGTTAGGACCCAAACTTTGGTGAAAAGTGCGATTGTTCAGGTGGATGCGGCTCCATTTAAGCAATGGTACCTTCAGCATTATGGTGTTGACATTGGTCGGAAGAAGAAAGTTGCTGCTAGAAAGGAGACCACTGAGGTAATTTTAGTTTCAGGAAACATTTGATCTCCAGTTATGGAAATAAATAACTGGTCAATTGGCCTTGTCAGGATTTGTGAAATATTGATTCTTTTCATCTGTCTTACGATAATCTTGCTTTGCTTTTTTGTAACAAATCTAGCTTTATTCATAAGTTATGGCTCAGACCTACATACAAGGTTTAAAGTTTAGAATTCTTGCTGAAGCACATGCGCTAATTGTTCAGCATATAAGTTAATACCTAAATCGTCTGATATGTCATTTTCTTCCTTCTCTGCATTTCCTGTGGGAAGTATCTTTGACTTGGGATCTGAAGTTGACTTGTTTCTGTGAAATTAATTGCATGTTGGCTATTTGACCAGTCAATGCAGTTTGTGGACCATATTTTAGGGTGTGTTCTAGTGCCTTACTTCGGAGTGGTACTTTTTTATGTTACCATTTAAACTCAAGCAGTTTCTAAAAATTCTTGAGTTCACTGGTCTAGGTGAAAACAAGCATGTAACTTGGGACTGAGATGTGTGTTTGATAGGTTCTCTTAATTTGCATGTCCATCTTGTTTAAATTGGTAACTATTTCCCATATGTTACCAATTATGCTTACTTTTGTAAATGTACCTGATGCATACTAAGAAATAACAAGCTATTTCCACTGAGTGGATGATGAGGTTTGATTTTCAGACTTTATCACTTGTTGAATTGACCGTCATTTTCACTCTTATGATGTGAGTTTAATTTGTATCAGCTTGATTGTGGATGCATTTCATATTCTATTATTGAAATATCTAGTAACTTCTTGTCAATTTGAAAGTGGGTACATTATTAGTATTTCCTTTTTGATTTTTCAGAAGATTTTCATCTATATGACAATTGCAGGATGGAGAAGCCACTGCTGCCCTTGAGGAAACCAAGAAGAGCAACCATGTAGTCAGGAAGCTTGAGAAACGCCAAAAGGATCGCAAGCTTGACCTTCACATAGAAGAGCAATTTGGTGCTGGTAGATTGTTAGCTTGCATCTCATCTCGCCCTGGTCAGTGCGGCAGGGCAGACGGGTGAGTTAAATGCAATGTTAAAATTCTCTGGTCAAGGTTGTTCCTAAAGTTGATATGCCTCAAAATTTAACTGTCAGGTACATATTGGAGGGTAAGGAGCTGGAGTTCTATACGAAGAAAATCCAGAGGAAGAAGGGCAAGGGTGCTGGTGCTGCTTAAACATGAATTTGGTTACCTTAACATTAAGAGCAAAGATGTGATAAATCAGTGTTGGTAAAATGCTCGTTCTTGTTGGGGGATCTGTTTTTGTAGACCCAAGTCATTCCTTTTTGCGCCTTGTGATTTTGTAGTTCCTACTGATTATTACAACCTTAATGGTATGCTTTTCTTCCATTTCCTTGGAAATAATTACAACCGGTGTTATATTCTTCCTTATCCTGGTCATATTCAATGAACAAGAAGCAATGAGATGTCCGCTTTCTACAAATCTACAGGGGATCCACGCCCTTTTCCTGACCCCATTTATTTTTCATGTAATTACTAATTACACAGCTAGACAGAGTTGAGTATAGTTTAACTTAGTATTACTTTTAAGAAGTTGAGAGAAACGACACCGAACAAGTATATATCAGTAAATAAAACAAGGACTAGTCGATGCAATCGTTGTATGGGACATGAAAAATCATAAACAAAAGATATATTTCCCTTTACATTTCTCTTCTCTCGCATTCATATTTCTCTACATTAAGGGAGCGTTTGGTTTGAAAGTTTGGGAATGAAGGAATGAAATAATTGTAAAAAATAGTGTTTGTTTTGAGATTTTTAATTATAAGGGAATTAATTTATTTCATTAAATTTGGGAATATACTCAACTCACCAAAAGGGGTTGTTATCAAGTTTTTATTCCAATATAGTGATTACTATTTATTGTCTTAATACTCTCCTTACTATCATCTCTTGCCGTCTTCTCATTCTTCTCCTGTCGTCTTCTCTGATTGGGTTTCCACCTGCCACTCGCTAGGTATCTGCTCTATTATACTGCTAGGTAGCTTCTGTCACTTTCGGTGTTTATGTTTAAAGCAATTTGATTTCTAATGGTATAACTATCATAACGTGAAACTGCTCTATTATACTGCTATGTACCTTTTGCCACTTTCTGCTCTATTATACTGTTATTATACTGCTCTATCATAACGTGAAATTGCTCTATTATACTGCTATGTACCTTTTGCCACTTTATGCTCTATTATACTGTTATTACTGCTCTATCATAACGTGAAACTGATCTCACGTTATGATTTCTAAGGGTAAAACCATCATAACGTGAAAATGCACATGATTATTTAATTATCTTTTCTTTTTATTTTTTACAATAAATCCATGTTTATAATAAGTTTCTTTTATCCATGTTTTTTGTATATGAAGAAAACCATATACGAAAAATCAAATTTGTGATTTAATTTGATTTTTCGTATATGGTTTCATTTGTATTGAGGGTAAAAATGGTATTATATTGTCTTTCATTCCCATTGATACAACAAACCAAACAACATTATTGATATTAATACAAAAACTCAAGTTACAAACCAAACATCATTTTTTTAATTTTTCATACCAATTCTCAACCCCTTCTACTATTATACTCATACCCATACACAACCCCGTGCTCAAACCAAACGCCTACTAAAAGTATTAATATGGTTGGGTATTAGAGCGGATGATCCTCCATGGTAGCATGATGGCTGAAATACAAGGAGAGCGGAGGTAAGACTGTTAGAAGAAGGAATGAAAAAACTTCAAGAGGGACAGATGTGAAACGAAAAAGAAATCAATGTTATTATCTATGTTCTAACTCATGCAGAAGATGGGGAAGGAGACCTCAGAAGTGATGTCACAAAATTCAGGCAAACCAGGAAACTACAACCTTCCAACCAGATTTAGTAAGCTAGATTTTTTGACCTTTGACAGGAGTGAGGAGAGAAGTTGCATATGGAAGGAGTAGCACAAGAATGGTTTTAGCTGATAATCAAGACCAGGAGTGAAGGAGATTCGAAAGGCTGGGAAGGATTTATAATCGCACTAAGACAACATTTTGATGAAGCGATATTGGAAGATCCCATTGGCGATTTGAAGACCCTCAAACAAGAGGGGACGGTGCAGGAATATAGCACAGTTTGAAAAACATTCGAATAAGCTAACCCTTCCTGAATCTTATTTGATAGGCTTCTTCTTAAAAGGGTCTTGAGCTGAAACTTGAGCTGACGGTGAAAATGATGGAACCAAACTCCCTTTAGAAAGAATATGCGTTGGCTAGAAAACAAGAGGCTATAATGGCAGCCAGTTTATCAGTGTATTTTGGGAAAGGACCCAGAGCGCCAGGGCAAACAGGCGGAGTTGGTGTGTACTCCACATACGAAGGAGGGAACTCCATGACCTCTCCTTCCTGTAACAACTTGGAAGGAGATTTGCTTCCAACAACAATGTTCCAGGGAAACAGTAGTAAACTAGGCCATAACAGAAACATGAGGACAAAATCGACGAATAGCAAAGAATATGACAAGAAGCGAGCCGAAGGATTATGTTTTTTGGTGCAACAACAAATATACACTGGGACATAAATGGAAAAAGAAGCAGTTCCAATTATATATGGTAGAAGAGGAGGACCTGAAAAATGATGGAGAAATTAATGAGGAAAAAGAAGAGAGGGAATCGACCAGTCTCTCGATATCACTGAAGGCAATGTGGGGGTTAAAAGATCGAGGGGAGTTCAAGCAGATGAGGGTAATCGGTAGTTATCAAAATAAGTCGTTGCATATTCTCAAAGATAGTGGGAACAAACACAACTTCTTTGACGAAAGGTTTAATAGGAAAGGAAACATGGAAGTATCGGACATCCCAACATTAAGTATTGCGGTAGGAGAGGGTTTGAAGTTAAAGTGTAGGACAATTACTGGATCGATTGATTTTGATGTACTTGTATTTATGACAGTTTTTGTAAGGATTTAATTCCTTATCTTCTTCTTCCTTTGATTTGTATCTTCAATGATACAGATAATGGTTCAGATAACCTTTTAATAAGTTTCTAAAACTTGTAAAGTCTTTCACCAACCATCACATTCTTTCATTTTGAAAGAGAGAGGAAAAGGGTCTTTGATCCATTATTTTATACCCAATATCTATTATCTTAGGTGCATTTCATGGGACTCAAACTATAAGTCACATGGGCCATTAAATATTCTAACAATCTTCCACTTGACCCATGTTACGACTTGGTGATTCAACAATAAAATATTAAGTGCATACAATACATGGAATCGATCAAGTCATCCTTAATTGAATTAAGATGATGAGATCATAGCGGCCACAAGTTATATAATATGATTCATTCCATGTATCACATAATCAACTCAATTCAAAAAATTTTAAGTGGGTAATGCTGCAATTGTTATCGCACAGAAACAATGAGTGTATTCAACATAATTTAGATAATAAGTGAGCAAAAACAAATGTAACATATATGTGAGCATATAGTTCTTTGTGCCTTGTAGATATCTAAGAACTTTCTTTGCAGCTTTCCAGTGGTCCACTCTAAGATTGCTCTGATATCAGACTAGCATTCCAACAACAAAACTAATATCTATCCGAGTGCATGTTTGAGCATACATTAAGCTCCTAACTACTGACGCATAAGGAATAGACTCCATGTCCTTACGTTCCAAATCGTTTCGTGGACATTGCATTAGACTAAATTTGTCCCCTTTCTGAATTGGAACTATCCCTGCGGAGCATTTTTCCATTTGAAATCTTTCTAATATTTTCTCGATATAACCTTTCTAAGACAATCCTAACAATCCTTGTGATCTATCACGGAATAATTCAATTCCTATTACATAGGATGCCTCACCCATATCTTTCATTTCGAAATTATTAGAGAAAATTCTTTACATCATGTAACAAATCCATATTATTAGTAGCAAGGAGGATATCATCAACATATAGGACTAATATAGTGAATTTGCTCTCACTAACCTTTATATAGATACACCGATCAATGGTGTTTTCTACAAAACTATAGGACGTAATGATATCATTAAACTTAAGAAACCATTATTAGGAAGCTTGTTTCAGTCCATCTATTGACTTCTTCAATTTACACACTAATCGTTCCGTTCCTATGGTCACGAAACCTCCTGGTTAATCCATATAAACTTCTTCTCCCAAATCACCATTTAGAAAAGTGGTCTTAACATCCATTTGGTGAAGCTCTAAATCATAATGAGCCACCAAGACCATAACAATTCTTAAAGAGTCATTCTTTGAAGCTAGAGAGAAGGTCTCTTTATAGTAAAGATTATCCTTTTAAGTGTAACCTTTGACAACAAGTCTGGCTTTATACCTTTCAATATTGTCTTGTGAACCATGTTTGGTCTTAAAGACCTATTTACAACCCACTTACTTTGTTCCTTTCAGCAACTTAACTAATTCCCAGGACTTGTTGTCATTCGTTGATTTCAACTCTTCTTTCATAGCATTGAACCATTTTTCAGAATTGTTACATTCCATGACTTGTTTGAACGAGACTGGATCCTGATCAATGCTCAAGTCACATTCATGTTCAAGTGAGTAAATTTCATAATCACTTGAAATAGCTGATCTTCTCTGCCTTACAGACCTGCGTAATGCTACTTCTTGTGGCATTACTTGATCATTTGTAACTTGAACATCAATAGTTGGTTCTTCATTAATATATTAAATTTGTGGAATTAGGACATTAATTTTTTGTTCAGTATATTGTGTATCCGTGATGCAACAAGAGTAATAACCACCGGTAGGATCACATTTGATATAGTAGTTTCTACTCAACTTGGAGTAGTTTCTACTTGACTTTTGTGAATATCCATTTTTTTTGGTTCTCCGCTCCCACTGATTGGACCATTCTCAATGAACCAAGCATTACCAAACTCAACTATTCTCGAACTATGGTTAGGACAATAGAATCTGTACCCTTTTAATTTTTCAGGATAGCCAATAAAAAACCACTAATAGTTCTTGCATTAAACTTCTTTTCATGTAGATTATACAACCTTACTTCTGCCAAACAACCCCAAATGTGAAGTTTTCGTAAACTAGGTTTCCTTCCTATCCACAATTTATAAGGTGTCTTAGGAATTGCTTTACTAGGAATCCTATTAAACAGATATGCAACGGTCTTTAATGCATGCATCCACAATGATAACGATACAGAACTATAACTTAACATACTCCTTGTCGGAACCCGATCCGAAGACCGGACTCCAACTATTTATATCCTTGTACTTGTCACCTTGCTGGATTCTTAACTGTAACTCCACATTCGAGGCGAATGCACGCCACTTAAACATCACAATTACATATTGACTTATTCATATAAATTGTATCTTTATGTCTCAAGTTCGTTCTGAAATAAGAATCAACTCAAACGGAGTTGTATAACTCAAGATACACTCCAAAAACCTTAAAAAGTTCATAATCGAAACATGCTCTCCTAACTGACCATTCGCTTACTTTTATGCAAACTTTCTCAATTTAACTCCAAATGGTACCAATTTTTATGGAGAGGTATATATAGATCTTAGGAAACTAATGGTCTAAGCCTCACCTCAATTGGAGGTTGGATGGAGGAGTTATACTCAAAAGAATCAAGTATGTTCATGTCCTAAATCGGTTTGAACATCTTTTGGCGCGAATTCCATAACTTTTAATCTATAACTCAGAATCCTTTCGTGTTTGCACCATTAGAAAGTAGACATCTAGATCTACAACTTTCATGAGACCACAAAGCTTGATTCTGCCTCTAACATTTTCAAAAACACTGTTTTTCCCGTGACTGTCCGTTAAACGGACAGCCATGTCCGTTTAACGGACAC
>JAOTIZ010000009.1:6245228-6256035 GCA_027123425.1 Erythroxylum panamense
TTCTTTATACATGAATAATCATGAACAACTTCTCATTTAATAGTCCTCACTTCCAAGAAAGGTTCGGGGCCCAACAACAATAATACAACACCCATGGCTCTGATACCAATTGTAAGACAATTATTAGATCGATTCATTTTTACGTATCTATATCTATGACAATTTTTGCAAGGATTTAATTCCCTCTCTTCTTCTTCCTTTGATTTGTATCTTTAATGGTATAGATAATGGTTCAGATAACCTTTCAATAAGTTTCTAAAACTTATAAAGTCTTTCACCAACCATCATGTTCTTTCATTTTAAAAGAAAGAGGAAAAGAGTCTTTGAACCATTTGAGATCCATTATTTTATACCCATTAACATTATCTTGGGTGCTTTTCATTGAGCTCAAACTATAAGTCACATGGGCCATTAAATATTTTAACATAAAGTGCCACCAAGTCTGCAAGAATTTCAACTAGAAAATGCAAGGTTTAAGTTTCACTATTAAAGCATTTTCACTAAACTAGGAGGTTGCGATATGGTCTTGGGTGTACAATGGCCAACCACGCTAAATGATGTACTATGCAACTTTTGAGAACAGACAATGGAGTTTTGGTGGGAAGGCGAAACCACAAAACTAACAGGAAATTCGGAGGAAGGTGGTCGTGAAATCTTAGGTAAAGGTCTACATAAATTGATGATAAATTCAAGTAGAAATGCATTATTTATGCTGCTTATAACGTATCCAAGGGAGCTCCACATGCAACACCTATCCTTGGAAAGCATAACGAACATTAGGGAAGAAATAGAGGACCTGTTAGTGGATTTTGGAGAAGTGTTCCAAGAGTCAAGACACTTACCTCCAAAAAGAAACCATGATCATAGCATCCCACCATCAACATATGTCCATATAGATACTCTGGGGATTGAAAGGATGCAATCAAGCGCTTGGTGTAGGAGCTGTTGGATCAAGGTTTCATTAGGACTAGTGTAAGTACATATGTGTAGGTGGAAATTTTAATGAAGAAGATAGTACGTAGCATATGTGTATATAGTACAGGGAGTTAATCAAGAATGCCATCAAAAGAAAGTTCCCTATTCCAATAATTGAAGAATTTTTGGAACAACTTAAGGGTTCCACTAGGTATTCGAAGTTAGATATGAAATCGGATTATCATCAAATTCGGATGAAAGAAGCGATATCCCCATAATTGCCTTCAAAACACACGATGATCATTTTGAATTTTTGGTAATGCCCTTTGGGCTTACAAACATGCTGTCAACATTCCAGAGCTTGATGAATGAAGTTTTCAATCCACACTTACAGAAATTCTTGCTAGTATTCTTTGATGATCTTCTCATCTATAGCAAAAACTTCAGGCAACATCTGGAGCATCTATGTATGGTTCTACAAATCTTGAAATAACAACATTTATTTTTTAATGGGAGTAAATGTGTGTTCGATGCGAGGCTAGTTGAATATTTAGGATATTTCATTTTGAAAGAGGGAGTTGTGACAGATGCTAAGAAAATCCAAACTATCTAGTAGTGGCCATAGTTGCCATCATTGAAAGAAGTCCATGATTTCCTACGATTAGCGATAGATGGTTTGTTAAACATTTCGTGATAATTGACAAACCATTGAATGCTTAATTACATAAACATGCCTCGGGAAAGTGGAATTGTAGGAGGATTAACCGAGAGAATTTGAGAAATTTAATGAGATGCTAGTAACAGGGACTTCTCAAGACCCTTCATTGTGGAATCATATGTGTGTAAAAAAGGGATAAGAGCAGTACTCCAACAAGATGGGCATCTAATCACATTCCTCAGTAAAGTATTATCTTCTAAACATCAAGGTCTCCTCAACCAATGAGAAGGAGTTTCTAGTGATCATTAAGGTAGAGAAATAGTGACAGCATTACCTAAACAGTAGATACTTTAGAGTCTTAAGAAACCATAAGAGCTTGAAGTTTTTATTGGAGCAAAGGGTGTTGACGCTATTTTAATAAAATCGTTGCCTAAATTGATAGGTTATGACTTTGAACTTGTTTAAAAAAGCAGCAAGGAAAACATGGCAACAAACAAACTGTCCAAAATCTTTAGTTATGAATTATTAAAACTATCGATTTCCTATATTCAAGCAACATTAATAGAGGAACAAGGAAGGGTGGTGAAAATATGCTACAAGCAAGGATTTAATCATTAAACTAGAAAAATAGAGAGTGTAATTAGGGAATTATGAATGGAAAAATGACATGCTCTGATGGAAAGGCCGAGTGGTAATATGATACGTCCCAGTCAAAGCCAAAAGAGGAGCAGAGTTTGAGAATAAGATAATTTTGTTTGATTTTTCTTTTTTTCCCTTTCCCTGCTGCTGGTACAAGTGGAGATAAATGGGAATAAAATGCAACAACTTTGTCCTACTCTTAAGGCCAACAACCACACTTTTGCTCCACAAATTAGATAACAAATTGACCTATTCTTCAACAACAAAACAAAAACAGATGCAAAAATAAAAAACTTAGCAGCAGTAGGTCCATACGTTTTGCAGCAACAAAAGTCCACATTGTACTCCATCAACCCAAATATTTTTTATTCTAGATAGGCACCCTTTTAGACCTACGTGGCTTATCATTGCACCCCTCTTTTAGGGGAACCTTGTCCTCAAGGTTCAAAGTGAGAAACTTGTCTATCAGTTATGTAGTATTTTCCTAGGTTGCATCTTCAACTAGTAAATGTGTCCACTGAACAAGACTTTCCTGACAAGGCGTGAGCGTTTCTTAACCCATCTTGTATCAAGTATTTCCTTTGGCTCCAAGAGAATGTCTCCATCATCTGATCACAGGGACAATTCTGTTGGCACAGGAACTACTCCAGCAACATGTTTCTTAAGCAGCAATACATGAAAAATCGGATGAATTTTTGAACTTTTAGGCAGCTGTAATTTGTAGGCTAACTTTCCAAGTTTGGCTTCAATCAAAAAAGGCACATATTAACGAATTGTTAATTTCTGGTGAGCTCTCCTGTGCACAAAGTGTTAGCGATAAGGTCACAATTTAAGATAAACTAGATCGCCCACTTGATATTCAACATCTTTTCGTTTTGAATCAGCTATTTTCTTCATTCGGTTGGCCACACAAGATAGATTTTCCTTGAGCTGCTGCAGAAGTTCATCTCTTGTGACTACAGTTCGATCCAACTCATGAACAAGAGAGGGACTCATGTCGTACCGTGATACCGTCGATGTGGGCCTGCCATATAATGCCAAAAAAGGAGACATCCTAATAGAAATATGTTAAGAGGTATTATACCAGAATTTTGCCTAAGAAATATAAGAGCTCCATTTAAGGGGCTGTTGAGATGCAAAACAACGGAGATATTGTTCAAGACATCTGTTTATTACTTCAGATTGTCCATCAATCTCGGGATGATAAGATGAGCTCATGTTGAGTTTGGTACTCGACATCTTGAAAAACTCACGCCAAAAATGGCTAATAAAAATAGGATCACGGTCACTGATTATAGACTTTGGCATTCCATGAAGTTTAACAACACTGTCCACAAATTTTTCAGCAACCAATTTGACAGTATAAGGATGTGATAAAGCCAATAAATGGGCATACTTGTTGAGTCGATCAACAACCACATTTTTTGCTGTTAGACAATGGAAGTCCTTTAAAATCCATAGTTACATCATCCTAGACTTGGTGAGGAATGGGCAGTGGTTAGAGAAGACTCGTTGGAGATGAAGTTGGTGCCTTATTTTTTTGGCAAATAGCATAGGAAGCAACATATTGCTAAATCATCTTATGCATGGATGACCGATTCAATTGCTGGGCAACTCTTTTATATGTGCACAAAACACCAGAATGCCCTTCACATGGTGAATCATGAAATTCCTATAATAGCTAGGAAGTTAAATTAGAATTGGGTGGAATCACCACACGATTCTTGTAATGAATTAAACCATTTCTCTGCAAGTATGGTTCGTCGGGATTCTCAGTTGCCAATTTGCCAATGCAAAGCATATAAGGATGCGTTGTAGCTGCTGCCCTTATATTATCCCATAAAGACGTTTGTGTAATAAAGAGAGTGTGAAGGCTAGGGTTGCCAACAACTCGTGACAAGGCATCTGCTACTGAATTTTCCCGACCTGGCTTGTAGATGATTTCATAATCATACCCCAGCAGTTTGGAAACCCAGTTCTGCTGCTCCGGACTGACAATTCGCTACTCCATCAAGTACTTGAGACTGTGTTGGTCAGTCTGAATGTAAAACTTAAGGCCTAGCAGATATGGCCGCCATGTACAAATAACTGGATTATTGCCAACATCTCTTTGGCATATGTTGACCATGACTGCTTAGAAATCCCCAGAGCTCGACTTATAAATGCTATGGGTTTGTCCTTTTGAGATAAGACAACATCAACGCCATTATTGGAAGCATCTGTTGTAATGACAAAAGAATCATTGAAATTAGGCATAACAAGTGTTAGGGGTGGTAGTCATTACTTGTTTCAAGGCTAAGAACGATTCTTCTGTTTCATCTGACTAAACAAAATTTCCTTTTTTCAACAAGTTGGTTAGTGTTCGGGCAATCACTCTGTAGTTACGAACAAATTTTCTGTAATAACCAGTGAGACCTAAAAAAACGACGTAAATCAGAGACATTAGTAGGTTTAGGCCATTCAAACATTGCCCGAATTTTTCCTTGATCCACCATAACACCTTCATGAGAAATAATATGACCTAAATACTCAATTTGTTGCTGGTCAAATGCACATTTACTGAGCTTGATGAAAAATTTGTGCTGCTTTAATATTTCAAAAGCCATTTTAACATATTCAAGATGCATGTTCCAATTGGGGCTATAAATTAAGACATCATCAAAAAAACACAAGTAGAAATTTATGCAAGTAAGGCCAAAATATGGAATTCATAATAGCTTGAAAAGTTAAGGGAGCATTACATAACTCGAAGTGCATTACTAAATACTCATAGTGGACATTATGTGTGCGAAAGGCAGTATTATGTATGTCTTTAGGGTGAACCCATACCTGATGAAATTCTGATAGAAGATCAAGTTTGGTAAAATAAGCATCCCCATAGAGTTCATCTAACATGTCATCAACTGTGAGGATTGGAAATCTATCCCTAACAGTTACAATATTAAGAGCTTTATAATTGATACAAAACTGTCAGGATCCATCTTTTTTCTTAACTAATAGAACAGGAGAAGAAAAAGGACTTGTGCTAGCCCGAACTAACCCCAATTTTAACATGTCATGAACTTGTTTTTCAATTTCGTCTTTTTGAAAGTAGGCATACTGGTAGGGATGAACATTTATGGGGTTTATTCCTTCTTTTAAGTTGATGTGGTGATTAATTTCCCTTTCTGGAGGAAGCTGGTTTGGTTGTTGGTAAATATCTGCAAATTGATGAAGCAAGCTTTACATATCTAGATGGATTCTGTCCGGAAATACTTCTTGTGGAGTTTGTAAACAAATTGCCAAAATAGAGTTGTCATGTCTTAGTTCTTTTGTCATCTCCTTCAAGGAATAAGATTGGATTGTTTGGTTGTCAATCCCTTTTAGGTGATGATGCTGGCCTTTCCACTAGAAATCCATTGTCAATTGCTTCCAATTGCAATTTACTATTCCCAATTGCTTAAGCCAATGAATTCCTAACACCATATCTAAACCCATTATTGGAAAAGAATATATCGTAACAGTAAAGGGTATACCTTGGAGCAAAATTGGAACATTTTCAAATTTCTTGTTGCATCACAGGTGACCGCCATTAGCAACTTTCACATTAAATGGTTTTGTTGGTGCCACTGGCAATTTGAGTAACCCATCTATCTTTTCATTGATGAAGTTATGAATCGAGCCACTATTAATGAGAACAATTAGCTCAGAAGACCTTGGCTAAAATTCTCATGGTACGAGTTGTAGACCAACCTGTGAGGGCATGTAATGGAATTTGTAGTTCGTCGACATACGTATCATCATCAACCTCCTCTCCAGATTCAATTCTGCCATCAAGAAGAAGCAATTGTGGACATCTGTGCCCAGGAAGGAATTTCTCATCACAATTGAAATAAACCCCTTGAGCTTATCATTTTTGCATCTTATCCTATGTAAGACGCTTCATCGGAGTGGTTGCCTTATTCTTTGTCGGAGATGAAGTGCTTGGTAGGTTATATGGGCAAATTGCTTACTTTTGCCGTAGCAATTGCTCATCCTTCATACGGGCTAAATTGATACCTTCCTTTAATGACTTCGGTTTGAACATTCTAATGCCATCTGCGATCTCCAGCTTAAGTCCTCCCATGAATGTTCCTACTAGGGTTTTCTGGGTCCATCTCTGCACCTTATTTCCTAGCCATTTAAATTTCCTTTGATAATCTCTCAAGGAGCC
Organism: Erythroxylum panamense; assembly: GCA_027123425.1. NCBI lineage: Eukaryota > Viridiplantae > Streptophyta > Magnoliopsida > Malpighiales > Erythroxylaceae > Erythroxylum > Erythroxylum panamense. The sequence goes on from JAOTIZ010000009.1 coordinate 6,251,633, forward strand.
AATTTGACGTATTTTAGATAGAGATTCATCAAAGTCTTCACAATCTATGGGGCTGAAGCTGGACCATAATTCTTCAACAAAAATTTCCCACGTAACCTCCTTCTCTTCTTCTTGGTAAGCCCGACGTAGCCATTGCCACCAATGGTTAGCTTCTCCTTCTAGATGATAAGAAGCCGGAGACACCTTTAGTGAAGCTAAAGTTCCTTGATATTTAAAAAATTGATCCACTCGGGTGAACCATTCGTGGGATCATCACTGGAACATCTAGGAAATTCAAGTTTTGCTAGTGTTGAGTTCTTTGTGTGTATTGATAACTTTTATAACAAAGACTAATAAAGACAATTTAATCTTGCAGGAAGTAAAGATTACAGAAAAGTAAAAGACACTGATTTACTTGGTTCGATAGCTTAAATGCTATCTACATCTAAGGATCTCACGATAGTGGTTCCACTAGTATCAAGAAAAAAGAGAAAGTTTATAAAGATTGAATGTTTTTCTAAAACACATGCAAAGAGTCTATGAACTCTCCTCAGTACCTATAAATAAGTACCCTAGCACACTCTCAAAATTTTCACTATTTCTTACACTCTCAGATTTTGATTACACTGTAATGAGAAAAAAGTATTGTATGTGTCTAATGTTTGAAGTCTGTCTTATTTATAGGATTTGTTGACAGTTGCTTTCAATTGAGCTTGCATAAATTAGGTGAATGTCATATGCCTTCCACGTGCTTTACTAATGCTTCTTCTACTCTGCGTATTATGCTGACACGACTGTGTTTTGACTTAGCTTCATTTTCCTCTTCACGTGAGTCTCACATGTATGTGACTTAGACATAAGATTATGCTTATGTTCCTAAACTCGAAAGCTTCTCCTTCTTATTCTTCTTTGTGAGTTTCAGACACTCATTTCACACACCTTCGTATCTTCATCTATTTCTGTTGTTTGTTGAATCTGAGTGTAGATTGATGGAGAAATCGTGATTATCATTGCATTTATTCCCTCCTTCTCCATTAATCTTCATCCAGTTCATAGATTTGTGGGCGATTTTGAAATCAGAAAACCCTAGCTTCACCAAACTTGTGAGATCAAGTGAAATAACCTTCGATTTCATGGGGCTTCACTGATCTATATGTAATCCCTACAAAAAGTGAATTTATTTGGAGTCATTATCTTTGTTTTGAAGTCTGTTGGATTTTGTTCCCTTATGATTTTCTCCAGGTTGAAGAAGCCTTGTGCGATTATGTCTCTCACGAAGTGGAGTAAGACATCTATATGCTTGGACCTCTCATGCAAGATGGGATCTTTGCTAAGGTAGAGTGCACTTTGACTGTCAGTGTAAATTGTAGCAGTAGCTAGGTTAGCTCGAATTTCTTTTAGGATGCCTGATAACCATGATAATTATTTTACCCCTTCTGTGATTGTATAGAACTCTACTTATGTAGTTGAAAGTGATACAATTGATTGTTGCTGTACTTTCCAACTAATTGTGTTTCCAGCTAGTGTAAAGTAGTATGCAAAATTTGACTTTCTTGTGTCTTTGTCTGCTACGTAGTCTGCATCTACAAATCCATGTATGCATATACTATTGAATTTATCTAGCTTAACTTTAGAGAAACACAATCCGTAGCTTAGGGTTCTAGTAAGGTATCTAAAGACATTCTTTAGTCCTTGCCAATGCTCAAAACCAGGGTTAGTCATGAACTTGACTAGAATGCTAATAGCATAGGCAAGATCAGGTCTGGTATATAGCATTATATACATATGCTACCAACTCCAACATCATAGCGGTAGTTTATCATAGCTTTCTTCTCTTCCTCAGTTTGGGGGCTCTTACTAGCAACCATCTGAAGAAGTGAGCTGATAGGGATAGAGGTAGGCTTTGCTTCTTCCATGTTGAACTGAGCAAGCACCTTTCGAATGTAACTTTGTTGATTCAACCATAGCTTTCCTTCCCTCTTATTCTTTATAATCTGCATCCCTAGAAGCTTCTATGCTTCTCCCATGTCTTTTATATCAAAATGTTTGTACAGAGCATTCTTTACTTCAATTATTCTGCTTAGTTATTTTCCAGCAATAATTAGATCATCTACATAGACTAACATGTAGATAGCCTCTATCCCTCCTAAATCTTTGTAGTATAAGCAGTAGTCATAGGCACTTGTAGTGAATTTCATCACTTACTACCTCATGGAACCTCTTGTTCCATTGTCTAGGTGCTTGTTTTAACACATGTAGGGACTTCTGAAGTAAGTAGACATAGTCAAGTTTGTCTTTATCTACAAATCTGGCTGGTTTCATGTAGATAGTCTCCTCAAGCTTTCCATATAAGAAGGCTATCTTGACATCCATTTGATGGATTTCCCAGTCATAGATAGTAGCTAACACTAAAATGAGTCTAATGGTCTTAAGTTTGAATACTAGTGAGAGTATTTCCTTATAATCAACTCCTTCTTTTTGCCTATATCCCTTAACTATAAGTCTTGCCTTGTATATTTTTGGTTTAGCTTATGTTATTCTCTCTTTTAACTTGAATGACCATCTGTTCTCTATTAGTTTGGTTTTAGAGGATCTAGGCGCTAAAGTCTAGGTCATATTCTTCATTGGAGAAGAATACTCTTTCTCACAAGCCACCTTCCACTGTTTAGCATCATTTCTATTCATGGCTTCTTCAAAAGTTTCAGGTGCCCTACATTCTATAGATTTAGCCACAAGACATGTAAATTTAACCAAGTTTGAGTAAGTATATCTCCTGTTAGGAATTCTCTGTCTTGGTTGCCTATCTCTAATGAGTTGATAGTCTTACAGGTCTCCTTGAGGGTCATCTGTAACTATGTATGGGGCCCTCTCCTCACTCTCACCTTTAGTTTCTTCTATCCCTTGTTCATGATGTGTAGGGTCTAGCACAGGTTCCACATCATGTGATTGAGTGCTGCCTCCTACTTGTGTTTCTGGTGGTACATAAAAGGAAGCTGAGTTGTTTGGTGATCCAAGTTGCTCCTGAACTTCCTTTTGAAGATCTAGTTTTGAGGAGTTCCTATTCAGCAGAGGTAACTCATTTTCCTTGAAGATTATCTCTGCTAATAATAGTTTTATAGCCTCCTTTTTGTAGTAATAGGATCTTATAGCCTTTGACTCCTTCTGGGTAACCTACGAATACCCCCTTTACTGCTCTAGGTTCCAGCTTTCCTTCCTTCTGATATGCATAAGCAGCACATCCGAAAGTCCTTAGGGGAGTCAAATTTGGTTTCTTTCCGTTCCTCACTTTCTGTGGAGTTTTGTATTCATTTGTAGAAGTAGGTAGCCTATTAACTTGATATGCTACAGTCTTAATTGTTTCTCCCCATAAAGTTTGTGAGCAGTCTGAGGATAGTAGCATACACCTTGTCTTTTTTAGGAGTGTCCTATTGAGTCTGTCAGCTACACCCATCTGTTGTGGTGTAGCTCTTATTGTTTTATGCCTTAGAATCCCTTTATTAATGCAGTAGTCATTAAACTCCTTATTGCAGTATTCCAGTCCATTACCTATCTTTAGGCATTTTAACTTCTTTCCAGTTTGATTTTTCATAAGAGTATGCCATATTATGAAGTTTTCTAATGCTTCATCTTTCCTCTTTATAGGATAGACCCAGCACTTCCTAGATTTATCATCTATGAAAGACATAAAGTATAGGTTCCCTCCTGCAGTGGACACTTAAGCTGGCCCCTAGAGATCACTATGAGCATATTCCATGATCTCTGTGGCCCTCTGTGCTCCCTTTTGGAAACTAGATCTGTGGTGCTTTCCTAGCACATATGATTCACATAACTCTAATTTTTGTAGATCTTGTTTTGAGAGATAGAACATACTTTTGTTCCCTGCATGGCCTAACCTTGAAAGCCATTTCTTAGTTGAGTTAGGATTTCCATTCTCAGTAACTTGGTTTACTTCGGTAGAGCCTATAACATAATACAACCCACCTCTTTCAACTCCTTTGATGATGACTCTACCATCCTTAAGGATTTCTCTAAGTTCATCCGTAGATCTAATATGAAAACCTTGTTTATCAAACATGCTTTCAGAAATCAGATTCCTCCTCACTCCAAGCACAAATTTGACATTAGTTAAGATTCTCTTCTTCCCATCAAACATGTTGATGGATACATTCCCAATCCCTTCAATCCTTTGCTGCCCAGAATCTACCATCTTTACTTTGGCAATGACTGATTCAAATGTTGTGAACCAGTCTCTATGAGGAGTCATGTAGCGCCCCTTACCGTAGGGTATGTCGGACCCCGCTCCCGGAGCCCAACTTTCGTAGCCCTGAAGTCTTGTGCTGATAACCATGCTGGGTCCTTAACTGTAATTTCACATTCGTGACGAGCGCACACTATGTAAACACTAAAATCATGGGTTGACTTAT
>JAOTIZ010000009.1:6256135-6269825 GCA_027123425.1 Erythroxylum panamense
TGGATGTCCGTTTAACGGACCTTACCGGGTGGAAAAACACCCTTGGGCCAGTTATTCTCGGGTCATTTTGGCCTCCTAAGCTTGATGCATGTCCTTTTAACAGACATTTATGGGAAAGATTGTTATTTTTTACATCGTTGAAGGACGAATCTCATTTTGTGGTCTTCATGAGAGTTGTAGACCTAGATGTCTTTTTTGTAATGGTCCAAAAACGAACTCAATCTGACTTCTAGATTGAAAGTTATGGCGATCGCGCCAAGAGAGGTCCAAAATGATTTAGGGTGTGAACATAGTCTATTCGTTTGGGCATAACTTCCTCATCCGACCTCAAATTGAGGTGACGCTTAGACCAATAGATTCCTAAGACATGTATCTTTCTCTACATAAAAATTAGTACCATTTGGAGTTGATTTGACAGAGTTTTCATGAAAGTAATTTGAGAGGTAGGTTAGGAGGGCATATTTGGAGCATGAGCACACTTAGGAATTTTAAGCATATATTGAGTTGTAGAACTTCGATTGAGGTGATTCTTGAACCAAAGTAAATTAGAGACTTAAAGCTACAATTTCTTTGAAGAAGTCAACTTATGATTTTGATGTGTGCTTAGTGTGCGCTCACCACTATTGTGGAATGACAGAAAATGACCCTTCAGGAAAATAAGCTCAAGGTTTGTGTCTCCGAATGTTGGGCTCCGGGAACGGGGTCCAACTGTTGTGGTATCAAAGCAAGCTCGAGTTTCATGATTTTTGCAAGAGAGTTGGGCTCCGGAAGCAAGCGGGGTCCAACAGGTTCCACTAGTATCAAGAAAAAGAGAAAGTTTACAGAGATTGAATGTTTTTCTAAAACACTTGCAAAGAGTCTATGAACTCTCCTCAGTACCCATAAATAAGTACCCTAGCACACTCTTAAACTTTTCACTCTATTTCTTACACTCTCAGATTTTGATTACACTGTAATGAGAACAAAGTATTGTGTGTGTCTGATGCTTGAAGCCTGACTTATTTATAGGATTTGTTGGCAGTTGCTTTCAATTGAGCTTGCATAAATTAGGTGAATGTTATGTGCCTTCCACGTGCTTCACTAATGCTTCTTCTACTCTGCGTATTGTGCTGATATGACTGTGTTTTGACTTAGCTTCTGACGTTTTCCTCTGCATGTGAGTCTCATATGTATATGACTTAGACATAAGATTCTCCTTCTTTTCCTTCTTTGTGAGTTTCAGACACTTATTTCACTCACCTTCGTATCTTCATCTATTTCTGTTGTTTGTTTTATCTGAGTGTAGATTGATGAAGAAATTTTGATTATCATCACATCTAGCTTAGAAGAAAACGTTGGCCTCCCTCCATCTCAAAATTCTTCTTTGTTAGCGTGAACCTGGCTGTTACGACCGCCCATGCTGCTGGCTCCATGTCTGCTAAGAAGTGCAATCTCATAAAACTTTGATATTGCTACCTCTATCTGTTACAGCTTATCGGCAAGTCCTGTTCCATCTGACTTACACTATCTTGAAGTTGTCCAAGCCTGACTTCAAGGTTTTTGATTCGTTCTTTGTTAATTGCCATGGCTCTGATACCACTGATCAGTTAAAGCCAAAAGAGGAATAGAGTTTGAGAATAAGATAATTTTGCTTGATTTTCCTTTTTTTCCCCTCCCTGATGCAAGTGGAAATAAATAGGAATAAAATGCATCAACTTTGTCCTACTTTTAAGGCCAACAACGACACTTTTGCTCCCCAAATCAGATAATAAATTGACTTATTCTTCAGCAACAAAACAAAAACACATGCTAAAATAAAAAACTTAGCAACAGTAGTTCCACATGTTCTGCAGCAACAAAAGTTCACGTTGAACTTCATCAACCTAAATATTTTTTATTCTAGATAGGCACCCTTTTAGACCTACGTGGCTTATCATCAGAGGTGACGAGGGCTGAGGAGGAAAATTATCCCATCACACACGATAGCCCCCACGGAGGGCACTCTGGCATGTCTGTCACTGTTAAATGAGTTCATAATGTATTTCATTGGAAATAGTTGGCCAGAGATGTTCGACGATATGTATCCAACTCCAAGACATGCCAACAAAGTAAATACAATCATTCTGCATATCTAGGGTTACTACACCCTCTTCCCATACCGAAGGGATGTTGGCATGAGATTAGTATGAATTATATTGAAGGTCTCACCCTCTCAAAAGGAAAGTCGTGTATTTATGTTGTGGTGAATCGAGTGACTAATTACGCCCATTTTATAGCTCCTGAGCGTCCTTATACAACCCAGGAAGTGGCTTAAACTTTCATCGACCATATGTGTATATAGAATGCCAGAGGCAATAATAAGTGACTTTGATCCCAAATTTTTGAGTGTATTTTGATAGGAATCGTTAAGACCTCAAAGGGTAAATTTGAAACTATTGATGTCATAACATCTTTAGACAGATGGACAATTTGAGGCTTTTATCAAAATTCTAGAAACTTATATTTAGTGTTTCTGTTGTGTCAGCCCTTAGAGATAAGTTCACTGACTAGTAGTGGTTGAGTGGTGGTACCACACCCCACATCATGCGGCTATCCACTTCCTTCGAAATTCTATATGGGTATTCTCCTCCTTTGTATGTGCCCTATACAACGGGGAATTCTCGTAACCCCAAGATAGATCAATATTTGAAAGATAGGGAGGCAGCACTCCAAATAGCGAAATTCCTCTTAAATGACGCTCAACATCAGATAAAACATTATGCAGATAAAAAGAGGTCAGAAAGGGAGCAAGGGCAATGGGTCTATGTTAAGTTGCAACCGTACCGCTGACAGTCTCTGTAAAGATAGACAAACCAGAACACCTCTGTACTGCGAGCCATTCCAAATTGCAGCCAAGATTAACAAGGTGGCGTACACTCTGGAGCTCCCTAAGGAATTAGCAATTCATCCCACCTTTCATGCATCTCAACTGAAGAATTTCGTCTCCAATAAAACACCTTGTTCAGCACCCCTATCGCCTACGTTAATCACTACAGACAGCAATATAGGGGTTAAAGATGATCAGACGACATAATCGCACAATAACTCAGGTCTTGATTTAGTGGTAGGGAGAACCTAACGAGCAGGCCACGTGAGAGACTTTGTTTGAGTTACAGAAGAGATACCCAGGAGTCAATCTAATATACAAGGGAAACTCTGAAGGAGTAGGGGATGTTATGAGTAATAAATAACAGGAAAAGCAGATAACAAGAATGATGCTGCGGAGATAAATAGAGAATGTGAAGAAGATGAAAGATATAATTTGCACAAAGTCAATGAGGTCTGGATGCCAACTTAGACGTAAGAGCATGCACTCATCCCGAATGAAGAATATGATTTATATTAACATTATAGTATGGGTGATGCTGCTTCAGTTGGTGGTAAAAGGGGTTATGCTGAAGTTTATGCATGGGAATTAGTGTTGGTGTCAAGGCTGATATTGGTGGTGCCATACAAATACAATGATACAATGCAAATAAAATAACGTGAGAGGGAATTGTTGCCCGACTTGGAATTCAAAAGGTGATAAAGATGACGATGAGTTATGACGACCGTTGCTAATGTTTTATTAACCGGGGATAAAGTAAAAGAAGGGTATCAATGAATGAGTCATATGTAAATATGTGTGTTTTTAAAGGAAACATAATATTCAATTTTCTTATAGGCTCATTGTCAATTATAATCTTCCTTCTCAAGATTATCTCAAATTTTAAGTTCATAAATATTTAATAGAGGAATCCTAAATTTTCCAAATTGGATGTATTTGATACATAATCATACTTACTTAAATAACTAACATTCTCATGAATATGAATCTCATAACTTAAATTTTTATTAGGTTATTCAAAATCACCTTCACCTAATTCTTCAAAATTCTCACTATAACCTGCTTTTTTTAATAAAAATATATGTAACTTCTTTTTAGGATTTTATTAATTGTTCTACTCGTTTTCTTTTTTTCTTTTTTCACTTTTAAACAAATGCTTTTTTAAGTAACATCATATAAAATAATCATAACAAAATTGAACTATAAAAGGAACAAAAGTATATGTACGCAACTAGAAGAAGTAGGTAGACAAAACAGAATAATTTTAGCTTGACCATTTATAACAAAAATATATCAATGATATTATATGTCTGCAACAAAAGAAAAACAAGTCAAAATTAATATCTGATATTAAAAATAAAAAGATAAAGAGTGAATTTTTATGATAAAAGCTATCATGCACAAAATTTATTTTCAATTTTTCAAGTAATTCTAAACTTTAAAAACTAATAGTGATCCACTTTTTACCAAAGAGAATAGAGATTAACAACAATATCCACATTATAAAAACATTAAAACTTGATTTCATCAATAATCTACAAAATTAAATTTATGTAATACAAAATTAACAAACCCATAAATAAGAAAATACTAATTATAACTTAATAAATGAAAGAGAGATAAATTGTAATTGAAGAAGGAAGTAAGGGATAAAAACTATCAACTATGATATCTACAAAATAAAATATAGATAAATTACCTAAATAAACTTCAATTATAATAGGAAATAAAAAAAGATAAATTAACCCAGAATTTAATACGAGTTTGAATTAAAAATAGAAAATTCATCACAAATTGAAAAGGCTATCATGCTCATAATCAAAATTTATTTTTTTACCCAATCTTTAAATCAAAAGAGCTATTGAGAAAAAAAATTCAAAGCAAAAAATAAAAAATGAGACTTGAGAGAATGAATGAGATGTGTTTCTTACCTAGGTGGAAATTGTGTTAAACGAGACAAGACTAAGGGGAAATTCTTAAATTTAAGGCTTCTCTTACTAAATATCAATTAGAAAAATGTGAATCTTAGCATTTAATAGGAATAATTTCTATTTGAAATACCCATTTTTGCTGCTATATTACCTCTCAAAAAGAAATTTTATTATATATATTGATAGACGAATTCACTCCTTAAAAAAATTCTTTTAAATCTTTATAACAGGACAAATCTTTTCATACCTACCTCTTAGCTCAATTGCCAGACTTTTATATTATAATATAAATTGTAATTAGTATGCCCTTTATGAGTGTGGGCCCTTCCAACCCTTGCTTAGGACTGACCCTGTGAATTAATTTATAACATAATGCAAAAGAAGAAAGAAAGTTGAACTAGGTATCAATCAAATTGGAGATCATGTTGTGAATGAAATTATTGGGGTTCATAAAAATAAAAAAGAAAATAAATATATAAAAGAAATCCTATTATGGAAAGAAGAGTGAATATATTGAGAGTGACGATCCTAGTGACTATCATATAAGTTCTTATGATGATGAAGACAGTGTGTCACGAATCAAATTACTTTTGATCGTTTAAATTTGTAAAGCCAATCAATTATACAAACAAAGAAGAAAAGGTTTCAAGTTACGCTTAATGACTAGTTAGAGAAGTGACTATACATGTGAAATCAAGCAAAATTGAAAGATGAGCATTGAATAGCTTGATTTGAGCTTAGATTGGAGAAGACTTAGATGAGTACATAGCCTCCAAGATGGTCGTATATTAGCTCATGTAACTTACTAGACAACTTAGTGGTAAGATATAATTTTTAACACAGGACTGTGTCTATCTTTAGAAAAGATACATAATTTACATCCACGGTTGTATTCTAGACCTATACCAAATTATAAATTTATGGAGAGATCTACGGTTTAGACCCATAAGCATGTTCTAGCTCATGCTTAACTCCTCAAAGATATAGAAGGATCCACGTTCACTAGCCACGAGTGTGGATGTAAACCATGTCTCAATAGCGTTAAAGTTTCTATAGTCAAAACAAGCTAACTCATGACCATGGAATATACCTTAACCAATAAAAACCTTAATTTATTTAAGTTTGAAAACTCAAATTTTGTGTTTTAGTATTTGAAGAATGTTTTATTTTTAGTTATACAATAAGCTTTGATCATTAATGCAATTGTGAGAGTTTTTTTTCCTTTGGTTCTTCAAAGAAAATTTTGTACTTATTAAGTATTTTACTTATGACATTTAATCTTCTTATATTCTTGGTTATATGGGTATTTCTTGAAGGGTATATACAAAGGAAAACTTTTAATTGTAGTTAAAAGAAACAAAAAAATCATGTGTTTCTTTTTTCATGGCATATAGTTGATGTTAAACAAACATAGAAGGAGAATGATATGCACTAAATATGAACAGCATTGTCATAACCAAAGATCTTATGAAAACTCATCACAACAAGGAGTAATTTGTCATAAATAATTAAAATTTTCATCATTGAATTAATAAAACTTTACTGTACATTAGAAATTGGCATTAGATCAACTAGTATTACATATAAAGACATCATTGGATCAAGTAACATTAGATAAGAAATATGTAGCTAAAGGACTAATATTTCAAAGAGGAGGCTTGTTTAAAGGAAAAGGAAGAGGCAAAAAAACAAAAAAGAAGGATTAGAGGGTTTAGAGTATACTTTAATGAGTTAACTGAGTCAGCTGAGTAAATTGTAAGATATTTGCCTATGATATAAGTTCATAGCCTTGTTCTATCAATCTAGATTTTAAGGCCAAACTCTATATAGAGTTTTGTCAGTGTTGAATATAATTTCCGAATTACAATTGACTTCAACTAAGAAGCCTTAATGGAATAGTGGGTATAATATCACTTTATCCACTTTTATATGTTAATAGAGATGAAAAGAAAAGAAAGCAATCACAGTCTTCTTTTAATGCAAGCTGAGTTGATTTAATTCCAAGTTATTTTACATTTCATATGATTGATATGCACAAATAATTATATATTCTCAGTTTGTATTTAGAAGATGTGTTTTTGGATATAACATAATGATTTTGATACATATAAAACAAATACAGATATGTTTTGAATTTGTAAAGATGAATTATGAATATTACATACTTTTTAGTGTTAAAACAATTGCAAAATGCTATGGATATTATATTTTTAAATCATTTTAAAGAAATTGAGTCATTTCAAGATATTACATGTCATTGTCGGATGCTTTGATAAATTTAAGTTTTGATGAATTTTCATGAATATTATTGTAAATGTTACTTAAATGTCCATAAATCACTTTGATTTGAAATACAGTTTATTCCAAAACTAACTTCATAATGACTATATATGTTCGTATAATTAAACTACATAAAGGTAGTAAGGCATCCATTTCATAAAATTATTCTCCAATCAATATTAGATAATATAATTACAAAAATACAAATCTTAATTGTATAATATATCACACAATTTCAAAATACATATATTAAGCTACAATTAAAGTATTATTCATAATGTAATTGCTAATAATTACCATAGTACAACACCAATATTAAAGTTAAGGTTCTTCAACTTTTAACAATCAATATGTTGGTTCCCAAATGGCACATGAGAGAGAGGGTAAGTTATATGTATTCATTTTTACACAATTTAAAACTAATTGATAAATTATTTATTCTAAAGGATAATTAAAGTAAATTCATATAAAATAATCACAAAAAAAACAAAATAAGATCAAAATATAGTAAAAAAGAGAAAAATTATTTATATTTATTTTTTCAAATTATTCTTAGCCTACATATGCTTCTTAAACTCTATTTAAGAATTCATCTTCTCATTTCAATAGGTCAAGAGAAACCCTCAATATAATATTTCCTTTTTTAAGAGTAAAGAGGTGTCGTTACAAACATCTTATTTTATTATAGGTGAAGAGTAACCCTCACAAAGTATACTTGAAGTAATTTCTCTAATTGCAACAATTATACAAAGGATAGCTAATCCTAAAGTACCTAACTTTTTGAGATTTTTAAAATTCAGTGTCTAAGCTTTTAATTTTTTTTAATTAAGTGACCAATTTTTTAAAACCTTAATAGTTCATTTCAAAATGTTAGTTATGTTACTGATTTGGCTAATAGATTTTTTTTTTTGTTTATGACAGGTAGATATCCACTAGAAAAATAGTGGTTATGGTCATATTGGAGTAGAAATAATTTTTTTAGTTAGCTATGAAAGGACCCATCCTGGGGTTCCCCTTCTGGAACTCGAGTGGAGCCCTTCCAGCTATCCCACAGTAGCCCTTCAATCAATATCTAACTTAACCGAAGGGTTCCCGCAAAGCTAAGCCATTTAACTATTAAAACTCTTTTATACTTTAAAAGTTAAAAGAGCGAAAAATAGTGGGAATTTTTTTTAAATCAGGCAACATAACTGCTGCTTTTCTAAGATTTCCAATTTTTTAAAAACTTGCATAACATGATTTAAAACACTTATAGTATTTCATATACCATCATAACTTCTAAAATAGGACCTAAGGTCTACATTGCGAGCAACCATAAACAAAAAATTCTCAACATTTTACAATCTAAAAAATATTACAAGATCACACTTTTAAACCCTTTCCTTAATAATTTAAAGCACATATATAAGTAACTAAGCCAATTTTATGAAAACACATACATAGAAAAATGACACAAGCACAGTAGCACCTAATGATACAACTAATTCTGCAATGGGGTCCCAACTATTGTAGCAACTGTACACATACTTGGGATGGTTTATTTGAAAACATAAAAATAGGGGTGAGCTAACCGAGCTTAGTGAGTGTCAATCAGTTTACTAAAAATGAAACATTTCATAACAACATAACTTAAATATTCTCATACAATAATAAAGTTCATGATAGGATAATTGCCATCAAAATTCATTTGTGTATCATAAAATTCTTTCATGCATCATACAATCTAGTAATAAAATAACATTTCGTAAAACTCAACTTCATTTTTCTGAAATACTATTTTGAAAGGCCCTTTTGAAATTAAACTCATAATATAAGAGTTTTCAATTTCTTTAAACAATAAATAGTGGTGGAAATAAGTTTCTTGAAAACTTTTATATTGAAAATAAGCCAACCATTAGAATTGATACCATATGATACCTCTCAAATGATTTTTAAAATAAATAATGGCGACATTAATATTTCCTTACACAATATGGCCCACCACTAATTTCTTACAAGATGATACCCTAGGCATAAAGTCACAGAGCTGGTTTTGCATCAATTGCCGGACTGGTTAACCACTAGTTACAGAGCAGATTCTAGATCGCTTACTTGTAACAAATTTGACTAAAAATATATATACAAAATTGGTACATCGCTTACCCGTAATAATTTTGGCTAGAACTATATATACTCCATACATGCAGAGAGTGACTCACTAGACTACTGATAGACACAATACTACCCATTGTTAGTAACTGATGCCCCTTAGACGCTACCATGCATGATGGGAATACTCTGACTGGTATAATTACATGTATACAACCTAATGGTATACTGTAGGCTAAAACTTCAGTTCCTTTTTATCGACAAATAACACAATTTCAATGTAACTTCTAATAATATAAAATTTAACTTTCAAATTAAAATTCATATATTGCTAAAACAGAAAATTATGCTAGCAATATTTACTTGTAAAATATCATTAACGTAAAACTCAACATAAATATTCATTTCATGACAAAATAAAAGTCATTTCCATAAAATAAATTCAAAGTATACTCATAACTTGCTAGTTTCCTTTTCACCACTTCAAAGTTCTTCATTTGATTTCGTTTTCTTATCCAAAAACCTAATACGACTACATTTAACTCCTTAAGACATTTTCCAACCAAATACATCATAAACCATTTCAACTTCATTACATTCCATATACTAATTTTTTTTCAAATAATAACTTGACACTTCATTTAATAATTCAATGCCACAAATACACTTATTGATCATCCTTAATCACGTTCACATGATCATTATATCATAACCACACTTTTATACCAAAAATGCCCTTAAGGCTAAAGTTAACATTTTTTTTGGTAAATCAGTAAATTTTTTATACAATCAAGAAATGTTTTGTACACCACTAGAGGTTTCCTGAGTAGTAATCTCTTGCCTACCAAAAGAAATAACCTAATGTGAATACATAAGGAAACTATAACACTTCCTTACAACAAAACACAAACAACCATACTCCTATACAACCTTCCTACTAAGATGGCCTTATAAAGCTAGCTCCTCTAACCAGTAACACAAGTTTTCCAACAAATAATTTACAACAACATTATTCGACCATCATTCATTTATAAACCAAATCATCATCCAGCATAACTTAAGATGAAGAGTCAGATGATGTCCTTCTAGTTTCCTTGTTTACTGTCAAAGTTTACCTACCTATCATATACTTCCATTAATAAACCATTAATGGGTCTTTTGAGTACCAATCGTAGGAGATGGTTCTCCTACTATTAGAGTTAATGAACACCTTTATAGAAATAATCTTATCTGTTTCAGGGAAAGTCCATAGCCTGCCAACTCCATGCTTTGTTGATTAGATACAAGGACATTTCCTGGAACTAACTTCTCTTCTTCTTTAGATACCGATAAGAGGTTGGATATCCTCCCTTTTCCAAACCTGAAATCAAAACATGCATAAATATTGTAACATCCCGTCACCGATGGGATAGGTACAGTGAGAGTGCATTCATGATTTGGCATGTGCATGCATTGTTTAGTTTCTGTATAATTTGGATAATTGGCAATTATTGCACTAGTATATGAACGTACATACATGTATGACCTATTCCCGATATGATTGTGTAAATTGGAAATTTGGAGATAATTAGGTCAATTGAGTTTGAGAATTTAATTGGAGTGAGAATTGAGAATTAGGAGTTTAAAATATGAAATTGGAATGTATGATCGTGAGTTTTACAATTTTGAGGAATTATAGGAATTTTTCTGGAATTTTCGGAGTAATAGGTCCGGACCGGAAAATTGACCTAATGATTGATTAATTGGATTTTTAGTTCCGAAATTGATTATCCAATGGCACGGAAAGATTAGAATTTTGATTTGATGAATTAGGGTTTAGTGCCATTGGAAATTTGGGAGAATTTAGATTTAGAATTGGATTTAGGCTGTTTAGAGTGGACTTGTGGCAAGCAATGTGCCCTTAGATTTTTAGTTTAAAAACCCTTACCTTTGAATTTTGGCTTCCACGACACTTGCTTCTTGGTTTTGAAAGAAGAAAATTGCTCTTCTTCTTCTCCTTCCACGTGATCTCCTCCTTGCTTGCTTCCTTCTATTTTCTTCTTGCTAAATTCCTTCCTTCCTTGTCTTTGATCTATTCCTTGAGCTTGGTAAAGAAAAGATGATATTTGGGTTTGATTTTGGTGATTGCCGTGGGTGTTGATGAGCTAGGGTTGGAGTGATTTTGAAGATTTGAGGTTTAAATCAAGTAAGTTCTTATCCCTCTTGCTTTAGATAGTTTGATTTATGGATTGATTGGGTTGTATTGATGAATGATTAGAGTTATTGATGATTGAAAAATGTTAGGGTTTCCGATGATGATTTTCTTGTTTTTGTTTTGGTAATTGAGGAATAATGGTTGTTTAATGGAATTGAGGTTAGGGATGAGTTTAAATGTGTAAGATTTGGGGTAGTTGAGAGGAGTTATTGTTGGTTAGAGAGAGATTTGGCGAAAAAGCTAGTCGGAGAAGACGGAGGAGCCCCGCACGTCGCGACGACTAAATAAGTACTCACCGCGATGAGCGGTTAGGTCCACGTTGCGACGAGCATGGTGAGGCGTCGCGGCTAACCCGGCTGTCCTCGCCGCGACGAGTGGGGATGTCACCGCGACGAGCGACCCTTTGACTTCGCGACGAGAGTCCTTTCGCCGCGAAGAGCGACCCTTTGACGTCGCGACGAGAGTCCTTTCGCCGCGGCGAGCTCCATATTTTCTGAAGTGAGGTATTTTAGGTTTTGAGGCATAACTTATGGTGTAGACCTCCGATTAAGGTGATATTTGATTCGTTATGAACTAGAAATAGAGGTCTACAATTGAGTGATGAAAGGTTAGGACAAGATAGTGAAATTGGGTTTTAGCGCCGTAAGGTCATGAACATGCATAGTACATCCTTTTGATTGCGTCATGTGCATTGTAATAATGGATGATTATTTGATTGTTATAGAGGCACCATTGGATCGACATTTCGCGGATATTGCTGGAACTTCCAGGCAGTAGCTCGGAAGTTACAGTTGAGTAACCTAGTTGGTTCCTCAATATTTGTGTGTTTAGAATTACGCGTTTATGCCTTGCGGAAGAAATGGAGGGTTTTATGTGTTGATTGTGATTGGTTTCGGACCATAGGTGTTCGAAGTATCGGTAACTTGCTATTGAAGTGTTATGTGTATAAATTGGGCTACTTGGTACAAATGTGAATTAGGCATGTGTTAATTTGTAATTGGAACATGGGCATATCATGCATCAAAGTATGATCAGATAAAGACAGTTGTGACCGGAGCAGCCAATGTATTTCAGAGCTTCAAGCTCAACGCTACAGGGCCTCGAGCCCAATGTATTCCAGAGCCTCAGGCTCACCGTATCAGGGCATTTCACGCCCAACGTATTCAGAGCCACAGGCTCAACGTAATGTGCCCGTTACTGGGACAGTTCAGGCGCACGGTCACAACAACGTAAGAAAATGAAAGTGTCACATGTGCATTGCATACATAAATGATTCAATATGGATTGTGAGAAAGACGAATTGCCTTATATGTGTAACTGAAAATGCATGCGATGATTCTAAATATGTTATTGTGCAATATTATGTGAACTGTTATGTATGCATGAGTTGAGTGAATCATCGATGATGGTTTCTCACTGAGTTCGCAAATTCACCCAAAATTGCAACTATTTTTTAGGAATTGAAGAGCACCCCGTTAGACAAACGGGGGTATGCCTACTGCATGTAAGTCAGAGTTTGAGGTCGAGATCAGTTCGCGTCTGCATTAGTGTCATTCTGATTCATGTGTAAATTTGTGTTTCTGCAATTTTCGCATATTAGTGATTTTTATTTCAGTGGGTCCCGAATGAAAAATGTTGTAATTGTAATGTGATTACTGAAATTGTATTATGCTCGAAAATGTTTTCGAGTTAGCAGGCCCAAATTGTTTACTGAGTTTTAATACTATAATTGAGTGCTCTAGCATACCACCTTTATGAGGCACGGGCTCGGATATCACCCTCGATATCGAGTTTGGGTCTTGCGGGAGTGGGATGCTTCATAATTCATGGAAATTTTTGAATTCATTGTGTTAAATGTTTTTGATAATTGTTATAAGTGTTGCATTCTTTGGTTATGAATGATTGAAAGATTGTTATGTGATTTTTTGATTGGTCATGTGAATTCGAAATTGCGGATTTGAGAATATAAATGAGTAGATGTATAGGAGTTGGTTGTTGCCATTTGAGAGTACATATATATGGATTGGTTTGGAGTTGGAAGATTGAGGATTATGGGGATTGAAGTTATTTTGTGCAGGTGATGGAGATTGGGTTGACGATTTGGCTAGAACAATTTTAGGGGAGGTGCTGTTAAATTTTACTCAACAGGCTGAAACTTCAACTGAGATTTTGACCCCCTTAGAGTGTGATTTGGATTTGAGGCTCTTCTAGAAAATTTTAGTTCATGTTTAGAGCTTTCCAATGGTATATAATGTACCTTATTTGGAGTTAGGAATGAAAACTTATGAGGTTTGGACATAGTTCAGTTACTGTTCATGGTCAATTTTAGGCAGAATCTTTGGAAGGGTTTTT
>JAOTIZ010000009.1:6319843-6332846 GCA_027123425.1 Erythroxylum panamense
ACCTATGAATAAATGCATATGCAATAAATCTATTCCTCTATAATTAGAGGCCAGTAACATGATCAACTAGTGAATGCGATGAAACCTATCAGTCTGTCCCAATTTACCAAAATACCCTTGCTAACAGTAACGGGATGTTACAAAAGAATAACAAAACAATGATAGAATAACTCCTAAGTTTCCATTTGATTAACTTAGCTCTTATTGCAATCTTTACTGGTTCAATTATTCAGTTTTATTAGTTTAGTTGATTTCAGTTATTTTATTTTTATTTGTATTAATTCAATCCTTTATCACATTAGACAAAGTGCATTCAAATTATTAAGTGACTAATCCAATCCTCTTGGGAACGATATCTTATGCACTATAACATACGATCCGTATACTTATGGTATTGCATACATTAAAACAAGCAACAGACCTGATAATATTAATGCCTATTTTTCTTTTAAAATTTTTTTTCTACACATTGACATTGGTTAATAAGGCAATTTTGGAATTCTTTAATAAAGATAGAATATTGGGGAATTGAAGGAAAGACTTTTATTTGCCTTATACTTAAGGTACAAGCCCCTAACTCAATAAAATATTGTTACAATACCATCTACAAAGTTATCTCCAAGCTAATTACTGACAAATTTAAAACAACAATGGCTCAATTAGTTGATCCTTCAATAGGTACTTTTATTAAAATGGGAAATTAGGGATAACATCTTGTTAGCTTAAGAACGTTCTAAAAATTATAATAAGAAGCAATCAAGTAAGAAATATGCTATAAAGATAGACTTCCACAAGGCCTTTGATTCATTGAATTAGAACTTCATCTTGAACTCTCTAATTCATTTTGGATTCCTTGTTAAATTCATTCATTGGATTGAGCAATATGTTACTACAACCTCCTATAGTGTTTTTTTTAATAGAAAACCTTCTAATATTATAAAGGGAGGTAAAGGACTTAGGCAAAGGGATCCACTTTCACCTTACCTCTTTATTCTAAATATGGAGATCTTAATCAGGCTTATTAAGAATGTGGTTGACTAAAAGAAAATTTTTAAATTCCATTCAAAATGTAAAAACTTAAAAATCGCTAAACTATCTTTGCAAAGAATCTAATTATCTTCTCTAAAGTAGATCCTAACTCATTTAATGCTCTTATGATTGCTCTGAACACCTTTAACAAGTTATAAGGCCTCTCCATCAACAAAGTTAAAAGCCAATTGTTTATTTCATTTGGTGATCAAAGTCTATCCAACTGGACCACTTGTATAATAGGTTTGAGAGGCTCTAAGTCCCTCTTACTTACTTGAGGATTCCTATTTCTTTTAAAATGCCCTCTTATTATGAACTCCATCCACTAGTTGAAAGGAAAAGAAAATTAATAACAAGTTGGTATAATAGAAGCTTCTCTCTTATAGGAAGAATCTAAAGAGTCACTTCAGTGTTGGACAACGTCCATACATATTGGTCTTCCTATGCAATGTTTGTTGAGATATAGAGCCTGATAAAATATTATGGACTTTATACCAGGCCTACATTCGTGGATCCAACTCCAGGAGCATTACGTTATGTCTTTTTGTATTCCATTCTCCTAGTGTATCATGTTATTGAAAACATTCACAGTGAAAAAATAAAACCTTAGCCGCCATGGACGTAGCCAAAATTTTGGTGAACCACGTAAATCTGTGTTTTATTTTATTTTCTGCACCGTTCTTTGATTATTATGATTGATCGTCGATAACAATGTTTCCTATTAACATTGCTAAGACCATTGAATAACTTATAAGGAGATTCAACTGGTCAAGAGCACTAATACCAAATCAATAGCAAATTTTAAATAGAGTGACTTGCCTACCAAAGGAGAAAGGAGGGCTTCGCACTTTACCCATCAGAATCGTAAACAAGGCATAAATGATAAAAGAATATAGAGGACTCTAATAAATAAAACTCACTCTAGGTTAGATGGAGACATATATATTATTTAACAAACAAAAAATTCTAGTATATAAGCCAAAATAAACTCTTGATGGACTACGATCCATATTCTCAAGCTAAGGGAAAAGGTTATAATGGCATCCATATACATATATAGGCAATGGAGCTTCCGGTATGTTTTGGAATGATAATTGGACTAAAGTTAGTCTTATAAACAGAGTTCTTAAGCTCTCTTATCTTTAAAAAGAAATCACTGAAAATTTCTCAGTTAATGAGGTCTTAACCTCAAGCTCTTCTATGCAACTAACTAGGAGTTCTCTGTTTTCTTTCAACCTAATTATTCCAAACCAGGAGAATTGCATTAGATAGACTAGACATACCTTAGGTTTGCTCTCAAATGCCTATTATAAAGAGTGGCTAAGGAATCATGTTCATAAAGTGGTATGGCATAAACTTATATGGTTCAAGTAGGCAAAATCCATAGCTTCAGTTATGCTTTGGCTTGCAATTAACGAAAGATTGATCACTATTGATAGACTAAAAAGATTCCTTAACTGATACGTCTTTTTTAATTGTAGCTTCTCCTCCTTTATCTCGTATAAAATCCAACAACTATGCAATATTTCTTCTCTAACTTTGAGTTGGCAAGGTTTAATTGCCTGGTTCTGTTATAAGTAGAAGAAGAGGGACGCGGACTGACTTATGTTTAAAATCTCACTTAATAACACAATCTATGACCTATGGAAAAAAAAAAAGAAACCAAATGATCATTTAGATGATCAGTATAGAACCAAAACCTCCTTTGTGCACTGTTTGAATCAACTAGAGAGTATATAATATCTCACCATATTCATCTAGAATGTAGTCCCGTCATAGTTGAAAACTAGAGATTACCACCTAAAGAGCTGGCTCACATGACAGGAACTTAAGCCTCAAATTAACTTCAATATGAGAAAATTTACGAAATCCAACGGGACAAGTCTAGTATTTGTCCTAATCCAAGGCAATTAGGCCCTATCTTTCTTTGAGGTATATGTTTGCCAAACTGGTAAAGGGAAACATGCACTGAATCTGGTCTCCCCAAGGTTGGCCATATCAGTAGTGGCTTAGAAACGACGAAATCCCATACGTGCCGCTTTTTTTCCTCAAATGTCCTTGTTATGATTTGCATTAAGATCTCGGTCTTTGGTCTTATTTCCGCCAAAATGCGTTCTCAAAGAAACCACTAAACCTCATATTCCAAGTATCGGGTGCAAGTGGCTTGAAATAATCAATCCCTAATTACAATTTAATTTATTGTCTGTATCACACCATATGATGTCAACTCTCAATTTTTATTATTGGACTGCAAAATATCTCTATATTGAAAAGCCCATTTAATTAGTTAAAAGCTTTATTAGGGATAGCCCAAATGAGGGTGAACAGTTTTCAAGTTAGATCTGTTCTATTCAGGATAACTTTTGACTTTGCAAGTTGGGACAGATTAAATTGGAATAAGACTGTATTTACGGACCTTAAAATAAATATTGTTATATATGGCGGCGAAAGTTAAAAAGTTGAATTTCATCAGGGTCACATAAAAGTAAAAATCAAAATGTTTAGAAGTTGCGCCTCTCACGTGGTGAAAAGCTTAGAACACAGGAAAAGAGGAAAGTGCCCCTGTCCTGTCCCCTCGTGGTCTCCACTTAGAACAGGAAGAAAATTTGATGGTAAATAGAGTTTTGTTCTCGTTTCTACTAGTAAACCATTAAACTCAACGGTGGCAGAAAAACATTGAATGGTTAGTATATATATTACAAAATTGCATAAATTAAAAGGTTTTATCTCCCTTTGGTTTGGGCCGGGGCTTTCACAGGCTAGGTATTATCTTCTTTTTGGTCGTCAGGTTTTTAGTGAACTCTATCTCCTCTTGGGAGCATGCGGGAGTCGAACCTATCTCCTCTTAACCTTAGAGGTTTTATTAGGTGCAAGATCCACACCTCTCACCATTGAACTACGTAGCTCAATGGTAAGAGATGTGCGTCTCAACGCAATAAAACCGTAAGATCAAGGGATCGAACCCCGGTCAGAGCAGACAATACTAATTTGCTTGGTTGCGGTTCAGCGTATAAAATACCGTACCCAGCCAAACCACCCTTAAACATCAATATTTGACTATGTAACAATTGAAAATTTTACAAGTGCATATTATATTACCACATTGATCTTGGTTTTCTCACACAAAACAAAAGGAAGTTAAAATAAAAACAAGCAGAAATAGAGGAAGAAAAGAGATTAGACGGTGGGGTTCCTTAGAAATGTAGAAAAACTGAAACGCGCTTACAGTTGGAGAGCATAAGATGAGATAATGAAAGTAGTTGGTAGAGCAAATGATGGGTTTATTCATTTTCATAGCTAGCCTAGCTTGCTAGAGTCTTCTGTTCCTTCGCTTCCATTTCCCCACTAAAATGGAAAACATCACCAACAACGACTACTGACATCTTACTAAGGTAAAAGAGAAATATTAAATAAAATAACGAATGGAAAAGGTATATCACACAACAGATTAGGGCACCTACCCTAATGATAATTGTAATACCCTACAAACCAACCATAGTTGTCCTTGATATATAAATCTCTCCTACCCACTCTTTCTTTGTGTTTAGGGTAGGGCCAATCTTTTACTTGATTTGAAACATACCTGATGCTGGTTCGCTGAGGCTCCAAGCTTTTTCTCCCATTAAGTACATGGTTTTCGGGACTTGATTAAGACAATTTACCTGTAATGTGGCCACTGAGAGACCTAAAGACTACACATTTGCAACACAAACGTAAGTGCACTGGTGGTTCTGGTAGCGATAGCGTAAGAATATACGAACGTAAAACACATTGACGCGACCAATATACTGGAATAATACTGGTTGTTTTGCGTTAATCTCCAAAATTTACAGCTTTTTCTCGAGGTACTTGAAGGAGACATATGGAAAAGAAACAAGGTACATAGGAGGTGATGGATGTCAATAGTCAAGACTAAGTTGTACACTTAAAAAAGGTGTACATTAAGTGCAATTTAAAACCCTGAACCAGGCGAACGCAAGTTTTAATTGGCACTTAGATTGACGATCGTTTTCAATTAACCGAGAGCGAAGCTAGCATGATTCTCCAAGGTTCAGACAAGGTTTCTTACACCTAAGTTTGGTTACCAGCAAAGCCCAAACTGGAAGGTGGTTGTCAGGTTACATTTATCATTATAATTTCAATGTTTTGAAGGACGAATAAAACACATCAAAGTCCTTGACAGATTAAACTAATCGCTTCTCACACACGCTGTTTTAAGATTGCCCCTAGACAACTTTATAAAGACAGACTGTCACATGTACATCTCCAATCAGAGAGCGACTACATAGAAATAATAGACATGTTCTGCAACTATTCACCACATTCATAGCATCTTTCTGGTGATTAAATAAACCGAGCTGCAGACCAATAATAGAACTCAATTCACAAATCTTTTCTTAAACAAAGATTTACTAACAGTCTCATATATATATATAGTCTATTTCTAAGAGGTTGTCTTTACATACCTGAATTCCACTGCCATTAACAAAATAGTTTTAAAAAAAGTGAGTATGACATTGATTCATTGGGTCTAGACAGAGTGTCGCCACTGCCAACCTGGGATTCTTTTGATGCTGCTACATATCATTAGAAATATGGGTAAACCATTTTTAAAGGAGTAGTTCCAACCGCCAATCGTTTTCCTTGATTGATTTTTGGATAATAAATGAAAATTACAGGAGCCATGGAGTGTGCCAGAACTCATGCAAGATTGACCCCAGCTCAAAGAAAACGCAACGTCTTAATCACTCATATTAGACTTTTTACATAAAGGAGCCAACACATACAGCTGGTTACAACGTAAGAAGGGATCAAATCAAGAAGATTATGCGATCTAGCAGCGATTTTGTTGATGTGACCCCTTGTAGAAATTTAACAAGAAATCGCCAGGTCAGTTGGTATTATGTCTTTGTACTGGAGTTTGCAGTAAGAAAAGCGGATAGGATGACGCTGAAATTTCCTTCATCTGATTAGCTTTTATCTTATCGTACATGTGGTGCTTTACAACAATTTGCACCAGAATGCATAATTGTACACTAAATATTTTACAGTGGATACTTTTCAAGAGAACTCCACAAAGAAAACTAGAAGGGTAATAAATATATAAAAAATCAAGGAAAATTTTATCCTCTTCATTGATCGTAGGATAAAAATAATGATTTAATAGTTCGGGAGCTGGTCCGATTCCGAATTAATTTTCTTGTCACCTTCATTTCCGGGCCGAATGATGGAAACTACATCTCAATTTTCGTGTGGGGTACTTGATTTGAACCTGCATCAAGTGAACTCTAGTTATGAACTACAATTTTCTTGTTCATGAATTGATTTTATCAGTTACACTGTACCATACCAGTGAAGCTTTGCGATTGCAGTGTTGTTGTGTCGATCTTGGGGATCTGGCCAAAACCCATTTGAACAAATGTTTGCAAATCATCCTCACAGAACTACACATTTAGTAAAATTAGCAGATTCAGATTAAGAACAAAAGGGAAATAGAAGAACGGGGGCTTCCGGTCAGGAATTAGCTGTCAAAAAGTAAATTACCTGAGGAAAGGTTTGGTTAAGTCCACCAAGTGGAGGTAAGGGCATATTTGAAAGTCCAGGATCGCACGAAGTCACCTTCCCACTAGAAATGTTGGTATGTGGGGCTAGATTTTGGTGATGTTGGTGGGCGAAGATGGCTGATACCGAGGAATCTAATGGGAAAACTGGATTTGGCAATGGGCTGTTTGAGTGGTATTTCTAAAAGCAAAAGTCAAAGAAATCAAAATTTAGAAGAAGAGCAGAAACTTTGATGCACAAAAAGTTGAAATTGAAAAAATAGCTCACATCGTTTGGAGCAAGGGGGTCCATGTTGAAATCCAGCCTGGTATTCACAGAAGCCAACTTCATGGAGAGAAACTGCCCAAAACAAATGAATCGTTAGGCTTTTGCAGCAAAACGAAAACAAAAACAATAATAATTATTGATAACTTATCTACCTCAACTTGGCGTTGCAATGACTGCACGTAGTTAATAATTTCATCCAGCATAAGGGCCTTTCCAGTGATCTGGATATGCCAGGAAATTCAATCATACATTAGCCATTTTCAAATTTTAGGTGCAGTCTCAATTTCTGCAATCGCCAGTGCCACATACCTTATTGCAACCAGGGACAAGATCCTGGAGAAGCTTCATTCTTTCGCTAATTTTTTCTCGTCGAACCTAAAATACACAAATCGGTCAATATTTAAATTCATAATTTAAGCTGAAAGTTTTTTAAGTAGTTTGTAATTCTCACTCTTTCAGCAAGACTATGACTATCGGTCGCTTGACCCCTTCTCGCTCTGACGTGAATATAGTCCTTTGGAGGCTGAGGCTCTGGTGGCTTCGAGGTTGTTTTGGATTGATTCTCATCACCGCTTCCTTTTGCCTCCTCATCTGTTTTAACATTTTCATTCGTTTTGCTTCTTTTTGAGCTAGAATCATCATTAATTTCAGTTTCCTGAAGAAAAGATTGTCAACTCTCAGCATCCAAAATTGGCTTCATAAGCCAAGACCGGTGAAATTAAATTTTTGTTAAATAATAACAGTTTCATGTTCCGTACCTTCGTGGGGTGGATGGTGAGTGTGGCTGTTGCTGGTTCTTTAGCTTTTCCCTTGGAAACTGACTTTCTTTTCCTGGAATTCAACTCAATGGAGACCTTTAAACTAGCTTCTCTTTGGGGCACGTGCTCAGATACAGAGGACTCCTCTTGTGAACAATTTACGCCGTCTGATCGATCCTGTGAAGATGAATTCTTGACACCCTTTTGAGATCCAAGGGTCTTCAAAGAGGGACTACTTGAGACACGCGGCAATTTCTCGTTTCCTGTCACTGAATTGCACAAGTCGCCGTTGTTCAGACTAAACTGGCGGATTCTACCATTAAAACTTCTCGTACCAAAGCAAGAGAACCTCGCAGCCCTCTCAGCAAATCCAGGATCAGCCGTGAATTCTGCTACACTGGAATTCAACGGCAGCGAGTTTTCCAAACTAGGAAAGTTCATGTTTTCTTTAGAAAACTGGTTCATTGCCTGCAAATTCACTTTAGGTGGTGAATTCAGAGGAGTACTATAACACGAAGTATTAGTGCTGTTATTGCCATTAGTGACGTAGGAAGTTGCTAACATCGGCCGAGAATGAGGCGAAAACTCACTAGAGTTTATATTTCCCAATTTTCCGATGAGTTCTCTGATTATGAAGCTGTCATTGGACATGTTAGAATTGGAACCTGCTGGTGAGGACACTATTGAGCTTAGAGCAGAGTCAAATTGGAGAGTTTGATCCGTTGACTTTTCCCAGTTGGGATTGTAAAAAGGATCCGGTGACTGTTCAGTTGAGCAATTGAATTCATTAGCTTGAATCTCCATAGCCGAAGAAAGCGAGTGCCAAGGGGGCGTTGATGAAATTGGAGTTGGCTCAAATTGCAATGTTGGTGGGGGGATTCCCGCATTTAGAAAGAACTCGCTTTCCATGTTTCAGTCCAGAAGATTGAAAACTAGAATTGGGAAACTCACTTGGAGATCAATCCAATTGTAGAGCTGTTAATTTATGTGAAATGGAAATACAGAGAAAGCAAAAGCAGAAGGGAAGGGCAGATGTTTGGCTATAATATGGATGACTTGTTGGTCCAAATGGAAAGCATTAATTTCTGAAGAATAGGCAAAGAGAGCGAGAGAGAGAGAGAGAGAAATTTGGCATGAGAGAAAAGAAAGTGCAAAATAATGTTTGGTTGATGAAAGCGAAATCAGAGAGGTAAAGGGCCGAAGGAGGGAGAAAAGGGGAGGACGTGGGTCGGGCTATGATGAGTCTTTATAGATGAAAAAATAGAAAATAAAAACTAAAAATTAAAAAGAAACCGCCTGGATCCCTTCAATTGTAAATTATTTTTCAGAAGTGGAATAGAAACTCCCCTTTCACTCTCTCCGCAAAAGGCGGAGGATAGGGTATTGCTGTTCCCGCGCCCGGGACGTCAAAGCACCACCTAAGTAACCGTATTCCCCTTGTCTTGAAAGTTTTTTTTTTTTTTGAAATGCCCCTTGTCTTGAAAGTTGAAACTGTAAGTTGGTAGCCAAAAATGACATTTCAATATCCTAATATAGACATTTTGGTTGAGGAAAATACACAACTATCTACTTCGCATGTCACTGCAAAAGATCACCAAAAAAAACTTGGCAATCACCATCCAGATTTGCTCACCCTTCAAAGATCAAATACGACTCAAGCCATTTTCATGTTGCCATGTCTTCCAACATCTAGGTTTCGATTGTATTCTATATTTATGTTACTCAAAATATATCTACTAATTATAATTAAGTTAACTTTAATTGAAAATCCCTCAAAATCTTAAACCCTAATCTCTAAAATTGTCACCAAAAGACTCTCACTAGCAGATGGGCACTGTTCATCGCACCAAGCTTTGGTAATTAAATAAGATAGTTTTAACCCTATGGCACAGTTGAGTTAGTAAGGGGTTCTCCTGATTTAAGTGAGGTCGTGGGTTCGAACCCTTCTCATGTATGCAACCGTTTAAAACTTGAAGTCAGAGCTTTGTCTCCTGCAAGGGATCTACTCGATTCGAGCGGGGATTAGTCTGGGTGTGAATGGAAAAGATACCTTCCTATAATTAGGATCATCTTAGAACACCTCGTGGACAAAAAAAAAAAAGATAATTTTGTTGTAGCTTCGGCTACTGTACCTCGTCTAAAAAAGGTGCCTCAACTCTTCCTGTACGTTTCAGAAATTCAATGACAAGATGAATTTTCAGTTTCATATTCATTTTGAATTTACCACTGTACTCATTACTACTTATAACAATATCATTATTAGTGCTTTGAATGTTAATATTTGATGAATTAGATTAGTCACGATCCGTGCAATCACCGTTAATAATTTCCCTCAAAAGTATTATAGGAAATTAGGAGACGTTTGGTTTGAGTACATGGTTAGGTATGGATATGGGTATAATAGTAGAAAGGAATAAAAATAGGTATGAAAAATAAAATTGATGTTTTGTATGTAACTTGAGTTTCTGTATTAATACCCATAATATTGTTTGGTTTGTTACATTAATAGGAATGAAAGATAATATAATACCATATTTTTATATCATATTTATTATTATTATTACAAAATTTATAATAATAATAATAATAATAAGATAATTAATTTAGTATAATAATAATAATAAGATAATTAATTAATAAGATAGTAATAAAAATTAATAAGATAGTTTTCTTTTGGATGCGGTAACTATACTAGATATTGAGTCAACACGAAGGATTTACGCAAGATAAATGAATAAAAAAATTCAGAAATAGATTAAACTAGGGGACCTTATTGTCCGGTTGATTTTTTTTATATTAAAAGGGGTGATGATGTGATGTATGTAAATGATACAAGCAAATATTAATATTAACTAAATTAGTCAATCATTGCATTAAATTTCTCATCCTGCACCGGTTAACCCGGGTTTGGTCGGGTTCACATAGCGGACCGACTCAGCTCGCCTTCTACGAAATTCAAGGGAACCACGCTTCCTTTCCTCCCATCCGTTTATTTATTTTTAATTTGTTAAATTAAAGATTGATGTTCCCTAGCCCTGAAGCATAGAAGTAAAAAGGTTTTTGCCTAATGACCGTACCCAATGTCATTGATGATAAATGGCTTCTTGCCCAAGGTGAGCCATATACTTCTGGTCCACCATTGCCTACGATTCGATAACAGACAGGAAACATGCCTAATCAATAAGGTGGTGCATCTATGGATTTACAAAATAAAATAAATAAGACAATGAGCATGAAGAATATACTTAAATTTTGCTTGTCCCATTGAGGTTTTGATGTGAACATAATATTGTTATATTTTGGATGACATGATTACGATATGTACAAAAATTTAACTCTTACAATCTAACAAAATATGACAACGAAGGAGCAATTTTAGTATTTCAACCATTTTCTGACGATTTATGCTCATTTAGAATTGGAATTTATCAAATCAATGAATAGATTAAACACATTGAACCACGAATCATAGTGTCGAACCGGAAATTATATTACTGAACAATCCAAGTGTATCTTTAGATATCTTTACTTTAAATACATTCCGTTCTTGATTTTTTTAATAGGTTTTTTGTTTATAGTTTGCTTTTTCACAAAAGGATTGGGATTTGTTACGTTTTACGTATTGGTTCAGCCTGATTCTGACGAGGCTGCACGTTGCAGTTTGGATCCATGGAGTTGGTTGTTCCTCACTGAAGCTCTGACTTGAAGGTTCCTGCAAAACAAGGAAGGCACGTTGGGGGTTGTTTCCCGATAAGCCCCTCCGACGCTCAAGTTAGTCTTTTTGTGAAGGTAGGATAGCTGTGAGTAGTGAAAACTAGGGTTATGATCACGTACCTCTATTATGGCCAAGTTATACCTTATATAAGGAATAGATGCTAGGTTTGAGTCTTTATGTATGCATGGGAGACTTCCACCTACAATTGGGTCATGGATGCGTGGAGTAGACCTGGGCCTGGTATAGCCGATAGGCGTGAGACCAATCTTTGAGAGATGGACCGATCGGCCCATGGATCGTTGTGATTGGGTTCGGGCCCAGCACGACCGACCCGACCATAAGCCCCCTACTCCTCGAGTCTGAGCAAGGAGAAGGGTCGAAGGAGTATGTAAGGGTCTTGCAGCTCGTCCCCAGGACAGCTCGTAATAGACTTGATCAGTCGGGCATTAGTGTATAGCGCGCGACTGTTCGTATCGGGATCGGTCGATCGATTGCCCCGATCGGTCGGCCTAGCTGCTTATTGCATGACAGCTCACGCCAAGGTAGGTCGGGTGAACATCGTTAATGAGCGCGTGATGGCACTCGGAGTAATTATTGCTGACGGCGCGTGTCTTCTGACAGATATTCAGAATCTGAAACGAATCGTCTTTGTAACCGTTGTGCAGCTGTCTCGTACGTCCTTTCAGCTTTCGCGCTGCTCCGAATTTTGAACAACCCTAATTCACCCCAGCTCAGATTCTGCCATATGTCTGAGCTTGGCTCGGATTTTCTCCACACGTCAGACGTTGGTTGGAACGTCCATTCAACCGCTCCTCTATAAATATTCAGCGCCGACGGACTACAGGTTTTCTTCACACTCATTTTGTTCTCCGACTTTTATTTGCACCTTCTTGCTTACAATTTTCGAAGTTTCTTTTCAACCGCCGTCCAAATTTCTGACCTCAAATCACCAAATAGGTACGTCCTTTTTCCTCGTTTCCTCCTCTAAAGTTTATTTCAAAAGTTCCCTCTTAGTAAGCATGTCGTCAGCCAGTTCTAGAAGTGTGGTGAGAGGTACTGAAGAAGTCTCTACTAGAGAACGGAAGGATGGGTTGGTTGTGGAGGAGCCACGAGAGATAAATCGACGATAACCACAGCGGAGCT
Organism: Erythroxylum panamense; assembly: GCA_027123425.1. NCBI lineage: Eukaryota > Viridiplantae > Streptophyta > Magnoliopsida > Malpighiales > Erythroxylaceae > Erythroxylum > Erythroxylum panamense. The sequence goes on from JAOTIZ010000009.1 coordinate 6,332,318, forward strand.
GAAACGGTCGATTATTAGGAATAATATCCCTATGTCCTGGAGGCCTAGGCTAACCTTGGGGAACGAAGGAATCCACAGCAATTTGAGTGAGTATTTTGTCGTTTCTGATAGTTTCTTCTTGTTCGACAGTATGAGGCTTCCGTATGCCCCGATTATTGATGAGGTGTGTATCGACTACCAATTGATGCCGAGCCAGATTACTCTGAATGGGTGGAGGTTCATCAATGGTTTGGCCTTGCTGTGTCATCAGTTTGGTTGTCTGCCTTCGGTCGGCGTCTTGCGCCACTTTTTAAGGATGAATCAAAGTTCGAGCTCTGGGGCTGGGATCCCTTATTTGCAGTACAGGGACGCCTGATATCGCCCGGCCAGAATAGCTTCGAAAATCTCCGCTTGGCGAACAAAGTACTTCTTCGTGAAGTCTCCGGGATCTTCCTTCGAGTCTCAGCCGTGGAGGTATCTCTTAGTAGAGAGGAGTGGGAGGTGATTGGTCACATAAAGGAGCTTGGCCGATATGACTTCGCTCGGCTCA
>JAOTIZ010000009.1:6332946-6356465 GCA_027123425.1 Erythroxylum panamense
CCAATCCTTGAAGGATGGACCGATCGGCCCATGGGTCGTTATGACTGAGTTCGGGCCCAGCACGACCGACCCAACCACGTATTAATTTGTAACATGGAATGATTATAATTACTGTCAAGGATCAATTTTATAACAATGCCTCTCGTAATTATTAGTTGCTTAGAAGTAATGAATGTGCTTGGTTGCAAGGTTACTTATTGACGCATGATTATGCAATATATTTTAGAAGAAATTCTCAATTTCTTGAAATATGCCATTAGGCCAATCAAATTAAGATACTGGGATTATTAAATAACTGGGTTAGTTAGTAAGGGCTACAAATCATCGAAAAAGCAATTTAAAGTATAAAAAGTAGTTTTAACTAAACTTTTTATTCATGATTTTTTTGTATAATTCAATTCCTTCATCATATAATGCTTTGATTAGACATAAAGTATATAATTAATGTCTACTCTAGATTGAGTTCAATCATATTAGTTCTCCACCATTAACTATTGGTTTAATTAATAACATTTGTAGAATATTTACAAAACGTCATTTCATCTTTGCCAAGGATTTTCTTAATTAATACTAATCGAGAACAATGAAACATTCTCCCTAATTACTATAGGGTGATAAATCATATCTTGATTATTCAGCTACTTTCATATAGTTTATGATACATCTAATGATTACTGACTGAACTACCTATGATTAGAATAATTCATAAGTAGTATCAAAATATAGAAATTTATATACAAGATAAGTTTGAAAATCTCAAGTCAAATGGATTTCTTATATACGGTTAGTTCGGTGAACTTATTCTCTAATAATGCACGTTTGTTTAAATTTCTCCCTACTTTTTTCTTTAATGTTAGCTACTTCCTTTATAAGAAAAAACAAACATGTTCTAGTTTTTTTTACATTATATTGATGTCTAGTCTTAATAAAATAATGAATATGAACAATTTATGGATAATATATAAATGCAATATAAATCTTGTAATTATAATCTTATAATAATTTCATTTGCAATATATAATCATCCCATGGAATTTATCGTATGCATCTAAATATGTACAAGATAAATAATGCCTTGAAATATTTTGTTACTAAACTATAACCAAATCGATTGATTGTAAGGTATAAACCAATAATCTCTCACTCACACTGAGCTAATCGTTTAGGTATTTTATATCATATAACCATATGATGATCATGTTACTGCTAGGATATTTGCTTAATAAAAGAATGCTATAAGAGAATCTACAGTAAGAACTTGCTTAAATCTTACAACTTTAATATCAATTAACATTATAATTAAGAGAAAATGCCTAAATACATCATTGGATCTGTGATGAGACCTTAGCTTCTTTTACATATCCAATGACTCTAATGTTCTATGGTACATTATTGTCTTAAACAATGCAAGGAACTATATCAAGTTCATTAAAGAACTTATTGATCCAATTAATCATTTCCACTAAATTAAAAATATATTATAGCTTAATTAGCAACCATTGCTATATTAGAAAATTTTGCAATATTAAAATTATATTGTTCCAAGTAAAATAGACCTTAATTAGGATTTACTTCTAAAGTTAATGTCTATATAACCTTGAAATAAAATATCAACTCATACATATAATAATGGATATCTTAAATAATTTACAGCTATTAGAAATCTCAAATACTAAACATCTTTAGTACATTATAGATATACTTAAACTTAGAATAGGTAAATCTAATCTATCTATATGAATTTAATTCCCAGAATTAAGTTATTACCTTTTCATATCCAACAATAGTTGTTCTTAGACAATTATATTTTCAACTATTGAAAATATGAATTATTGTTCTATATGAGCAACATGTCTCTACATACTCCAACTGAAGAGGACACATATACTCTTACTAACCTTCTTGTACTACACGATAAATTCACAATCATCTCTAAAAATAAACTCTTTGAATTTATCATGAAAGTGAATCTTTTAACATCTCGTAGCCTTTCAACTATATATCAAATGTATTAACAAAGGCACTAGTTCTAATTGAGTGTATTGTCATGAGATTTGAAGTTTTCAAATCTCATCTTATTCCTACTACTTATCTTGAGAACCATTATCCTATAAATATACATTGAAACCTACAATTTGTTTAATGAGTTTGTAAAATTATATCTAACCTCTCGAATATCTTATAAACCTTTTATTATCCAATTTAGTTCTAAACTTAGTGGATAATCCATGCTTTAGTTAAGCCACATCCTTAAATCATTAACTTTGACTCTTTCAAAGGCTTAGCATTTCATATCTAATATGAAATCTGGCTAATTGAAGGTAATACATTTTGTCATATATATGATTTGACATATCTCTAAAACTTTGTCACTAAATTCTCAACATGGATTATAGCAAAATTATGTAATGGGCATATAATTTTCTTTTCTAACTTTTAGAACTCTTCTCAAACATAATCTTATGTCCAAGAAATTTGGTTTACTAACTTAGAATTAACCATACTAAACAAGGTAAATTCCACTTAGAACAAAAATAATTGTAAGAAAAACATGTATTAGTTGCTTTCATTATTTTATTTGAAATAACAGCCTTCACTACTATTCAGACTTCACTACTATTCAGAAAGATTACTTTAATCTTTATATTGGGCTAGGATCCAATTCAAATTTAGTTGATCATGAAGTTGCTCAACAAACTAACAAAACTTAAATTAGGTAGATAATAACTTTATCAATCACATCTCACGTGACTCCTAGATCCGTTAGACAATAACTCTTTTCAAAACATATCTTATATGTTATTCCTAACGCTGCCTCTAAATTCATGTGGTCATGAGTTTGTTCATCCAAGTCACACAAATTTAGTTAATTAGGACCTACTACCATAACAATAAACATGTTTGGGTTAAAACGGTTTTGAGTTTGCTCAACAAGCCTAACAATAAATAAAACTTTGGTTTATTCTTATAACAATAGAAAGCAACAATCATGTTCAAAGCATGTACCTAATATTTTCAAAAGGATTTAATATTGTTCATCTCTTCAAACAAAAAATTCCATGTAAAATATCATAAATCTAAAACATACAATTTAACATGCATAATATATCAAATATATATTCAAACATGCAACTTATGCACTCATAATCAAATTATATGAATAAAATGTCAAGCTTCATTGATTTTAGTTATTGATCTTCATAATCTAAAATAATATTTTCAGTTCTTTGAAAAATTAAATTAGATTAAACTCATTAATTCCTAAATAAACTAAGTTCCTATTCTAAATAGATATTTAATTTGATTTGAAAATAATTTTCAAATCCAGTTAGAAACTATTTCTAATTATCTTGACTCCTTTAACACTTGAAAACAAAATTTCAATAAAAACCCTCGTGTTAATGAATGATAAGCATCTATGTTCAGATCGAATAAGTACCTTGTGTCAGTATTGAGAAATTTTATGGCTTAAATCTTTAGTATTCTCGTATTTATTACCTGTGTATACTTTTTAGGCAGAATACTGTCACCCATTTTTACTAAATTACGCTTCTTAGTTATTATAATTTAGAAAAACTCATTTTTCAAAATTATATAAGTAATAAATTCCAATCTAATTAGAAAACTATTTCTAATCTAATTGGAAGTTACTTTTCCTTAATTAGAAAGCTATTTTCTAGTATTAAAAGGAAACTGCTTTCAAAAGTAAATAAAAAACTTTTAAATTTAATTAAGAAAGTCATTTATATTATTTATTTAGAAATTGATTTCTTAATGAACTAGAAAATTTTCCTTAATAAATTAGAAAACTATTATCAAAATATTAAAGAAAGCTCATTTTTCTTAATTAATAAATGTTTAGTGTACAGTTGAGGAGAGGAAACTCTCCCTCATTCATCACACGATGACGTTCAACACTACATAACCAAGAAATTAAATGACAGTGTAAGAAACAAAGATGGGAGGATATTGAGTTACAACGTATCGATAATTAGGGTAAAAATCTTCTCTCCTTTCTCGATTCTTCGAACGATTACTCAATTGGGTGGGGAGCTCTGGATACTGTGATGTAATGATGGTGATGCAGCTTCTCTCCAATCTGTCTCTAGCTCAAAAGGATTTACATCTCAAGTAGGGAGTTTGATACTATTTATTTTGTTTCCTGATTCTTCAAGCATAACAGGTTTCGTGTTGAATATTAGAAGTCTTCATTCAGTAACCTGTCTAGTAAGCAGTAGATCTAGAGAGGTACTCCTAAGAGCTTTCGAAGGTGAGTCATATCCCTTCTAATCTTCTTTCCCTTACTATCTTGAGTTGATTATTTTGACAACTGCTTGATTTGCTTTGGGAAAATTTGTGCAACTTCAATACTATTTACTTTATTGAAACCCAAATAGAAAGCACCCCTAGGGGACTATATTCTCCAAGAGAGAGCCAGTTCTCTGCTGCTATGCTTTCCCAATTGATTTATAATCAGTTGTTCCCTAATATTTGTCGTAGAGAGTTCTATAAGAGAGATTAGGCTATTAGAGCACCATTTAAACCTTCTATTGTTTCTCTCTTTCCAAATAGACAAGAAACAAGTCGAAACTACTACCATTAGCATTTCCTTATCATATTTAGAGATATGCAGTTGGGATATCTCTAATAAGATATCTGTGAGGTTGCATTGACTATTTCCACGACCACATAGGCTAGAGATTCTAATCCACACTTCTTTGGCGAAATCACACTCAAAGAATAGATGATCTCTAGTCTCCTCCACTAGATTGCATAGGTTGCTTAGGAGAGAATAGGAATTTTAGTCTATCTCTTGCTAATTTTTCTGTTTTCTTCTACACTAACTCTTACTAATTTTTTCTACTACTACCTACCATGTGTCATTTTTCTAGGCAACTTTACCTTGGGCATTCTCTGGATGTATTGCTCTATCACCCATGATTTTTTCCTGTGTGTTGCCACTGGTGAGTGACAAACGCTCTACCAATTGTAGTTAGTGTCGTTGGTGTCGTCGGTCATCGCTGGTGCGTAAGGCTTCACTAATAGTATTTAGTGTCATTGGTGATGCCTTCATCAATGACGTCACTTACACTAGATTCTCAATTCAAAATCAAAACTCAAACTACAAACCCAACACTTAAACTCTATCACCAAGTTTCCATAAACTTCAAACTATGTAGTAATCATGTGTATGTGTGTTTTATTTATTTATTAATCTTGTATTGGTAGAGCTATGAGAGTGATTTACTTTTAAGAAAAAACAAAATAAAGCATGTAGATTTACGCAAGCTTAACAAACAAAACAATGTACATCGTAAGCTTTCCTAAAAAGGACAAGGCTTATGTATGTTTTAATTGTCATAATCAAGAATAAAGTATAGGGGGCTGTACATCGTTAACCAAGGAAAAACCTTAATCTGTATTCGACAAATTCATTAATTAATTAATATTTTAGGTCTTATTTTTTAATCAAATCAATAATAATCAAGCAGATTTAATCAAATTATAGAATTAAAAGTTAGCTCTAATACCATCAATGAAAAATCGGGATAGGGTCTGGTCCCAATCGTAATGGAATAATTATAAATTTTTTTAATATTTTGATTTTCTTAAAGTCAACATCACTAAAAGTCTATAAAATGGTTAATTCATAATCAAAATAAAGAAAGAATTATAATTCGCACCTCATTTTAAAGCTTGATCATATCCTTGTTTTATCATTTGAATTATTTTTAAAACTCGCTCATCTCAACCACCATAGCAATATAAATGTTTGACCTCTAGTGGTATCCATAAAACCAGTTGAGAGAATTCAACAACTATTATAAAGAGGGTTAGGTAAGGAGTGCTAGTTTCATTAAAGCTTAAGTCGATTTATAATAAGTTTTGAACATTTTAGTAATTTATTTAAAATTAAATTCTAATTTTAATTAAACTTTAATTAAAATTATAGATAATTCTAATTGAATGCTAATTATGCCCAAATAAGATATAATATCTCATATTGATCCTTATTTATTAAATATCTCATATTTAATTGTAAAGTTTCTTAAACTTTACATTCAAGTTCAACTTGATTAAAATATTAATCCGTTTTTTATGTGTGAGTCATTAGATTCCCAAATATGTTAGCAATGGATAAAATTATAACCCTAAATTATATTTAAGATTAGATAAATTAAACTCCTTTAATTTATCTTTAATTCTCTAGTTAAACAATTGATATCTATAGATCAAGATTGATGTCTAACAATATATCATGACCACTGAAATATTTAGGAATGTCAAAGTGATTTTGAATAATCTTTCCATGCATGATATTTTTCGTTCTTTCATTATAAAATATTCTGATTAGATATAGAATATGAAATTAATGTTTATTTTGAGTTCAATCATATTAATTCTCTGTCATTAGCTATTGATTTAATCGATAATATTTGTAAGCTATTTACAAAAACATCATTTCTCCTTGGCTAAGTATTTCTCGAATCAATGCTAATAAAAAAATAATGAAAAATTATTTGTAATTACTTTAGGATGATGAATCCTATCTTAATAACTACCTCTATATAATTTATACTACATTGACTGAATTACTCGTGACTAGAAAAGGTCATAGGGGTATGTTTAGTTGAGGGTTTATTAATGAAATGGAATGGAATGCAATATGATTCCATCATTTGAGAGGAGGGTTTATAATGGAATGGAATAGAAGATGAGAGTTTTATATTACATTACATTTTATTCTAAATAGTAAAAATACAAAAACCTTCAATTTGGTGAGTTTAGGATGGAATGTAAAATGATGCACTATATTAGATTACAAACCCTTCATCCAAATAACATTTCACTATATTATATTATGACCCCTTCCATCCCTCCCAAACAATAATTTTCTAATGTTACATCCATTTATATTCTATTTCATTATAAATCATTCCATTCCATTCCATTTCATTTTATTCCATTTCATTAAAAACTTTACGTCTAACTAAACATAGCCTAAGTAGTATCAAAACATAACAATATCTATATAAGATAACTTTCGTAATCTCAAGTTAAAGGATCACTTATACAATTATCATAATAAAAATTTTCATAGACATATAAATAATGTTTCAAGTGGATTTCTGATATGGGGTTGGTTCAGTAAACTTGTTCTCTAACAAACACCCATAAATTTGTTTAAGTATCTCGACATTTTAGCCTATAAGATCAACTACTTCTTTTATAAGAAAAAAGATAACATGTGCTAGTTTTTTTACGTTCTATTAATGTCTAATCTTAATAGAATAATAATTAGGAACAATTTAAGGATAATAAATAAATATAATATGAATACCATAATTATAATATCATCATGTTTTCATTTGCAATGTATCATTATCCTATGAAATTTATCATATACATCTAAATATATACAAGATAAAGAATGGCTTTAATTATTTGACACTAAACTACATTCAAACCGATTGGCTGTAGGACATAAACTAATAGTGTTAAACCGTCATAAAATTGATTAAATTTTAATAAAATTGAAAATTTTGAAATATAATTAATGGAGAATATCCTTACTCAACAAATAATTTGAAGTTTAATTAAAAAAAGAGATTGCTAGATGAAAATTAATTATTTTATTTTTGTTTATAAAAACTGACCAGTTTACGAAAATCAACTGAGTAATTAATAAACTAATTGTTTTTAATAACAAGAGTTATTAAAGTAAATTGAATTAGAAAGTTAAAAGTCTAAAAAAAAATAACTAATTCAAAGTTTTAATAGTAGAACCGGTAGTTTTTTAATTATTGAATTAAATTCATACAGCACTTATCAAAATAAACTTGCAAGTGACGACATATTGGTTATATTAATCAATTAATTTGTGATATCTTTTGTCATCCTACTATAATAAGAAGTGCTTCAAAAACATTATTATGATTATATGATATGTTGATTATAATTGCTCTCTTATGTTTAATACTATTTTTAGGGATCTATGGATATGCATGATAAAAGTCTTCTATATGTACTTCTTTGTCGACTGGATTGTATAAACTATAGTATATTAAAGAAAAAAACATTGAAAACCATACGAAATTATGTACTCTTAGAACGATTTGCCTGCAGATTCGTTGCTCCTGGCTAGAATTCACACTGCCTTATCCTGTGAATCATCGGGTACTACATAGAAATATGGTCCTTCGTTTGAAAAATTATATATAAATCTTTATTGGTAGACATGTCCTTTCCGTTTGTGCGAGACCTACTTTCAATGGTGAACATTTCAGGGAATAGAAAACGTGAAAACAGATAAAAATTGGCGCAGTTAATTGTGCAGGCAAGATTAAATGCCTCCCTGAGTGTGATGGCCCATACTTGAGAGTGGCATTCAGAAGAAATCCATGGCTGACCCGGCACTCCTCTATCAGTTCCTTTTATTCAACGCTTAGTTCAATGGATAGAAACATCTCCATCAACCTTCGCCGACCGCGTCTGAGTCGTAGCAACCCATGTTTTTCATTTATCAATTTCGTACCAGCTAACGTAAAGATCTCTTTATTTTTAGTTGTATAGTTTGTTGAACCCTGCAATTCTTTAATACGAAAATATTCTCAATAAAATGCTGATGTTATTAGTTCCAAGTTCGAAGATGTTGAATTCATCAACAGCTGTCGGAATGTTTTATAATTATCATGAATCGTATGTTAGCGAGTTTTTTCATGAACTGAATTCATTTATCGATCTCATCGTAATTAACATAATTTCCATTTGCCCAAGGGACAATTCCTACTCAGAAAAGATGCAGGCAGGGAGAGTTAATTTGTTCTTATCTATGAATTTGGCCCACTCTGGAGAATTTCCTGACGTTTTGAATGTGATAGAATTATAATTTGCCAGGAAGATGTTTAAGAAAATAAAAATCAAGAGAGGGGACTCTTTTCTTCCTTGTCTTTGAATTTAATAAACCAACTTATTCGAACAAGAGAACAAAATAATTCTGGTAGCTCACATGGTTTTTGCTTCTTTTTTTTTTTTTTTAACTGCATGTAGTACGCAGTAATGATGGATGCATGATTGGAGGTAGTTGAAAGGGGGTTCTGAATTGTGGTAAAAATCCAACAGCCAAACTGACTTGATCTGGCACTTGTATTCATAACTCGCCTCCCGCTCTGGCATGGCTGACCGGTCAACCCCGATTAGCTTCCTTCTGCAGTCTAAGTTTTTTTTTTTTTAAATGCCTTTCCTACGTAGTTATCTTCCCTTTGCATTCCAAGTCTCTTTTAGTGCCGACAAATGATAAAGAATAAACGTGTCACCTATGCTGGAATCAAGTATTGAAGATTAAGGGCTTCAAAGATCATGATTACAAGGAATCAAGGAATCAAGTTTGGTTTTCAACAAAGGTGCACTTGTACATCACAAAATTATAAGACAAAAGAAGCATGTGCAGAGTGATAAGAACTAAAGAATAGGAATGTCAATTTTAGCCCGACTTGCGGCTCAATAATAACGTAAAAAATGATATCATTTTTTAATTTTTTTAAAAATATAAAATTGGGTTGGGTTGGACTGGCCCGCCCGTAACATAAAAAAAGTATGTGCGAAGTGATAAGAACTAAAGAATAAGAATGTCAATTTTGACTCGGCCTGTGGCCTGACAAAAACGCCAAAAAATGACATTGTCTTTTAATTTAAAAAAAAATATATGAGGTTGGGTAGGGTTGGCCCACAGGCCACCCAACCCCTCCTAGCCTATACTTGGCCTGGGCCATTGACATCCCTACTAAAGAAGTCCCAAATAGAGCTGATTTTTGTACTATATTAATGCTTGTCTTTATATATAAAAAGATGAAGTATAATCTTTCCAATTAGCTCCTTGTTGAAGGTCTCTCTTCATAAAACTTGGTTGACAAATATTCTTCTATTTCGTTCTTCTCGTATAGTAGAAAATAAGTAGTATAATGCAGTGCAGTAAATCCATATGTCCCCTTCCTTTCTATGTTTGGTGTGGATGCTCTAGTCTATAATGTCATTCCGTCCTCCATGCAGGTTTCCTAGATGTATAGCTTAAGTATTACATTCCAAGCCTTGTTAGTAAAGCATATTTAAACAAGAGAGGATCCGACAATTCCTGATTTGATTTTTATAGAGAGCACCATTTTAGAGTAGTAAAGAAGTTGGTTAGCCTATCTAGGATAGGAAGTTTGCTTTTAATTACTAACCATAGAGAACATGAGGCAAAAGTTAGGGCATTTTTAACCTAGACCAACTCACACTATGCAACTTTTGGAGTTGCACTATAGAAGAGCTTCCTATATGAAGCATTAGTGAAGTTTCCTAATGTATTACCTTTCCAGATGATTTCATCTTCCTTATCAGGGATTAACATGAAGTTGATAAGAGTTATTGAAAGGTTTGAAGCTAGCAAAATCTTTGAGAGGGGTGCTTGATTAGAGAGTACATGGGATACAATAGCATTAGGATGGAAGTATGGTTTAAGAGGAAGCAATTCAATGTGGCTTTCCAACAATCTATGAGGAGACCAATTATCATTCTAAAAGAAAGATTTGTTTCCATTTCCAATCCTACAAACAAAAGATTGTATGATCTTATCCTTACTCTTGATTAAGAAATGCATCATTTAGGAGACATTTTGTTCGATGTTTAGATACAAAAAGGTTAAAGGCCTTGATGTAGTACACATGAACCCATTAAACCCAAAGGGCTTTCTCATCTGTGAATAATCTCCAAACTCTTTTAGCTAGCATAACCATATTTGTAACTTTGAGTAGAAGAATGCTGAGTCCCCCCTGATGCTTTGGTTGGTATATTTCAATTCATTAAAGTTTTTTCTTGCAACCAGACCCCATAAATCTCCTAACTAGTTTGTCAATGGTCTTGATGATGGAATAAGGAAAAACAATATATGAGGTCTAATATACATTGAGCGAGCTCAAATAGAATTTATCAATTGATCTCTTCCAACCATTGCTAGTGTTTTGGAGCTCTAACTTATAATTCTATCTTGTATTTTCTCTAGTAGTGGCTTATAATCTGGGTAAGAGGGCTTAGTTGAGGAAATTGAGATCCAAGGTATGTCAATAGGAGATGGAGGTGTTTGAAACCTGCGAGAGAAGAAAACCAAGTAGCTTGGTGGATAACACTTGTAGATAAATAAATCTTACTTTTTATCATTGCTGGCAGATAATCCTAAGAGTTTACTAAACAAGTTCAAATCTTAGTGAGGGATGAAATTGAGCCTGCATCTGCTTTTAATAATAAGAATAAGTCATTAGTAAAATTCAAGCTAAAGTTCCAAGCTTACTATAAATTTAAATTGATAATTCCTTTCCAAATTTCTCTTTAGCAATCTGTTGAAACTTCCATTCCAATTGAGAATAGGTAGGGAAGAGCGAATTCCGCTATCTAAGACCTTTATCCCTTTTAACTGTACTTAAAGTTTCTCCGTTCACCATAATTGTAAAGTTTGTAATTGTAATACATTGCTATGTCTATTCTATGATAATATTAGGAAATCTATGAGCTTTTAAGTAGTTGAGTGTGAAAGACTAATCTATTAAATTGAAATCCTTTTGGAAATTAATCTTTAGAGAATAATTTTTTCTCCTTCTCTTCTTTGTATAGTATTTGAATAATTCTTAAAAAAGGATTATGTTTTCCTCGATTTGCCTGTGATAGATTCATATTTGACTATAATTATACACCTATGTTTGATGTACCTTGCTTGATATTTTATAGTTTTATAGTTTTATTGTATATTTGGGGAAAAAGGGTCCCTTTTGACCTTAAGCTTTTCACTAATTGACAAGTTTGAGCCTAACATTCCAGAATGAATAATTATAATGCTAACATTTAGAAAATGTTAAAGTTTAACCCCACCCTAACGGAAAATTCAAACCATCTGTTAAGTGCCAGGTTAGCGCTGACCTAGCAATTAATAAAATATTATTTTATTCAAATAAGTGGAGCCCCTTTTGCCATGTAAGCAATGACGTCGCAAGTGAGATCCTTATTTTAATTAATTAAATAAAAAATTTTATTTTATTATTAAGAGTGGGACCTACTATTTATATTAAACATTAAACAAACCTTAAGCAGAGGGAATAGATGACTGATTATTTTCTTAAGGTTAACAAAATTATGTCATCAGTTGAATAAAACAATTATTAAGTAAACAAAGATTTAGTTAACCCGAATTTAATATGTCATCAAACATATAACTATTCGTGTAACATAATGGTCAAGAATCCTCGAGAGAAGTCGTGAGCATCGAAGCGGGTTGAGTTAACTGAGGTATGTTAGATTTTATTATTATTATTGTTGTCTGTTAACTGAGAGAAGTTGTGAGAGATAATGATTGTTATTGGTGTGTGTTAGATAATGGTTGTTATCGTTAGTTTATTGTTGGGTGTGATCCTGAATGTTTCTTTGGTTGCTTTCTGGTCCCCATTATGGTCCTGTAATGTTTTTTTGTTGTGTTTTTGATGTTTTGTGGTAAGCACATGCTCTTGGTGTTAGGTTAAGATTAGAGAACCTAGAGAACATAAAACAAGCTTTGATGAACTAATCATTAAACACTTATCATTTAACATTTCTCTCTGAGTACAGCAATGCAAGAATAAAGATGACTGAACTAGTACTTTGAATTATAAGAAATGTCTCTATAAACAAGTTGATACGAGATAGAAAACCATGATGCCTAAAATAGAAGGAACAACTTGTAGATTATATCAATTTAATATCTAAAAAATACTTGAACATTATACGCAATTGTTTATGTCGTTGAAAGATAGTTGATGAATTATTTTTCAATTTTCTATATAGTTGAAAGCAAAGGATTTAGAAATTTTTATAAAGGATTGAGACCAGAATTTTCTGTGTGATTGGTTGCACAATACAATGAATCCTTTTCTTTGTGATTGGTTGCACAATACTACTACCTTTGTTAGAATTATGACTAGTACTATTCAGAATTACATTAACAAGACCAACCATATATATGATAATTATTAGGGTAACGTGGAAATCGTGAATGCCGTTTGTTTTAATAATTCAAGGAATTGTAGTTAAAATTAAAAAGTTTCAAGAATAATTTTCAGTTTCATAGCAGCTTAAGAATGTGTAAGGATGGAGTTTATGAAACACAAATATACACATTATATGGTTTCTTTTTTACTATTTGATGTATGATGAGCTTTATCAAATTTAATTCCACAACATTAAGTTGATTAAGGAATAATTTCTTTTGAGCTTCAATGTACCATTTTGAAATTTTAATTGACTTTGCTTTAAATAGTTGTGCTAGTCTTAATCATCTTAATTTCAAATATGTTTATCTAGAAGGCTAAAAATGGGGGAGGTGGGACAAAATGGGATAAATGCACCAAAAGTCCTGTATAAGTACCACAGTTTCTATTTTAAGTCCTTTACATTTGCAAGTTCTTAAATATGGCCTGACAGATAGAAAACATATGGCCACTAGGGTTTGAAACAATCAATAAATATCATACCAATAATACAAAACTCATGTATAATCAAAATGTTGTTTTATATCGTACCAATAACACAGAACTCATACATAATCAACATGCTATTTTTTTGTATTGTTTTACATTTTTGATAATCATCGCATTGCTTTTACATTTTATGATAATGAACATGTTATTTTTTTTAAGAGTGATGATTGCCATTTTCATTTAAACTTGCGTGTACACTTATGTTTATAGGTTTTGGTCTTCTTATAGTCAACCTTAATGTCTCCAAGCCTTGTTTTTTTTTGCATCAAATCGTTGCATTACCTTTATATTGTATGATAATGAATTTTTTTAATCATTTCATTGCTTTTTTTTCATTTAAACTTATGTGTATACTTATGTTTATAGGTTTTAATGGATCAATATGGAAGTATAAGGCTTTTTTCATGGTTGAAATTTTATGTTGGAACTCAAATTGACATACGTTGGTGGGGATATTGCTATATTTGACAAAGTTAATGCTGAATTTTTTAGTAATAGATAAATAAATGAAATGGAAATGGAGTTAGGGTATGATAAAATTAATGAGGCATATTATAAAGAACTTGGTTTAAACTTTGAGGACTCACTGAAAGTTATCGACTCAAATGAAAGTTGTGTTAGGCTAGCAAACTTAATGCAAATACATGGGATTGTTGATGTATATATAACTCATCATGTAGACACACCTATTCATGTTATTGATGATGATGATGAGAACATGGAGGGGCAGGGTGCACAAACTAATGAGAATATGGAGGGAGAAGGTGCATAAATGGAAGACAATTTGGAGGGGTGCATAAACAGATGAGAATATGGAGGGAGAAGGTGCACAAATGGATGAGAATTCGGGAGGAGAAGGTGCACAAATGGATGAGAATGTGGAGGAACAGAGTGCATAATTTCAATCAAACTTCTATGTTGACATTCCACATGACCATCATCCAATTGAAATTGATTCATCAAATTGTGGTAGTCCTATTAGCATTGATGAATATCCTAGTAGAGAGGAGTTAGATGAAGCTTTACATAGCCCCATCACAACTATTAGGGATAATCTTGCGGAGAGTGGACACGAGTGGAGGATAGGAATGGAGTACAAGATTGTAAAAGAATTTAAAGATACTATTGTAGATTATGCAGTATGTACAGGATACAATGTTAGGTTGAAAAGGTGTGGGAGTAATAAGATTAGGTATATTTGTGTGGATGGATGCCTATGGGTTTTATATGCTACATATGATAAGAATGAGAGATGTTATAGGGTGAAAACATATAATTCTAATCACACTTTCTTCACTACAAACAAATCAAAAATGGTTTGTGTAAAATTCTTAATGAGACACTTCAGGGATAGAATGTTAAAGAAGTCTAGTATAACAATGAAGAAAATGGTGGAAGAATGTAAATAGAAGCTCAATATTTGTTTTAATTCAAGCATGCGTAGAAGAGCAGAAAAGAGATTGAGGAAAGAGAGAGCAACATATTTTATTGTTGAATATGCAAAGTTGCAATATGTACATGAGTTGAAGGTAAGCAATCCTAGGCCAACAGTTAAGTTACAATTATCAAAAAATCAAGAGAGCTCATTGCTACAAGTATGTTATGTTATAAAGTCTATATTGTACTTCATTATGTTCTTTTATGTGTTATATTAGTACTTCTTTATATTTTCTTGTAGTTTAGAAGATTGTATATTTGTTTTTACATCATTAAAAAGGATGGAAGCATTTAAGGTCAATTTTTTGGATTGATGGATGCTTCCTAAAAATGGAATTTTAAGGGAAATTGTTAAGTGAAGTTGGTAGGGATGGTGATAGAGGAATGTTTCCATTAGCCTGGGCAATTGTAGGGTGGAAAACGCATATATATGGACTTGGTTTATAAATTTGTTATCATCTAATTTGAAATTAGAAGATAGCCAAGGAATTATAGTTATATTTGAATGCAGAAGGTGTGTAATCATATTTGGGATTGAAATCATTATATAAAATATGATCTAGTATCTTTTGTGTTTGTTGTCAGGTTTGGTGAGGACTCTTTGCCCAATGCAAATCACCTTATGTGTTCAAGACATATATATCACAATTAGTCTATGAATTAGAAGGGAAAAGACCTTAGAAAGTAGTTTTGGAATTGTGCTTGGTCAATGGATGTTCAAGATTTCGATGAACAACTAAAGAGGCTTTACAAAATAAGCCTTAGATGTGCTGCAACATTGCTTAAGTATCCAAAAGAGAGGTGGGCTAGATGTTATCAATCCTTTCAAAGTAAATGTCCCATTGTTGACAACAACATGAACAAAACGTTTAATGGGTGGATTCCACTAGCTAGGGAGAGGGAAGTGATTAGCATGCTAGAGACTATTAGAATAATGGTTATGAGGAAGCATGCTGAAAGGAAACATTTTATACTTGGTTGGAAGCATTATATAGCATCAAACATAATGAAGAAGTTGGAGAAGAATAAGAAAGAATCAAAGCAATGGAGAATTGTACGGAATGGAGATGGTGGTTATGAACTTTCAAAGGATGATGGGAAGCATATTGTCAAGATCGGTAGAAACCATACATGTAGTTATCGAGCATAGGACCTATATGGATATCCATGCAAGTATGTACTTAATGCAATCTATCACTTGTGAAAAAGGGTTGAAACATTCATTGATTCGTGCTATCAGAAGGTTCGGTTCTTGAATTTGTATGAACATGTGTTATAACCAATACAAGGTGAAATTTTTTGGCTTTCAAGTGATGTTGCATTGATACATTCTCTACCTAAAAGAGCTATGCCCAGTAGACCAAAAATTGTAAGAATAAAGTAGCAAGATAAGAAGATGAAAAATCCAAGTAGATTGAGTCAGAAAGGGCAAGAGAGTAAATGCTAAAAATGTGGTCTTCAAGGTCATAAATCCAAAAAATGCAACAACAACATCTCAACTCAACACGATAAGGATTTTTCACAGGCATGTACACGTTACTTCAATCATATGAATATAATTTTATAAACGTGCAGTTACTAATGCTTATAATTATGTTAATTAGGTTAGAATAGAGGGAACTTCACAGGTATACTAATTTTCAATTTTATATTACTTATATTTGTACTAATAATTGACAAAGATGTTTTTTTATAACTATAATTAAATGATGGGAATTTGGTTAATGATAATGTTGGACTGGACTGAGTCAACAAAACAATATTGTAAGCTTTTTTACCAGTTTGTCTAACTTTAAGTTTTTATCAATTTGTCTAACTTTAAATAATTACAAAGTTTGTTTATCATATTTTTTCTTACATTTTGTAGGTTGGTACACCTGCAGATGCCAACATAAACCAGTTTGGAGATGTTGACCTATACACCTTTCAATTATCATTCAAACTAAGGGGTTTACGATTTAAAGAATGTCCTAGTATTACTTCATAACATTTACAAGCTGAAGCAAGTAGAAAGAAAACCTTATTGAATTAATGATCACAACCTGCTCTTACGCAATCAAGTATAACGAAGACAACATCGATTAGTTGCATACATACAATGTATATATATCTGTGTTGTGTACATATGAATGTTTGTGTTGTTTACATACAATGTAAATATTTTTGTTAATCAATATGATTTGTTACACAACCTCTCTTTCTCTCTATATCAATCTCTCTCTTAGATTTCCTTTTTCCCATATTTGACAACATATACAAATAGTAAATTATCATTATATATTAGTAATATATATAGTACTATTGTTTTTCTTTCATTACATAATTCATGTACCAATTTTTTTTTTCATATTCAACATATTCATTATGAGTTGTTATACTACAACTTTTCCATGTTATATTGGTTATATATAATAGAATTGTTTTTACAAGAGTTACGTAATTCATATACAAATTTTGTTATTCATATACAATATATTCATTATGAGCTGTTATACGACATACCCATTGTATATTATTTACATATTCAAAATCAAAATTTTCATAATATACTTGAAGTTAATATCAACCATTACATTGTTGAAATTCAATACAATATCCTTATAACATAATTACAAATAAAAAGTAATAAAACAATAACTAATCATATTACAATTACAATGTTCATTAACATACACTTAACTTGTTTTTTTGGTCTTTTCTCAATAAATGTATGTCCTCCTTTAGAAGATTGATTTGTTCTTCAATCTCCTTTGTTGTTCTTCTTTGAACCTCTTCTTTTAACATTGATAATTCACTCCTTAAATTTTTTTATCACTTCAGCGACTCTCTCACTAAATTCTTCATCGTATCATTTGAAAAACTTGTATCTCCCAACCTAAAACTTTCAATTTCAGTAACAAAATACCTTAAACAAAGTTTAACATTTAAATTCATTAATCAAGTAACAATAAATTCTCACAAGATAATTGGCATCCATAAAACCCGTAGCCATGACTATGATCACTCTATGAAGTCGTCAATAGGCCCTTTAGCCCTTAATAACAAAAGACATTGCTTGTATTTGAACTCATTGTTATATTAGTCGATGATTAATGATTATATCTCCAAAGTTAAAAGAGATAATAAGATAATATAAGATTGGGTAAAAATACATTCTATTGACTATGTCATGTATACACACATATAATTTGACAATGAAGTGTCACATGTTTATCACTCCAACTATTTCATATCAAAGAGGTTCAAGACCAACCTATCTTAATCGTGAGAGAGTTCTTCAAATTGTGAGAGAGTTTTTGAAACTGAGTGTAGTTCAATTGTGCTGAACCAAGAGGAACAAGAGGGTTTTTACTTGATTGCTTTTTGTAGTGAGTTGATAAGAAATGCAAATTCATTTGGAGGCTCGTCTTGGGGATGATGGACTGATCTCTTCATCTCCTCAAAAGATAAATTTGAAATAAACAATGAAAAATAACTTTATAAAGACATCAAAATTTTTTACAAAATCTCAACTATGTATTACACTATTACATAGTTTTTCTATCCCAAGATATTACACTGTCAAATAAGAAATCTAGATGTACTATTTTTCATCAAAAGAAAGAAATACTTCTAAAAAAAATTCCCAAACTTACAAAACTACATTATCATCAAAGATGTCCTCCATTTCTAGAAGTATACCTTTCATATGAAAAATTTACTAGTGAGGCTGAAAGGTAACCAACAACAACTTAAAAGTGTTTAGTGATTTCAAATTTATAGCCAAAGGTATTAGAGAACACGAAATAAAGTGACAATATATCTTCTTATGGGAGCATACCTCATGACCAAATGGTGAACAACAGACATATGCATCTCTCTCACATAGATACACAACATTATACATAAGAAAACTTGTAGTAACATGCGATGGAAAATATAGTAGATATAATTCACTATGATCCTAATTTACAACTAAAACATATTTTAATAAATTATGGATATGATATTGGTAGTGCGTCATAACACTACATAAAATAACTAAACTTAAAACTATAGCTAGTGATAAGTCTAGATAGATCCCATAAAGAGCGTATGTAAATATTTTTCAATGAAAGAAATTAGTGTTTAGGATATGAGAGGAGTTTGGTCTGATTCAAATAACAAAATAAAATGAAACTAAACTAACAAAAATAAATTAAAGCAAATAGTTAAAAATGATGAAAGTGATTAATGCATTTAGGATCTTGTTCTTCTCGGTTCAATCTCATACTACATATAATAAAACATATGTCATTATCATATTATTTTCACACCTCTCTTAGAATTATTGATCGTAGATTAATAAAAAGCTCTGTTAACCAAAAACCTTAGATCATGTTTAGTTAAAAAAATATCATTAACTAATCCTAACATTCTAACAACCTAGAATAAGCTCTTTATATTTAATTAGACTGTCACATTACGAATAAGGAAAACAAATCAATCTAGACAACAATCACGCAAGCTCGAGCCATTTAACCTATATTACATTATCCCTAATGACTTACACCATTAGTTACCACAAATGAATTTATAACACAATGACACGTATTGTATTTAAGATTCTGGTAGTGGTTTCATATACAAACAATCAAATGAGAGTGAGAATAACAATTATCCATACACGAATACCCAAATCAATAGATATAGAATAACGTAAACAATTCTTAAAGAGAGAAAGAACAACGATACACTATGACGATATGCTTAAATACGATCGATTTCACCTCTAAACCGAAATAGGGAAGCTTAGCCCTCTATAGGTCTCTAAAGAGTAAGTGCTCTACCCTTCACGAAGTCCTAAAATGATTATCTTTTCTTTTTCCATCAAAATGTTCTATTTATATGAAAAATTAGGTTTATGGGCATATACATGGTTTAATACACAACCGTACACTATGTATCAAACTGTATAAGTAAAAAAAAATGGGAAACTCATGAAGATACATGGTTGGATACACAACCTTGTATCCAACCATATAAGTCCAAAATGTATCTTCCAATTATATACACGGTCGTACAAGTACATACATGATCATTTATCTCCCAGGTTTTGTTTAATTGTTCTTCTTCTTATGATTTCTTATTCAATCCTCACCCTAATCCATATCCTTCTTATTCCACAAGGGTAATTGAGTTGAACATCAAAATATTGGCTCAATGAATGTGCTCTTAACTCATTTTAGATTTTATGCTTCCATATTGTACTTAAAATCAAATATGAACTAAAATGAGTATCTTAAGCATTTCATAACAATAATCACTAAATGTTAAGAATTGAATGTATAAACAATTAAGTACACATAAAATTCCCCCACAATTAGCTTTTGACCGCCTCTAGGGAAAACAACAAAATCAAAGTCACAAACTAAACTCTTTCACAATTTCCTTATTTCCTAATAATAGATAGCCATAAGTAAAGAGAAATAGCTCTCAAAATCATAGCAAAAACTAAACATTAAATTCCTCTACTCATGATCAATCAACAATCATCACCTTTAGAAATTGAGCAATCTAGTAGTAGACTTAGAAAAAGTGTGTAAATAGCATCGATCCATAGGTACACTCAAATATCATTCATGATCATGATATTCCAGGACTTTGCATATCATTTCATTTCTCCACCACTAAGACACATTTATAACCATGAATCAAAGGGCTTTTTAAGTTTGTAATGTGGGAAAAGGTCAAGGTGAGATGTATTTGGATAGTGTAATGCAAAACCCATCAAAGCCAACGAAACAAGAAAACACTCAAAGGAATATCAAGCATAAAAACTAAAATTCCCTCAAAACTGGGTATGACGAATGCAAAAGCTGTGTTCCACATCTTAGATTCAAGCCCTCACATCATAAACTACATAAAGCATAACCAATTAGAAGGAATCATTCATACAATTGATAACAAAAAATACATTATTACTATAAGTGATGATCCTTCAAAACCATTTCTACTTTATATGCATCATACTCAATTCACCCATTCCATAAATGACGTTGCAAAATAATTATATTTCCTCCTTGATAGTTTGATTTAAATATTTTTCTTTTGCTTTTCACTTTTTCTTTCTTCTTTCTATCTTTTTTAAAAATAAAAATTGAATGAAGCTACATCAACATTTGGAATTCACTAATAAGACATAAAATGAAATCCCAGTAATTATAACCAACCCACATTTATGCACTCCCCTACACTTATACTTTCATTCATCCATAATCACCAAAAATCAATAAATGCTCCACTAGCTTGAAGGCTTAGGTAGGAAATTTTATTAGGTTTAAGGCATGTAATGTGGTTAATAGAAAAAGAAAAGGCAAGTAAAGCTTAAGGGGGCTTAATAGAGGGAAACTTCATATCAATAGGTGAGCCATTTAACTAATGTAGCTTTTGAAACAAAGAACGTTTATATTATTTTCTTGTAATGCATATGATAAAATGTGGTCTTAAATATAAAATCAAAGCAAAGTTAGGATATACATGTCATAAACGTCACACATAAACAAAAGACAATGAGATTGATATAGATGTGGTCATCTATAAAGTCTAAAAATCTCATTGGTTTGTGTCTACCATTAGTCACTACACTTCTAAAGATAATGAATATTGAACTATCTTAAAAGTAAAAGTATATGCTGAAGTTTCGTCAAAATTTTCTATCAATTCACTCTCTAATTATGACTATATAGTCTTAATAGCAATAGAAAAAGAGAAAATGTTTGTTTGTTTGTTTGATTTTGAAAACACCTAAGAAACACACATAAGTAACAAACAAGCTTAAAATGTGCATGAAAAATAAGATCCCCACTCCCACACTTAAAACTTATATTATCCCCAATGTAACATCAAATGTAAGAAATGAAGTATTTAATAAAAATCATAATTGCAAGAATGTAAATAACAAGAAATAAACTTCCCTTGCGTTGCCTCCCAAGCAAGGCCTTTGTTTCACATTGTTAGCTCGAATCCATGTTATCCTCGTCAAGTTACAAAGCTTGATCTCCAGGAATCACAAATTTGTCATTTCCTTATAACCTTCATCAGGATAAGACTTGAGTCAATGAACACTTACATGCAATGTCTTCCCTATTTTCAAATTTTAATCTCTGCTAAACCATAAGGAAAGACATTAATTATCACAAAATGATCAACATAATAAGGAAAACATTTATACAAAAATATTTTATATTTAACGCAATAAAAAGCTTTTTGACGAGACATTAAAAGCTTTGATCTTCTATTTTGATGAAACTGTTGCTTGTTCATTTGTATGCTTCCATTAACAATCTTTATATACTAAAAGGTCGATCACATTAATTGCAAAAATATAGTGGTCATTATGGGAGTGCTTATTAACATAAAAATATTGAAATGAGTAACTTCCTTATTAAATTCCATCTTGAGGGTATCCTCATGAACATCTATCTTTGTTTGGGTCGTGTTGAGAAATGGCCTCTATAGGAAGATAGGTACTGGGTTATGGAAAGTTTCATCATTCATGTCAACCACATAAAAGTTAGTAACAATTATTATTTCATTTACTTGTGCAAGCACATCCTCATTCACCCCATCTGGGTAAGTGTTAGAAAGATCAGCCGATTGTATGGTAACACTAGTTTCCTTTAATGATCTTATATTTAAAGAAGCATACATGGAACGAGGTATAACATTAATTGATGCTCCTAAATCTAATATGGCCTGTTTAATCTCAGGGTTACAAATTTTATAGGGAATAGTAAACATGCCTGGGTCCTTACACTTAGCATATATTTTCTTTTTAAAAATTGAAGAAATAGTTTCACTCATCCTAATCATTTCATTACCTTTTAACTTTCACTTGTTCACTTATAATTCATTCAACAATTCACATACCTTGGCACTTGCTTGATCGCTTCTAACAATAGGATATTCATCTCAACCTTCCAAAAGGTCTCTTAGATCTCTTTATCATTATCCTCCTTATTTGACTTTGCTAACCTACTAGGAAAAGAGGGAGGATTAGTCTTTTCAACAATTGGGAATTCAACATTTACCTTTGAGCTCAATGGTATGTACCTTTCTTCTTTGAGCTCTTTCTCAATGTCTTCATCATTATCCATGCTCTGAGAATTCTTTCAGGCTCCTCAAGCTTCCTACCACTCCTGAATGTGATTGAACTTACATTCTTCATATTTGTTTTAGGTTGTGATGACAATTTTCCTCCTCTTTGGGCTTCTAGAATATTTATCGCCACTGTCATCTGACTTACCTAGTTCTCCAAATTATGAATGCTAGAATCCAACACCTGGGTCTCCTGCTGAAATTGCTACGTATCCTATTGGAATTGCAAAGTTTAAGTTACAATAGACGTAACCATATCTTTTAACGACATAGCTAAGTTAGGCGGACTTTATGTCCGTTAAACGGACCTTCTCGGGTGAAAAAGGACCCTCAACCCAGTGTATGTCCCTTAAACGGACATGGATGTCCGTTTAACGGACTTTCTCGGATGAAAATGGGTTGTTTTGCCAGTCTATGTCCGTTAAA
>JAOTIZ010000009.1:6356565-6369124 GCA_027123425.1 Erythroxylum panamense
AAATCACTCCAATTCAATTTTTCAAGCACAAATAACATATTTTTCACAATAAACACATTTATAGACACATATGCCGGAAAATATCATGAATGTATGTACAATCATGTGCATGAGCAAAAATTTCCATTCATATATATATAGAGGCCATATTATGCATGATCATGCCGAGATAAGTTTAAACATTCCTAGCCCATTCCAAATTACCGTTTTACCCTTCCCATCGGTGATGGGATGTTACAGCTATAGTAGTGATTGCTCTAAAAGTTTGGAGATAGTATACATAGGAACATCTTGGATATATATATACATGTAGAAATCATTAAAGTTTGAGGTAATTATTGAGTTGAGCAAAAGTGAATACTAGACTGAGACAATGAATATAAGTACTGAAAGGCTATGATTGTACAAATGAGTATTTGCCAATAAAGTTAGTGTTATATCTGATACATTAAGTAGAAATTCGATATTGAGGTTATCAAATCTAGTGCAAAAAGGGAGCATAAAATGTGGAGTTGAATTTTGGGCAAATCAAAGAACAAATTGCTATGGAATTGAAGACCAGTTTCACATGAAAGGATTAACTAAGCCCAAATTGAGGATTCAAAAATTGTGAATCTTATTGAGAGATTGAAAGCAGATTTGAAGTTTGGGATCAAATAGGAAGAATGATACATTGTGGTTGAAATAAGAAGTACATGTACCGATAAAGATGATTGAACAAAGAGATTGTTAGAAAAGTACAAATGGCAAGGCAAGTTATACATCCAAGTAGGAATATGCTGGGACATCATTTAGCGACTAAGAATGTCGAATCAAGTAACTGGATGTTTGAATTGTCGACGGTCTTAACTGTCAAAGATAGGCTTAAAGCTTATAGTTTGACGTTCATAGAAACATGAGATCCATGTATAGTTCTATTTGACTTCAAGCATCACAATCATTATCATGGTGATTTCATTGGAATACTGTATGAGGAGTTAAATGACAAAAAGAGTCATCTGCCTCTTTTATTCGGATGAATAAGGCCAAGGATGGTCGAAAACAAGAATTTATTGGAGATGTTAGTGATAGGAGAAATTGATCAATATTAGAAATTAAGTGATTCAAGAAAGATGAATGAATTAGGTGGATCGACACCAAAGGAATGGAATACAGTAAGATAGACATAAGAGTTAAGTATACTGACACTATAGTGATGTAAATTATTAAGTGAAAGTTAAATTTATCTTTGAGAGTATCACCGTGCCAAGGTGTGCTCAAGTTAGGAAAAAAGATTAGCTAAGCTCGACATGAATAGGTTTGTATGAAATAGTTATGAGAAGTGTTACTAATGAGAGATGTCTTAGATTCGTAATGTGATGTATGTGAGTATATTAAGAAATAATGATATGATATGATATTGGTGTTACCCACACAGGAAGTGGAAAATTGTGAGTAATCTAAAATATATTGAGGGAACAAAAAAGATAGTGTGACGTCTAAATAAGTCATGGAAGAATGGATTGAATCCGTTGACTAAGGTCGTGAGAAATAAAATTATTAGAGTGATGAAGTTAAATGGAAAACAGAAAAGCACAAGAGGAAGTATACCACTGCCCCTAGATCAATTAGGTAAGAATTTCGAGGATGAAATTCTTTTAAAGGGGAGAATTGTTGGACCCCCAAAATTTTTTCAATTATTATTGATTGATTTGTTTCATTATTTTAAAAATTGAGTCAAAAATTGGATGGGTATAAATAGAGATTTGAAATTAGATGGAAAGATTTGAATTAAGTTAGAGTTAATATGGTTTTTAAGAAGATTAAAGGAGTTAGGAGGTAAATGAAAGAAGGGGCAAAATGGGAAGTCCAAAGGAGAGGAGGGGCATTTTTGGAAGGACAAGACCAAAATTTGGTCTTATTTAAGAAGAAGAAGAAGAAAAACGTGAATTGGGAGAGAAGAGAAAGAAGAGAGGTTTAGGTGGTTGAGAGAAAAGAAGAGAAAACAAGCTAGGGTTTTAATTTTCTTGGCCTTCAAGAGAGATTCTGAGGTTGTTTAAGAAGAGAGAAAGGTAGAGGAAGAGAAGAGCTTCCGTTTGAGCCAAAAATCTCTTCATTTGGTGAAGAACCAAGGTAAGACCACCTAAATTTTTTGGAATTTTTTGAAGGATTTTAATTGATGGAGTTTAGAAAATCCATGGGTTTAAGTATTCTAGCACCAATTTTAATGATTATGCTTGGTTGGATTTTCAATTGAAAACCCTATTGAGTGGGATTTTTGTTATTGTATACAAGGGATCAAAGGGGCAAGAGGAACAAGAGAAGAGGCATTTTGTTCAAGTCTTTAAGCAAGGAAATCAAGGTGGGCTACATGTTTATAATAGAGTTATGAGCCATTAAAATTTTTACAAATCAAGAAAGTAAAATGATTTCAATTACTTCATAAATGTTGCTTTAAATGGTTTTAAGCGATTTGAGAAATTACTATATGTCGGTGCATGAATTTTGATTATAAAATGGAAAATGGTTTTGAAATATTCATATTATGCCTTGAAACATGTCATGGCATTTTGTATGAATGAAAAGATGTGAAAGCATGAAACTATGAACATATGAGCAAATGATTTAAGCATGAATATGTGCTTTTGTTTGGGCGCGAGAGGAACCATTGGTTTTATCACGTGCACGTTGACAAGAGTCTTCTCTCGGCTGCCTACTTGTGGCATATGAGCTCCGAAATTGGACTCATTTTGTTTATGGTGAAAACTTCAGTTTCTCCATTTTGTACCATGGGACCCCTCAAGCCATTTGTTTTTGCATTGCATCTTTGAATAGTTAAGTTTGTTGCATAATTTGAGTGTTCTACTATGTTGATGTGATGATACTTTAACTATGAGTTTTAAACAAGAATTGTGGATTTGACTGAAAATTTGAGAACGAAGCATTTCATAAATTCACTATGATTTTTATAAGACAAGAAACATTTCAATGATTTTTGCTTATTCTTTGTTATAAACTTGTTACCCACAAGCTTTCAAGCTCACCCCCTTTTGTCCCATCTTCAGGTGATAGCTAAGAGACCAAGTGTTCGAGAGCCTAAGGGCATTTCTCCAAATTTGCTTATTTTGTAGTTTGAGTTGATTTTGGAAAGCAAGAAGTTTGTTTGTTCAAGGACCTTTTGTAATTTGAGATTTTGAGACGATGATGTAATGTGGCTTGGAATGCTATTAAAAATTTATAAAACTTTATTCTTTTGATGTTAATGAAATGTGAATGGCGTATGGATGATGTGAGTTAAATTTAGATATATATGAAGAAGTTATCATCTTGAGTTGATGATTTTGGAACATAAATCGTTGATATATATATATATATATATATGTATGCATGAGTGAGATGTTACGGACAGGAAGATAGGAATTATGACTGATCAAATGTAGATAAAGGTGATGAGACAAATAAGTTCAGATTTGAGAGTTTAATGAAGTCAATTTGGTAGCTTAATGGTTATGCTCAGAACATTCCAAGTTTGCATAGTGCAAAATTTCAAGTCTTCCATAAGGTAAAAATTTGTATTATGACTTTAGGGCAAAATCTGGATTGATCTAGGATGAATTTGGCAAGTTGTCTTTATGGAAGTTGTAGTTTGTTTTTCTAGCTTTCCAACGGTATATAGTATGGAATTTTTGGATATCGGAGTTAAAAGTCATGGTCCTTATAATTGGAAATGGTCAGGAGTATAGGAAGTATCATTTGGTGATGAATTGACGTCTGGTGAGGACGTATCATCTGGTGAAGACGTATCATCTGGTGATGACATATTGTCTGGTGATGATGTATCGTCTGGTGATGATGTGTCGTCTAGTGAGGACGTATCGTCTTATGAGGACATATCATCTGGTGAAGACATATTGTCTGATGAGGACATATGGTCTAGTGAGGACGCTTTGTCTAGTGATGACGTATCGTCTGGTAAGGACGCTTTGTCTTGTGATGACGTATCATTTGGTCAGGACGCTTCATCTAGTGAGGATGTATCGTCTAATGACGTCATATCGTCTGATGATGACATCATATTGTCTAGTGCACTGTTCATCTTGTATTGTCTGATCTCATTTTTTACCCTGTAGACGATCGAATTCTCCCAGGAGAGGTCTAATATGATTGAGGACATAAACACACTTGATTCTTTTGGCCATAATTTCATCACCTGACCTCCAAATGAAGTAATTCTTGAAGGAATAGCTATCAACACACATTGTTCTATCTCTCCACAAAAATTGGCAGCATTGCAAATTGATTGGAAAAAGGTTTTGATTAAAAGAAAATGAAGGAATCTATTGGAATAGTATGAGCTGGTGTTATTTTTACTGAACAAGCTTCAACATTTTGAATATATCTAGATCTGTAGGGTTCCAACTGAGATGATTTTCAATGCGGAGTAAACTAAAGACGTAGGTTTACAAATTATATGAAGAGGTTGAATTCTGATTCAGCCTCTAAGATGCTCAATATCTGGATGGAAGTTGAGCATAGATTATTTGCTTCAGTATAAGAATGATATGGAAAATAGGGCCCAACGCTTACGGTATCAGAGAATGAAGATGAACCGAGGATGACTAATGAAATTGGAATAACCAAACATGGTAACAAGCACACGTTTTATGACTCCGAATGTTGGGCTTCGAAGCCAATGCCCAACAGTTGTGGTATAAAAGAAAGAGTTGGGTTGTAGAACCAGTGCCCAACAGTTGTGGTATCAGAGCAAGAGTTGGGTTTTGAAAGTAGGGTCCAACAATTACTATTCAGTTAGAACTTATCAAATTCTTTTTTTCTTTCATATAATTTAATTGGGTCCCTCAAGCTTAATTTACTATTTTGTATTTTTCTTGTTCATTGGCCTCCATTTTTATTTAATTATTAATTTCATGTTTGATTTTTCTTCTTTAATGTATTTGACAATGGGAGAAGATTTAAACTAGCTTTCTTAATTTGGATTGTTTAGTTTGTAAGCAACTTTTTTCAATAGTTTAGGTTGTAAGTTCATTGAAACTTTGAGAGAAGCATATGGGGAGTGTTTTTATTACTTATGTTTTACGTAAGTACATTATCACTCAGACTTGAAGTTAAAACTTGTCTAAAAGTAAGGAAGTAAATGAGGAGGAAAGAGAGGGAGTAGACCAAAAGTCCTTCACGAGCATCATCTAAGGCCAATACTAAGAACGTCAAAAATTTAGAAAATTTTGGGATAAGTTGTTAAAATAAAAAGTTGTCATAGGTGACATCAATATGATACACTTCTAGATATTAGGATGGATGACTTTGAGGTGTATAATGAGATTGAGGGTGCTGCTAACTACTTGGAAAAGTTAAACCTAAAGGGTAATAGGAGAGAAAGAGAAGGGAGAATACAGAGACAAGACGGTAGTAAGGTCAATAAAGGCTGCAAAAGAGGGAATGAAGAAAGGGAAAATAACAACCTAGGTACTATTAAGATGACCACACCATCTTTTATAGAAAATTAAATCTAGATGTCTATTTAGAGTGGGAGAAACATGTGAACTAAAATTTGATTTACATAATCTTGTAGGAGAAAAAAGAAAAACTAGTTATGCCAGAGTTTAGTAAGTATGCTATAGACTGGTGGGATTAATAAATCCTCACTAACAGGGAGAACCAAGAATCACCTGTCAGAATGTGAGAGGAGATGAAAATGGTGATGAGAAAATATCTATACTAAGTTCATATTATAAACATATCTAATAAAGGTTACAAATGTTGATTTAGGGATCCAATAGTGTATAAGAGTACCAAAAGAAGAATGAGGTTGCCATGGCTAGACTAAATGTGAAGGACCATCAAGAGGTGATAATGACTCAATTGTTGATTAATATCATATAATTACACCATTATATGAAATTAGAGAATGTAGTGCAATCCAATTCCATGTTCTTGAGAATAATGATTTCTATAGTCCTATTGATTGCTTCTAGAATAAGTTCAATATTTGATTGATGCCTGACATGAAATCTTCTAGCATGCCTTTCTTTCCAGATTGTATGCACACAAAGACCTATAACTAGTAAGTATATCAACTTCTGTATCTTAGGGATAGAATTTTGTGTAGCTAACTAGTGAATGATACTAATTATGGAATTTTCTGAGAATATCCAAAGGCATTTGTGCATCATCTGTTCCCAAATCACCTTATCTGTTAGACACATGAAGAATAAATGATCCCTAGATTCTTCCTGTAAAGAACATAAAGCGAAGTATTTATTTATTTGTAGATACGAGAGTCTATTAGCTGTATTAAGCCTATTATAATTGATAAGCCAAAAAAGAAAGGAAACTTTAGGGGGTAAAACATGGTGCCAAATGATTTTATACCATTCCACCTTTGGATTCCTTTGTCTGATTAGGTGTTTTGTAAGCCTGTTTGATAGCTTAAAACTAGGTTGATCCTTCCAATAGAAGGTGTCACCTTTGGATGGATCTAGGAGATATTGAGGTTGGAAATCCTTTAGAATATTAGGGAACATCCAGGAAGTACCATTAATGAAGGAACTCAATTTAGTTTGGGAGGAAAAGGAGAGCGAGTTCATAGATGTTTCTTAGAAATGGATAAGTGATACCTGTCCAGATCAGTTGTCAAACCATAGAGTGATTAATCTCCCATTATCAATTCTACAGAAAACATCATCTTAGACTAAGCTCTTCAAGTGAAGTAACTAGTTCAAGAAATAAGAATAAAAAGAACTGGCCTCTATTTTCCATATAGATTTTCATTTTAGAAAGTAAGAGTGTAGCCAGTTAATCCACAAGGATTTCCTATCCTCTTGTATCTACAATAACCTCTTAAGGATAAGAACTTGTTGGTCAATTTTACCAAAGAGATGTTTGAAACCCCATCCTCCTTTGGAAGAAAAATATCAGCTCACTAGGCTTTAGCAACCCCTCTAATTCCATTAGATTGATTCCATAAAAAGTTCTTGAATATTTTTTCCACTAAACTAATTACATTTTTTTAGGAAAACATATGAGCTCCAATGTATAAGCAATGAGCTAAGCACCAATTTGATAAGCTGAACTTTGCCTGCATAAGTTAGGAATCTATTTATGGGTGAATGAATCCGTCTTTGCATTTTTTCAATAAGTGGAATACACTTAAAATAAGTTAACCTCTTGGTGGAGATAGGGAGTCCTAGATAACTCAAAGGACGGGTTTTCCATTATCATCCCAGTGATGGAAGCTATTTGGAATTCCAAAGAAGAAGCAATTTTTGAAATAAGGAATTGACTTTTATTAAAATTGACTTGTAACCAAGAAAAAATTTTAAATCTATTCAGAGCCTTCAAAAAGGTTTGGATGGAATCCACTTAAGCTCATCAGAAAAGTAGAAGATCATTTGCAAAAGATATATTAAGGCCACTTTTCTTGCAAATAGAATGAAATTTGAACATGGGATTAGCGTCTTCCTACTTAATGATTGAGTTAAGAGTTTCCGTACATAATATGAACATATAGGGAAAGAAGATCCCCTTGTCTGAGACCTTTAGTGGCCATAACATATTTTGAAGGACTCCTATTGATCAAAATTGAAAAGCTAGTCGTAGATATAAATTCCTTCAACCAATTGATGAATATTCATGGAAATTTGTGAGCCTCCAACATCTTCCATAAGAAATTCCACCTAATACTATCATAAGCCTTGTGAAAATCAACTTTCATAATACAATTGGAAGTAGATCTAGATCTATAATACCCCTTGAGCAGTTCTTGAAAAAATAAAATTTTGTCTCCAATCTGCCTGTTACAAATGAAAGCACTTTGATTATCACTAATGAGTGGAGAGATTACCTTCTTCAGTCTAGATGCAAGTAACTTAGAAACGATTTTGTAGAGGAAGTGTGTGCAAGCAATGGGCCTGAAGTCATTGAAATATGAGGCACTTGATCCTTTAGGAATCAAACATAAGAAGGTCTTATTGACTTCTTTAAATAGCTTCCCATTCACAAAAAATTCATGAACTGCTTGTTTCATATAATTCCTGATGAGATTACAAGATTTTTGGTAAAAGAAATCATTCAATCCATCTGGTCTAAGAGCTTTCATATCATTCATTTTGAACACAATCTCCTCAAACTCCTTGTCTTTTATAGGTTTGTTAACAAAGCACAATCTTTTGGGTTTATCTTTTTGGAAATGATTCCAGAAAGGTCACAATTTGAAATATTATCTAGGCTAGAAATCCCAAATAAAAAAATAAAGAACCTGACAACCTCCTCTTATGTTGATTCTACAGTTGAGTCCTTATATAGCTGGTGATAGTATACATTATGTTCTAGTTTTTTAGCTAAAACGGTGTTAACAAAGAATTTAGAGCACTTATCACCATCCTTAAGCCAGAACGTAACTTCGGGATGTTAGATAGTTCTTTCCTTGTTGTTATTAGAGCATGTTTAGTACTAGAATCTCTTAAGGAATTGAGGAGTTTGAGTTCCTTCTTGATACCCTTCATCTTTTGAACATATATGAATTGTTTAGTACCCTACATAAACTTTTAGTGCCTTTCCTACATGCATAAGTGAATCCAGGTTCATTAACCAAAAAATTATTTAACCTAAAAGAAAAAAACATGACAGATTTCTATAATAGCTCTTTAATCTTGATTGGAATGCGATTCAAAAATAAGGGCTCTTTGAAATTAACAATACTATTGGGGGACTGAATCAACCAACTGGCATTCACTAGTGCTCTATCAAGTTTCTTCCTGATAAACCAGTTAGAACTTTGTTTATTAGACTAAGTGAACTATTGGCCTAGTTGTTTCAAATCTATTACACCTAGATTTTCCACACAATTCTTCAAATCTTTTGAGAAATTTCTTAGATTACAATTGCCTTGGGCTTATGATTTGTAAAGTACAGTGTTAAAATCACCATATAACAAATAATGTTTATCAATACTATTGCTAAAATTCACAAGGTTATTCAAAAGTCCCTTCTTTGAAAAGAAAATTTTCATGCATAAATAAAGGAGATGACAATGTCTACCTTCTCCTATAAGATGCACAATTTGAGGTGAATAACTTGATCAGTAGTATTAATAACATCCACTTAGGTGAGCTCTAAATTTTATAAAATAACTATTCTCCCAAAAGTATGATGAGAATGATTAGTGGGCATATTCCAATGAGTCCCCAAAATCTTCAATTTACTAACATTTTCAAACTTTATTTTTGTTTCTAATAACACTATAATTAGGGGCTTCTCCCTCTTGACAAAATCCCTAAAAGTTGTTTTCTTTTTTAAGCATTTTAAACCCCTCACATTCCAGACTATTATTGACATTTATTGCTTACTCTTAAAGTCGTATTGCTCCTATCACTAGTTGGAATTGATCATTAGTACCTTCATTGTTATTCCTAATGCCATTCTTGGGTTAGGAGAATAGTGGGGTAGTCTCCATTGAGGAACTACTATTACTTGTTACACAAGTATGACTACTGTTATCTTCTGCGATCAAACTCCCTATTCCTTCAATTCTTGAAGTATTCTTCTGAGCTTCCACAACAACAGTGAGCATTTCTTTGGGGGAGCCTGAGGGAACCTTTACTATTGTCTCGAGGGTATTATTGTCCTAAATACTATCACTTTTCATTAAGGACATCTCTTGATTGGGTCGGGTATTAATGTCAGGTCTTGGTTGCTCCATGACCACTGCAAGCACAACAGCTTCATCCAAAATTTCTGTATTTGATTCCTCCACCTGAACACTTTGCTCTACCTCTTCATTTGATTCAAAACTCATCAACTGTTGGTAAGTGCTTATTTTAAACATTTTATCCATAGCAATCTAAACCTTACCTTATGTTTTGGAGGGAGATTTCCAATGATATATAATCTCCACACCATCTTCCTACAACTTGTTTCCGACTCCCAACCTTATTATAGGAACTTCATTATCAAGCTCTTTGGACAATTCCACACTAACACCAATATGAAAATATCCTATTCTCCCCTTTTTAGCAATGTTTTCATCCATACACAGAGGCTTCCTAATGAAACTAGCTAAAGCACTAAGTTCTTGAGTGGTCCAATATTCAAGAGCTACTTTGTGAAAATTGATCCATAGGGGAAATTTTTGAATTTTGATGGTATCTTAGTTCAAACTAGGTTGCCAAGCTTATAAGAAAAGGGGTTGATTCCTTAGATGCCATAGTCCCTCCTCAAGGACTTTGAGAGTTGTAGAAGTTAAGGTATAAGAGAAGCAATTGAGATTATCCTCTGACAGAAGAACATTAACCATTCCCTTATTTTTCCATCTCCTATATGCCCACTTCTGGATGATTGGAAAGGGAGTCCTTTGGTCAAAGAAGAACCTCACAAGATTTGCTTTCCAACTTCTAGCTTCTTCTTCTAACATCTCTATCTTAGGAAAAACAATGAACTTCCCTTCCATCTCTTTCGATGATTTGAAAGTTAACGTCAATACATGGTTGTCTCCCACTACTTACTTCCAGCTTCTTTGCTAGTTAGGGGGTGCTGGACGAACGGGAAGGGTGGGTTCAGCAAATGGGGTTGGTAAAGAAATAGATAGAAGAAGGGATGGAAAAGGTGGAAAATCATCTTTATCCGTGGCAAATGGTTTTAGCTGTGAAATGGGACAAAAGATAAAGAAGGAAAGAAAATAGCTTTGCAATTGGAATGGCTTTTTGTAACACAAAAGATAAAGAAGGAAAGAAAATAGCTTTGCAATTGGAATGGCTTAATGTTGTTACAAAAAAGGAAACAAGGAAATGACTAAGTTACCCCTGGCCTAGGCTAGAGGCATTCATTTGAGGTACAAGGAATGAAGAAGTTGTACATAAAATGCTAGGGAAGACAAGAAGATGAAGGAAGCTGAAGAAGCAAAAGTATAATATCAATAATAGAGTGAGAGTTACTTACTAGGATGAGCAAAGGTCCTAAAGAGAAGTAGGTGCATCTCTCTCCTTGTTGTAAAGAAGTATTGAGTTACTAATCATAGAAAGTATTGTTGGCATAGGCATCAAAGAAATATTAGTTAGTGATTATAAAGGAGGCACTATAATGGGAGCCAAGTCCATACGAGGAGTAGTATTATAACTTAAGTACTAAGCTACATTGACTTGAGGTGAGGAACAAAAGTTTGGCCTTAGTGCATACATTTTTCGACACTTCACTATAATGTGGTTATGATATCCATTAATTTGACTTTTATGCTTATTGTTAGAGTTCGAAAAGTTTGTAGATCAATAAGAAGGGATTCTTAATAGAGGAGCACCTAGTGCTTAGGCGAGATTTGTCATAGGTTATTCTTGATAGTTTTGTAAAAGGATCTCATGAGACATTACTTAAACTTCAACTAGGCACTAAATTAATATTATTAATGACAACTTGAAAATCTTATGTCTAAAACATAAAAAGAACAAAGGAAAAATGAAGAAGAGTTAGTTTTGAATCAACTGCATGCCTAATTTTCGATTAAAATATATTGTTTTTTGTTCATGAGTGTAGGAGGAAGTGATCATTCTATGAACAATTCATTTTTCTTTGAAATATGAACTTAATTTTTGAAATTTACCATCCAATATGAACAAAAAGCTTCTATTTTACAATTAAATTGAAGAAAAATGAACGATTCACACTCTTAAAAATGTCCCTAAACATCTTAATATATAATTTCAAAAGAATTATAACTCTTGTATTCAACTAGAGGAAGAGATAATTTAGCTAACTTTCCTAAAGTACACAAAACACATTTAAAAGAAGGACTAGAAACCGTAGAAGAAGACATTTTTTCTTTTATTATTTGAGAAAATTTTTGAGCATTAGGATGTCCTAACGCAACATACCAATATTTAAACAAATTGGACTTAATAACATATTTGCGATTATAATTTTAGAAGCTCATGTAATCCACCTTTACACGAGCTTTTAATATGATTTCCTTGCTTTCCTGCTATTTAACCAAGAAATAGTTATGAAGAAATTCAAAAAAGCAATTATTGTCCTTTGTAAATAGTTTAACTGATAGTAATAATTTAGAAATCTTTGGAATGTGAAGAACATTCCTAGGAACCAAACTTTGATTATTTAGGGAGGAATACGGAACATTACTAGTATGAGATATACACAAAGCTTGACCATTAACAACCTTTATTTGAGACTGCATAGTTATTATAAAAGAAAGTATAGTTGGCATAAGCATCAAAGAATGATTAGTTAGCGTTTACAAAGGAGGCACTATAATGGGAGCCAAGTCCATACGAGGAGTAGTATTATAACTTATGAACTAAGTTATATTTACTTGAGGTGAGGAACAAAAGTTTTGCCTTAGTGCATACCTCACTGTAATGTGGTTATGATATCCACTAAATTGACGTTTATGCTTACTGTTGGAGTTCTAAAAGTTTGTAGATCAATAAGAAGGGATTCTCAATAAAGGAGCTGACGCAGAACGGAAGTTACGAACGGAGCAAGAACGTTTAGACTCCGTTCAGGAGTTTAATCAATGTCGTTTGATTGGACGAAAAGAGAAACAAGAACGACAAGC
>JAOTIZ010000009.1:6380830-6396510 GCA_027123425.1 Erythroxylum panamense
CGAATATTATAAACCAAATATTCGGAACAATTAGGTCTCACGAGTCAAGCATAA
The DNA here is from genome assembly GCA_027123425.1 of Erythroxylum panamense. Classification (NCBI taxonomy): domain Eukaryota; kingdom Viridiplantae; phylum Streptophyta; class Magnoliopsida; order Malpighiales; family Erythroxylaceae; genus Erythroxylum; species Erythroxylum panamense. The sequence goes on from JAOTIZ010000009.1 coordinate 6,380,885, forward strand.
CAGTTGGAATTCCCCGACTAAAACAGATTAGCTACTCATACGGAAATTAAATAAAACAAAGTTCTTAATTAACATAATCTAAATAATAAAGAAATAAGAAAAACTAAAAATCTCCCTTTGCATGCGTCACTATCTCCTATCCAAAGAATTGTTGCGTGATTCCCTTCTCCAGACGTTGTTCCTCCTTCTTTTTCTATGCGCAGCCGCCAGCTTCTTCTATTCAGTCCGTGTGACTTGATTCTCTAGGTTTTTCCTTGTTAATTGCCGTGGGCCCCCTGCGTTTCTTTCTCCAGCCCTCACGTGTTGCCTCCAGCCCACGTCCTTGCTTGATTTTCTTTTTCTGCTGACGTGCGTGACTCTTTCTTGTGGGCCTGCATAAAATCTTTTATTTTCTTGCTGTCTTACCCTCTTACGCCGCCAGCCTGCTTCTTTCCTCTTTGTTTTCCACTGTTCAATCTTTAACTATTCAGGGTCCAAAACGCAGCGTGGTTGCTTCCTCTCTATTCCTCTCTACTATTGCTGATTGACGTGACAATTAAGTGTCACAACCCTTTTAATTCCTCTCTGTTGCTTGCTCCTTTGGCCTGCGTTTTTCATCCCCTGTGTATACGTCTTGAGCCAAAACGCATCTCCATCTGCGTTTCACTTAATCCCTCCAAGAAAATATTAAATCAATTAAGTCCCAATAATTAAATCAACAAGAGGAATAAAAAGGAATAATTAAAACACAAATATTAGACAAATATGCACCTATCATCTCATCATTAGTATTTTTATGTAAAAGAAATAGGGATGAGATGAGTTGTTTTCCTATATTACATTATATATCAAATTATATATTAAATTTATGACATTATGTGTTAAATTTATGGTATTGTGTATTAAATTAAAGAAATGAGTTATACCTTTATTTAATGCACATGAGTATGTACAAACATATGTCTTTTAAAATAACTTATATCTTTATTTATTACATATAGGACTATCCAAAAAGAATTCAAATAAAAATTATTCAATTCAGTACTGCACATGAGCCATCATAACAGTAGTCAATAAATTCAGAAGATCAATAAAATTGCACATAGGATTGTATAAAAGTTTGTCAAATATGTTCTAAGAGTCATCAATAATCGTTACATATGGCGTTGTAATTACATGCACATGAGTCAATATACACATCGTTAAAAGATAAAAAAGTGATATCCAATAGCTAACTATAAATACATAGAATCATATGTCCAAAAGGTCTACATCAGTTATATAGAAAGTCCCTATGAGCTATCTATAATTTTATAGGACCATATACTATACACATATTTTACTTTTTTTTCTTTTGGCTGATCTATAAATACATGGAATTATATGTCCAAAAGGTATACATGAGTTGTATAGAAAGTCCCTATGAGCTATTTATAATCTTATAGGACCATATAATTGAGTTATTAATTGCATTAATAACTCCATTATATCCCAAAAATGTCAATGAATACATGTACAGTTATATTAATGTACAAAACTCATTATTATCGCGTATGTGTATGCCATATCATGCATAAGCATAAGTTGTACGTCCTAATTTCTCAATAATTTCTCATGTTCACTATTTAAGTCTTATCATGGGTAATAGGATGTTACAAATCTCCCTTCCTTAAAGAAATTTCATCCTTGAAATTCTTATTTGATTGATCAGAAAGGCAGGGGTATGGTTAATTCAAGCAAATTTTGCCAAGACTCTATATACCCATGATTAGTTCTCGTAATTTCTTAAGTACTTAATTCCTCAATGAAGTAATATTATCTCATGTTATTTTCAATTTCTCAATTGAATTATTTTCTCGAATGGCTTTCTCCATTCATACGATTTCCTCTGATTTCACATTGACTTATTACAATGTCGAACCATTCTTACTAATTTCTCCACTCATTTCAATTTATTCACAAACTTATCTACTTATGTTGGTAACACATTCATCAAATCAATTTTGTATCCCCTGAACATATTTGCATATAATGTAATGTGGGCCTAAGTTCTTCTCACATTAGCAAGAGTGTCGCCTCAAATTCAAGAATCCAATCACATAGTCGGGTACTTTACATAAAACAAAATGCATACACTCTCAGTAGCATATTCTACATCTCATGCTTAAGTCTTCGTTGGGAATAGAACTCTAATATTCTCTTTTAATTTATTCCATTTTTGTTCATTTCTATAAGTAAACCATCTAATCTACTTAACCTTATTCAGACTAATTTTTCTTCTAAAGAAGATTTCTTGCTACTATCAACTATATTGTTTATCTAATCATTGTCAATCAATTATTCCCATCATTGCTTATTAGACATTTTTAGTATCTCAAAAAGATCAATTTTAACTATTCATAACATCTCAATAAGATCAATTTATGTCATAACTTATATGATCAGGATATCCTTATAATAAGGCTCAGTGAAACATTAAGCAGATTCATTTACTCTTATGCCTTGGTATATACCATCAAAATCATTACATCTTATCTAGAGATGTATTTAAGACAATTCACTAATTAATAACTTATGCTCAAGATACCTTAATCTCATTTGATTTAGATTAATACTTCTCTTTTTGCACCTGTCCTCAGTCGTGGGGACTATAACTAACAAATATGCATATATCATATATTGCTTCCTATATCATCTCCACGTATATAACACTTATGTGCTCGATTCTCTCACTTATCATCGTGATCCATTATTAAATATGTTCCCACAAAATAACAAAATAACTTAACCATGACAACTTTGACATATATCACTACCTTTATCCCTTCTTCCAATTTCCATTTTATCGTCATACATACGTATGTTCACTATCAATTCGGAATTTTAGATACCTAAATATCCTGAAATTCCAATCTCAATTCCACTAACATATTCTTATAGTGAATCATAACTCTTATCATATTAATCAACAACCGGTTCAGTTCCAAGTTCATCTTCTTAGGATCATAATAATTTTTTTTATTTCATTCTACTTGTATACTTTAATCTCATCATCTCCACTTATTTCTCCATTTTCCTCAACCAATCTACGAGAATGTATTCATATCTATATCACATTCAGGGATATATTACCATCGTACAATATTGATGTTGTATTCCATAATACATCAGGCCCAGTTTATTTAAAATTATTTCCATTCACAAGTGTTACAATAGCCACTTGGGCCCATTTCAGATTTAAAACACTTGCAATCATAAAGTTATTTCATTACCAAATCATAAACATACACCTTATACAATTCTTGCATAATATAATTTAAAAACACAAAATCACTGAAGACATATGTAGGTGCAAACTGATCCCGACCCTTAATCCATATCTGATCTCAGTGGCTATACTCCACTTAGCCTAACTGAAAAATTCCTCGGAACCTGAAAAGCCACATTGCAATTTTTTTATGAGTTTCGCGAACTCGATTAGTGAACTATCATCAATGATTTCATTCAGGTCAAATAAACAAAATCACTTATCTCACTTATATTCATTTAGATCACGAATAATTCAGTACTCACGTCATCATGGCATATTATGTTATCATTTCGAATTCAGAACAGATATTTACAAATACAAATGCATATGAGACACCATATTTATTTTTATTGTTGTAACCAAGTGCCTTTCACACACATATACAGATACTGGCCCATTGGGCTCAGTCAGAACAGAAATCATGGAGCGAAGCTTTACATGTAAGCACTTTTATACTGGCTACTCCACTCACAATGCTTTTATCTGAGCATGCATTTTATGAAATGCACCAAATATAGAATATGCCATATATAATAATCACATGTGTTGCACAATTAGAATCTCATAATCATCGGACCTATGTCTGGTATTCAACTTTCGTTAAGAATACAAATATCATTCAGAATTTCATAGCAATCAGAACACTTCTAATACATTCCCAAATATTAACTCCTTTGACTTTAAGTTCGAAATTCAAAAATAAATCACAAATAGTTAATATTTGGATGTCAAACAAATTCAATCAATCCTAAGAAAAATAATCTAGGTTGACTCATAGTACGCTCCAATATGTTATTGCTTGGATTGTCTGGCAATGTCTGATTGACGTCTAATGTGCTACTCTATATCATACAAAACACATTTACAAATATCACACTTTTGCACAAATGTATAAGCATGCCTTTAGGCATATCTATGTATATCAAAAATGCACAATGCATGTTCAATGACAATCTTGGGTATCTTATCAAATTCTTATCACCATATCATTTAAATATCAAAACCCTCATAAATATAATTTATACTTAGGGTTTGGACCACAATAAAATAGTGTAAATTTAATTTCATAACTTAATTGATCATTTCAGACTTTTCTAACAATATGCTTTCGGGTCAAATTTGCATATTCATTCTCATAAGGTAAAAGACACAATCAGGCACACTTCCTTCTATAAAATTGTTCTTCAATGTCTTACGTTTCTAATGACACTAAAATCATTCAATTTGGTTTAGTATTTTGAAAGTTATTCTCCAAATATTTTTGGACTGTTCTCATTATGAAACAATAAACTTTACTCAACTTCCATCCAGAAATTGAAAGTCTTAGAGACTGAATTACAATTCAATTTCTTCAAAAAATCTGTAGGCCCATGTCTTTAGTTTACTCCAAATCAAAAATCATCTCATTTGAAAATCTACAAATCAAGATATAACTGAAATACCAAAGCATGCTCAGTGAAAGCATACCAGTTACCATATTCCAGTACTCCTCAACACTTTTCATCCTAAAATTCATTAACCGACATTAAATAAATTAAGTCATAGCCATGCAACATAAACTCACGGCTGTGCAAGATTCACGAGCGTGCAACAAAAAACTCACACCCATGTATACCAATGAAATTAAATCACAGCCGTGAGACTTCAATGCACAGCCGTGCACACCAAATCAGACCCATCCCACTTTTTTTGCTCAATCTCTCCCAAATGATTTCAAATGGCTATGATTTTTTGTGGAGATGTAAATTAGTGTGTTACGAGTCCAATGGTTTAAGAATCAAGTTATTTGGATATTAGGTGAAGAAGTTATAATAAAAAGATTAAAGGATGTTCAAAGCAAACTCTTCCAAAAAAGCAGTTGAAAGTCGTGATCATGTGTTCACTAGTAGCACGATCGCGACTTGTGACTATCAACAACAGTGTCGCGCAACTTGTAATCTTCTTTCTTCTCTTTTTCACCGAATATTTCTCCTTCTTCTCCTTCCATTTTTTTTTTCTAGATTTCTCATTCAATCTATGACTCCATTATTTTCTCCTCTTTTTGACTCCCATTACAATTCAAAATCATCCACAACAGATCAAAATTCAAGATTACACATTAACACTAAAAGCAGAACATATATGGGCATTCACCAATTTCTGCACTTTTCATTTTTCTACATTCCTCATTTTCATCAACAACTTCATTTCATCATAAACTTTTCATTTTATCAACTTTATACCACAACTTCACTAAATCTTAATTTCATAATTATACTCATTTAAACTGATCTCTATAAACACTTCACATGTTCATGCATGAACAGGAAAAACAACCATATACGTATTTCTCTAAACCATAACAGAAACATCAACTTTCGTGAACTTATATCCAAAATAGAGTCTATTTCATACAGTTTTTAAACAATTCATTTTTCACAAATCCATCATCTAATTCATTTGTCACCGAAACTACATTTCTCAAACCCACTCATGCATGTATATATTTGCACCGTAAAACATCATCAAAATCACTTACTTTATTCAGCAATAGTTCCAGCGAGGAGAGGAATCAATTTCACACAAAAAGAATAACAATTTGCTATTCGGTGATGAATAACCAGAAGAGTGTTTTGGTGATTCTAATAAGAACAAACGAGATACAGTAACCTTTCTTTACTCAAAACATGAATACATAGTTATCTTGCATGTATTACATGTGTCACTGTTCCATACTGCCACATGTCACCATACATGTAAACCATTTGTCAATATTTAGTCAGTCTACATGTTAGACTAGAATTGGCCCAATTTCAAAATTTTTCCTATTCTAAAAATACTCCAAATTTTAAATTTTACCAAAATTTCAAAATACCCTAAATATACCAAAATTGTCAAATCACATTTTAATCGCATTAATAACTCAGTTATACCCAAAAATGTCAATGAATACATGTACAATCATATTAATGTGCAAAACTCATTATTATCATGTATGTGTATGCCATATCATGCATAAGCATAAGTTGTACGTTCTAATTTCTCAACAATTTCTCATGTTCACTATTTAAGTCTTATCATAGGTAATGAGATGTTACACATAAAGTCACCTAAGACCATATATTTGAATATTTATAAAAGGATCTTCCACTATATTAAATGCACACTTGATTATAACTTACTCTACTCACCATTTAGTAAGTTCAAGCTTATTGACTATTGTGATAGCGATTAGGTAGAAGACGTTGATAGTAGAAATTGCACCATTACCGGAGATACTACCTTCACTTAGAGTTTCAAGAAGCAACATATTATTATCCTCTTCACTTATGAAGTAGAGTACGTGGCTACTAATTCTTATGTTTGTCATTGTTTCTTTATTTTCAATCGTGTTTCCACTCACTTTTTTTCTAAAATTTTAGTTTATCTTTTAGTTCTTAGAGAGATAAATCACCCCTATCCCTCCCTAATCTTACATAGAGTGACCTAGTGCATAGATAATTTTCTTCCCTAAACTTTTAGCTTCATCCAAATATTTTTCTATAACATTCCTAGTTTCATTATTTTGATGCATCTCGGCTATTTAATGTTATAAATTATTATTTATACTTATTTAATGATGAGATATACATTATGCATTAACTTTAGGTTCTAGTATAATAACCTAAGTGAATTTGGACTTGTATGTGTTTTATATGGTCGAAGATTCTTAGTCTGTCATATATAGGCTGCTTTAGTATCTTATATATTCAAGATTAGTTAGTTTAGACTCTATAATAGACTAAAAGATATGGTAAATAATATTTTAGCATTATAATATGTAGGTTACAATTATATTATATATGTGAACAATGAAAATACAAACATGGGAGTACTATATGCTGTTCATATTATATTTAGTGGTTCATTATTTTGTTTTATATTTTATTGCATTAAACTTCATACTTATACAATTTTGTAATATCGATTATTATTTTTTGAGATCTTAATTATGTTTTTCTTCAAATATCACGCTATGGCGAGAACAATGGACCAGCTATACCACCTAAAAGACCTAAATAGCCGTCAGTGTAAGAAGGACAGAGTAGACATCACCTTCTCTATATTGCGCCCCATTACCCTAAGGACGTATGCTTTGCGGAGGTAGTTGACGTTAGAATAGACACTCAATGTCACCGTCAACTCCATTAGAGCAAGAAGCTTCCACATATAATCAACAGCAATCAAATCATCCACTATTTCATTTTGAGATGGAGACTCAAAGAAGAGATGTCAGGCCTTCCATACCAAACAGATTGATACGCCCTGATTTATTAATTGAATGTTCTTAGACAGGTGAATCTCTTTGATGGGGTGCGTGAGATTGTTTCTTTCAATGTGTAGTCCAACATATTCGACTATTAAGAACCAGTTCATTGAGAGGAATTCATATGCACGTTGAAGGTAGACAACACAAGGACATCGTGGACAAACGAATCAGTCCTCAAATTCAGACTGCAAGAAATAGACCACTGGCTGACCTATACCAGTTCATGGTTCATATTAGGTTCTACATGAAGGAGTGCACTAAGACCTTGGAACTGAGGGTGTGCTTATTTGGTGGATATGATGAGAGAAGAATGAGTATAGAATAAAAAATGAGGGTGTGCTTATTTGGTGGATATGATGAGAGAAGAATGAGTATAGAATAAAAAATAAAGCTTAGTAAGAGGTAATGATTATTTTGCTTCTACTTTCATTCCTTACTTTGGAGTATTGCTCCATTCCTCTCTATTATGAGAGGAATGAGAGGAATGAGAATCATTCTTAGCTTTGCTTAATATTTAATGGTTAATTTTTTTTGGTTTAGTAAGATTTGGTATTCTTTAACTAATATTATAATTAATTAAAATATTATAATTAATTACATTACAATTAATTAAAATATAATTCATTCATTAATTAAAATATTGTAATTAATTAATTACACTATTTTAATTAATTAGCATATTATAATTAATTAATTATAATATACATTTTGTACAACAGCCCTTCCTATTTGATAGAATAATTAATTACAATATTATAATTAATTAATTAATTAATTAATTACAATTAATTAAAATATAATTCATTTTTATTTTTTAATATTTTTTGTAAACCAACCACTATCAATGGTAATGATAATCATTCCTTTCTGTTAACCAATCATCATAATTATAATGATAATATCCATTCTCATTTCTCATTATATTTATTCTCATTCCTATTACCGTATCGTCTCTTGAGTAGTATTTATCTCGATTAGAACATTCCAGATATGGACTCCTGAAGCTACTAGTGACTAATGATGACTGTGCACCATTATCAGCCTATCAAATCCAACGTGCCCGGGATTAGATTCGCAACCATGCGATTAGTACACAAGCTTCTGGTGCATTCGAAGTGTGCGAAGAGGGACAGCACAAGATTTGTCAATAGTCATGAGCTTCTTTTTTTTAACGGGTTGAGTCAATGAGAGTAAGAATGGATATGAGTATAATAACCTGCTGAAATTGATAACCTGGACAACATCCAAACTTGACGGCTGAACTACAAAAACAACGCCGGTAGTGAATGTTTTTGGATAGCTTTCTTCTCGACAGTCACAACGATACGGGACGAGAGAAATTCCAAAACATTTCAAGACAAAAGTACTCTTCAGGAGCAGTTTTATAAACAATTAGTACAACAGATTGAGCTCCAAATATACTTATAAAAGCAGAATTTCCAACATAAGTAATACCTATTTGTATATTGGCATTTGTAAACTGCTTAGCGATCTTGCGGTGTGAGTTAATGACAGAGTATGTAAAGATTACGTGTACTGGTGAAGTGCTTCAAAGAAGCAGCTCGTTACTCCAGAAGGCTACATCGTGACAGTATCAGAGTTACCGATGGACGCCCATAGTTTGCTATGTAATGGTCATCCACATGGCAGAGCTAACCTCTCCACAGTGCAAACTCGGAGTACTGAGGCCACCGATGGATCTTCTTTTGGTCATATAATGATCTATATATATATATATATATATCCCTGGGTACTATAATAATTTTACGTCTCATTTTGTTTATTATTATAAAATAATTTTATAAATTGGTGTACTCTCTGAAATGCAAAACAGTAACCAAGATACATTCGTGCCTGCACTACTCACCTGACTGAAATTTTAGTTTGATCATATGGACGACAAAACTTGAACTCCAAGCAGTCACCTGACACACACTCTTGCGGTTGAAAAACTATTAACCTTGGTTGGATATATAGCAAGCAGCAAGTCAGTACGGGATAAAACAATTGAGTTGTCATTGGAATAAGGCATGGATAAGCCGGTCCCATCTTTACATACACATCGTGTGTGCGTTACCTTTCCTCCCTCCGAAGAGGCACCGGTGCCACATACATTTCTCATTAAAAACACGTGGTAGACACGTGTGCGTTACTTTTCCTCCCTCTGAAGAGGCACCGGTGCCACATTCATTTCTCATTAAAAACACCTGGTAGACACGTGCGATTCCAACCCAAAGCGAGAAGAATAAACCCCTAGGTGCCGTTGGATATGCCGTCAAACACACGTCCCCACGGAGAAGAAGGGATAGTTTCTTTCTGGTATATCCTGTCTTACAAGTAAATTAAAATACTTCCCATTATCATTTTAATCTCAACAAAAGCACCAACGAATATTCCCTATACTTTCTTTTCTTCATTCAATTTCTTATTAGCACTAATCAATCATTCGCTTTATAAAACCATATCACACCCCTCCCTACTCCTCCACATCCATATCCATATCCTCTTTAACTTAAACCCAACTCCTTTTTTTTTCCTTTTTTTTTTAAATTTTACCAAGGAATACAAATACAAACAAGGATCTTTCGTGATCTTACCTGAACGCGCCGTCGTTTCCACTTAATGGGAAGTCGAGATATTTCCGGCTTTGTGCCCTCCAGGCGAGTCACTCACCCGCTCCACGGTAAAGCAAGAGACCGACTAGTCGGCGACCTACTCAGTTACTTCAGCTGGGGCAGCGAACATTCTAACGACGACTCTCCGTGCCTCTCCGAGCTTGTTCACGGCTTCCTCCAGGACGACTCCGTCTCCGAGTCACAGGACAACAAGTCGGATTCCGATCCAGCCGACGAGTCAGCTGATTGTGCCGACGTCGTCGAAGGGGTCCTGGCGTTGACTCTAAATCACAATAGAGACCCGTATAGAAACGTTCTGTTAGCGCATGTGTTCAGAGCAGTTGAAGTTCATTCCTGGTGGAGAAATGAGACCGCTGTGTTGAGGCGAAAGGTGATGAAGTTTTTGAAAGACTTGGGGCACAATGCGGCAGTTTGCCAGACCAGATGGGAATCCTCCGGCAACCTGACGGCCGGAAACTACGAGTTCATCGATGTGATGGAATCAACATCCGACGGCACGCGTTACATCGTCGATGTAGATTTCGCAGCTCAGTTCGAGATTGCGAGGCCCACAGGGCAATACTCTAAGGTATTGCAATCGCTGCCTAGGGTTTTCGTAGGGAAAAGTGAGGACTTGAAGAGGATCGTAAAGACCATGTGTGACGTGGCAAGGAGATCGTTGAAGAGCAGAGGCCTTTCTCTACCTCCATGGAGAAAAAACCGTTTCATGCAAAACAAGTGGCTCGGCCCCTACAGACGGACGACAAATCTCGTTCCGTCCAGCTCTTTCACGAAACCGACGGTTTTTGCTGTAAACGGAGTAAAATGCCGCATGGTTGGTTTCGATGACACCGTCAACGGTCGTTTTGTTGTTCATACAAGATAAAACGGAATTTGAGGGTAATCAATTAGATAAACTTTGGTTTGGCGTTTTTGTAAATTAAAAATAAATAGCGGACTGACTTGAGGGTACATAAAATTGAGTGTAACGCGGCAAACGCACAATGGTTGCAGAAGTTTTTAATCTTGCGAATTTAGTCGTATGACACACCTTGGGTTTTGTAGAATGACGTGGCACAAACGAAATGGTTGGTCAATAGGAATATGCTGAAAATGGATATGACGTTTGGATGAGACGGAGGAGTACGATCATAATGAAAATTAGTGGTTGATGTCAGTGTCAAGAGTTGGCGTGTAGTGTAGAAGATACGATAGGAGTGGGTAGGGGATGTGATTAATGTGAAATTGTGGACGTGGATGGATGAGATGCTGTGTTGAGTGGAGAAGATACTAGAGAGTCGATAGATACAACACCGGATCCCGAGGCACAGTGAAAATTAACTAATTAAAATAACATTTTTGAAACCTCTGGGTGGAGTGGCTGGGACTTTTCTATCGTTAATCAAAGTCTCAGTTTTAAGACTTAGAATGAAGCCACACTTTTAAGAGAGAGTTTTATCGACTGCAAGGGTCTAATTCAACTTAAATTTGGATTAGTTGATTGCTCGTGTAGTTAATTTAAAAAATCATAATAACATTTTTGAATAGACATCAACTTATTAAAATTGGATTTGCAACAATATAAAAATCTTGTGAATGTTGGTAAATTTTAGCTATACAAATTTTTTTAAAGGAATTTTACACTTTTACAATTCTCTTTTTTTTTTTGAAACCATAGTTCGTATTTACACTCTTTCTCTATTTAAATATAATCTTTTAGTAGAATTATTTTATATAATTATAGACTGTCTTAAAGTTTCTTATACACAAGATCCTCAGAAAGACGAGTATAGAACATATTTTTCTCTCTATAATGACAGATAACAACATTACTAAAGACTTAAGCTTTCAAGAAATGAAGAACTTAGAAAGAATGAAAAACACACAAACTAATATTTATTGAAATCATACGTTAAACTTCTATTTGCTTATAATGAAAGAGGAACCTTGCTTTTATAGGCGACGTAAGGACAAGAAAATAAAACACTAAAAAATATATTGATTACAACTTTAAAAAAGAAAGTAGCTTTAAGTACAATCATCGTACCTTTTACAAAGCTACTTTGAAAAAGAAATTAACTTTTTAAAAAGCAAATAGTATGATAATAAGAAGGAATCTTATATAGTGGTTTGTGGGCTACAAAGATTCTCTTTCATCAAAAGAATTAAAAAAGAAAATACCTAAAAAGACGAATCTCATAGAATCTAATGCATTATTAGTCACATATCGGTTCATGTCTTGATTGCAAATTGGATGGAGAGTCAGGAAAATGATTTATCTCTTTGAGAAAATCTCTAAGAGATTGAAGCACATTGTCTTGATATTGTGGCCAATATAATGAAGTATGATAAACATGGACACGGTGTTCAGTGTAAAGAGCTTCAATATAGGTTTCACAATATAGACGATGAAGGATGAAGAAACAATGAGTAGATTGTCGTCTAGCAGAAGCTTTCCATGGACGATGTTGTGAAATAACTATAGAACATTGTTACTTCCATTGAGCTTATGGTTGAAACCACTCAAGAAATGTTCATAACAAAGACCTTTCATTGTTTATGTCACAGAGATGTTAGTAGAGCTGAAGAGGGGATAAGGTGATGGCATAAGCATAGAGTGCAAAAAGTGCCCAAAGATACCATAATGTGTTTTCAAAAAGAGGATCATGAAGAAAAATCACATTAAGGTAAGGTTCTTTGAAGTTGAACATTGTGGGACTACCAAGAGAGTTAGTTTCACTGAGAAAATGATGTAAATAATAAAACAAACTCATACAAGCAAGTGAGACAACTTCAGAAACATTAGTAGGTGTACTAGGAATAGGAGGAAAGTATTTCTTTGTAATGATAGAAAGGGTTGGATGAGCCATAAGAACTTTAACAGATAAAGGGGTTGAGAAGAAGATACCTTGCTGAAGAGGAAGAAGATACTTATAATGAGAAAAAGGAAAGAAAATATCTAAAGGCCAAGGTGGATTCTATTTAAACAACTTAGATAAATATGAAGTGTAAGCTACCATGTGTAGTATGAACTCATGAATGTAATTAACAATCCTGAGGAATTGTTGTATTAGTTTCATAGTGAGATTTTCATCAAGAGAGTGTAACAACTCTTGTGCAATATGTGGAATAGGTTGGTAGAATCCATCTTTGAAATGCATACCTAGAAATTCAATCTTCTTTGTACCAATGATGCTTTTAAAGGCTAAAAGCATGATGCCATATTGTTTAGTAAGATCGAAAAATTGCTAAAGTACGGCCTAATGTTCCTCATGGGTTTTTGAGAATAGGAAAATAGTATCAATGTAGATGATTGCACTATTGATGATTGGCTTATAGATCTTGGCCATGGTTCTTTAAAACAATAATGGGGCAACTTTAAGCCCAAGTGGTATAACATTTCATTGGTATTGTGCATTGGTAATGTAGAATGCAGTTTTGTACCGCTCAATTGGGTAAACACCCAATTTCCAAAATCCTACCTTAAGATCAACTTCTTTCAAAAATAGTACCTGAGTACTGATGTTAGGGAGAGGAAACTTGTCATCTTGCAGGAATGCATTCAAAGGCTTGTAATCAATCACCAATCTCTTTTTACCACACTTTTTCTCTGAATGTTTGTTCACATAGAAAGCTTGGCAAGCCTAATATGAATTTGTGGGCTCAATAAGTCCTTGCTTCCGAAGGATATCAAACTCGTCTTGTGTGAGATTGAGGTCATCAGGTTCATCCTTGGATGTGTAGCTTTCATAGGATTAATATCTTCATTCTTTTTGAAAGGTAGACATATACAAAATTAGCATTTTTTCGAAGAGGATATGGATGAGAAAACTGTGCATGTGATTCAGGACAGTAGTCTAACAGTTTATTTGGCAATAAGGAATATGGTATAGGAACTTGAAAAAGTTCAAACACATTTTTCACTTCAATGTAGGGACTGTAAAATGATCGATACCTAAGGCCTGTGGGTACTATCTGTAAAGGTGGGGCTTTGCTGTATACATCCATACTAATAAGAATATCTGGGCCTTACTTTAGTCCAAACTATACACTGTGGAAAGAATCGTATCACAGTCTTTCTCTTTGTAATAAGCCCGTTCTTGAATGAATTAACATATGCAACAGTAAAGTACTCATCATGTAAGGCCCAAACTTCAAAAGGTAAAATGTTAGGCTTCATAATCGTATGGCCGAATCTAGTATCCATAAATCCAATTGCTTTGATGGGGTGATCATATTTGTCTTGTCTGAAGAGTTGGATTTGGACATATGGTCGTTGGACTGGAGTACAGTCTTCATGCAGGTCTGCTGTAGCATGTATAAAGAATCATCCCCTAGAGAGATAGAGGAATCAGAGGATTAATCTTCAGAGGTCATAACAAAAATAACAAACTTAATGTCTTCATCTTCAGTGGCTTGTTCCTCAATAAGATCTTCAAAGTTATTAGAAGAATGAATAGGCAAAATTGATTGCATTTGCTTCAATAACTTGACATCTTTCTTGATTTTGTGAGGATAAGTTAGTTCAAAGTGTCCTAGTTGTCTATAGAGAAAACAATGACCAACTTTCTTAGAATGATGGGATTTCTTCTTGAAGAATTGAAAAAACTTTCGTTTTGTTCCATCTTTTCTAATATCAGTTTTCCTGAAGGGCTTGTATCCTTCCATTAGTCTGCAGAACTTTCGTCGATGATAGACATGATTGTGATGAGATTTCTTCTTGTTGCTACAATCACAGTTCTTTTTGTCTTTGCATTTAATTTGAAGATAAGGCTTCTTGCAAGCTTGTTTGACAAGTGGATCAACTTTAATGATGTTCTTAAATAAGGCATGTTGATCACAAAGCTTATCAAGAGAGGCTAAAGCAAGCTGGTAAGGATGTATTAGCAATATCCCTTTGTAAAGAAACATGGTCCATTGTAGCTCTAGTTGCAGTTGATCTGGAAGGTATTAGATAAAAGTATATCAAAGATTAACATCATTCCATCCATTTAAAAGATAATATCTTTCCGTCATATGTGTTAAGTCAGAGTGACTTTACTTAAATATGATTTTGATGTATATCAAAAAGAGACAAATAAAAGTAGTTAGAAAAGCAGACGCAGCAAAACAGATGAAGTCAAAGCAGACACAGACGAAGTCAAAGCAAAGCAGACGCTAAAGAAAAACAGACGAAGCAAAACAAAAGCAGACGAAGCAAAGCAAAGCAGACGCAGACGCTAAAGAAAAACAGACGAAGTTAAAACAGACGCAAGATGCAAACTAAAAACAGACGAAGACGCGAATAGTAAAACAGACGCAGGAGAAGAAAAGAAAGCAGACGGAAGAGTCAGTTCGGGTTAGTTACAAAACTCAATTGATTAACCGTTTCTTTCAAGATCAAGAAGCAAGATTCAAGAAGCAGTTGAAGACAGAGTCTATAAATACAAGACGA
>JAOTIZ010000009.1:6398384-6417068 GCA_027123425.1 Erythroxylum panamense
GAAATTGTGTTTTGAGTGAAGGTATTAGTTTTAAGTGAAACCAACTGTTTATTGAATTGTGCGTTGTGATTGGTTCTCAATGTTTTCAAAACTGTCTACTGATTTTTGTACCGTAATTGAGTACCGTAGCCTACCAATCTCATGTGGCGCGGACTCGGATATCACCCACGATATCGGGTTCGGGTCTTGCGGGGTTGGGGTGCTATAGATTTGATACCAATGTTCCTTATGAGGTGATTCCCATGGCTCGAATATAAGGGATAGAGATAACTCTAGTTGTTTCATCTGTACTCCTGTGTAGAGAAGGAAACTCTTCTTCATATGATTTAACCACCATACAAGTTATAGGAGTAGGAGTAATGACAAGAATTGCTGGCTTAGGCTGACAGTTAGAAGATTTCAACATCTCACAAAAAGATCTAAGTCTGAATCTTTCTATGGGTAGACCACTAGATTTGTTGGAATCATATGGATCTGAATCATCCTTATATGGATGATACTGTTGAGAAGGCATACAACGAGTTTTAGACTTTTCTTCCACCTTTGTCGCCTGGCATATCGCTCATTATCGTCATCATTGCCTGATTCAGGGTTGAGACAAACTTCACAGTCCGGTTCACATATAGATGGGTCAACATCCTATACAAAGTGTTCACGATGATGGCTTACATAGATTGGATCTCCATTAGATTTAAAATAATGGATAGAAGGGCCAGATTTACCTTCCATATAAGAAAATATCGGTTGAATAAAAAATATAGCACCGGATGTAGAAGGTCTAGAGGGAACTTCATTGGGCTTTGCATAGATGGACTTCACCGTTCTATCCTTTAATGTCTTCAGAATTAGAGGAGTGGTTGTATGAAAAGAGTGTCGATAAGGCACATGAAACACCTTATGGTAATTGGTGATCTATTCAATAGACATTAACTTTTCAAGTTCCACAACTGGTAATTGCCACAAGATCTGGATGATAGTAGTTTGATCATTGGAACAATCAGTAACCATATAAAGAGCATCCGAAGTAGAATTTAGAAAGTTGAGGTACAAAGCATGATTCTGCAGATGATAGTTCATCTAGTGATGTAAGGTAGCTGTGATAGCTGTGGGATCTTGTTCTGCTTTAGTGATCTGAATCTAAACTTGCAACCGTTTAGACAAAGTGGGATTATTCAACCTGATGTTGAAATCAGGTGCTATTGTCAGACTGACACTTCCACTGCTGAAAGTAGTAAGCAAAGTACCAATCAAAGCATTTTGGTACATTATATAGGCAGTGTCCAGAAGAGATATCTTGGTTGTAACAGGTATTCCTTTTCTTCTATGAAGTGTGAGAACAAGGTGTATAGCTTCTACATATAGATGTGTATAGTTGTGTTCTCTCCAGAGAGAGATCAACTCCTTTGATATCTCAAGCTTTACATATTGTTATGCTGTAGTAAATCTAAGACCACATTGTTCCAATTTGGAATTCTGAATTATTTCTTTGACTTTTGGAATAGATGTAGACAAAATAGTACGTATACTTCTTGTCCAAGAACGATCACGAGAATAGATACTATAAGGACTTAACAAAGGTAAAGAAGACTCACAAACACGGTTTTTCTCTAGGAATATGGGTAATTTCAACTAGATTTTCAATACGATTAGACAAAACATGCCTAACACTAGAAGGTAGACTAAATGTAAACAAAGTTGAAGACAGATGAACAGGATCATTTGGTAGTATTTCCATAACTATTGGGCTCTCTCCTTACTCATTCTTATCACGAGACAACGTTACTGCTGGCCAAGACACGAAAGATGGATGTTCTTCATGGGTCTTTAAGAATAGGAGAATGGATAAGAGGGCTAGATTTACCTTCTGTATGAGAAAATATGGGCTGAAATTTAGAAAGTTGAGGTCCAAAGCATGATTTTGTAGACGATAGATCAACTGGAGTTGTAAGGAAGCCATAATGGCTATAGGATCTTGATCTACTCCAGTGATTTGAATCTGAACTTGCAGTCGTTTAGAAAGAAAAGATCTAGAGGCTAGGGTGGATTTTGTTCGAGCAACTTAGATAAACATGAAGTGTAAGCTGTCACGTATGGTATGAACTCACGAATGTAATTAACAATCCTAAGGAATTGTTGTATTTGTTTCACAGTGAGATTTTCATCAGGAAAGTGTAACACCTCTTGTGCAATATGTGGATCAAGGTGGTAGAATTCATCTTTGAAATGCATACCCAGAAATTCAATCTCCTTTGTACCAATGATGCTTTAAGAGGTTGAAAGCATGATGTCATACTGTTTAGTAATATGTAAGAATTGTTGAAGTAAGGCCTGATGTTCTTTATGGGTATTTGAGAACAGGAAAATGTCTTCAATATAAATGATTGCACTATTGAGGATTGACTCACAGATCATGGCCATAGTTCTTTGAAACAGTGATGGGACAATTTTAAGCTCAAATGACATAACAGTTCATTAGTATTATGTATTGGGAATGCAGAATGCAGTTCTGTACCGCTCAAATCTTGCTTTAAGATCAAACTTGGAAAATATAATAGCTTCTTTTGAATATAGTACCTGAGTATTGAACTTAGGGATAGGAAATCAATCACAAATCTCTTTTTACCACACTTTTGCTCTGAACATTTGTTCATATAGAAAGCTTTGTAAGCCCAACCTGACTTTGAGGGCTCAATGAGTCCTTGCTTCAGAAGGATAACACACTTATCTTTTGCTAGTTTAAGGTCATCAGGGTTCATCCTTGGATGTATAATTTTCATAGGATTGATATCCTCATTCTTTTTGAAGAATAGACTTATGAAAAAGTCATCATTTTTTCAAAGAGGATATAAATGAGAAAACTGTGCATGTGATTTAGGACAGTAGTCTAACAGTTTATCTTGCAATGAGTTATATGGTGCAGGAACTTGAGAAAGTTCAAACACAATTTTCACTTTAGTGTAGGGACTGTAAAATGATCGATACCTAAGGTATGTGGGTAGGATCTATAAAGGTGAGACTTTGTGTATACATCCATACCAATTAGAATATCTGAGCTAGGTAGATTGATACCAAGCACTTTAGTCTAAACTATACACTGTGGAAAGAGTCACATCCCGATCTTTCTCTTTGTAATTAACCCAATCTTGAATGAATTGTCATCTGCAGTAGCATAGTACTCATTATGTGAGGTCCATATTTCAGAAGGTAAAATGTTGGGCTTTATAATTGTACGACTGGATCCAGTATCCATAAATCCAGTAGCTTTGATGGGTTGATCGCATTTGTCTTGTCTAAAGAGTTGGATCCGGACATATGGTCATTGGACGGAGTACGATCTAATTTCATGCAGGTCTGTTGTGACATGTATAGAGAATCATCCCCTAAAGAGATAGAGGAATCAGATGATTCATCTTTAGAGGTCGTAATAGAAACAACAAACTTAGTTTCTTCATCTTCAGTGGATTGTTTCTCAATATGATCTTTAAAGTTATTGGAAGAATGAATAGGCAAAATTGATTGCATTTGCTTCAATAACTTGATATCTTTCTTGATTTTATGAGGACAGGTTCGTGCAAAGTGATTTGGTTGTCCATAGAGAAAACATCGATCAACTTTTTAAGAATGATGGGATTTATTCTTGAAGAATCGAACAAACTTTTATTTTGTTCCATCTTTTCTCATATAAGTTTTCCTGAAGGGCTTGTACCCTCCCATTTATCTGTGGAACTTTCGTCAATGATAGACATGATTGTGATGAGATTTCTTCTTATCACTACAATCATAATTCTTTTTGTCTTTGCCCTTTATTTGAAGATAAGGCTTCTTGCAAGCATGTTTGAGAATTAGACCACCTTTAACGATGTTCTTAAATAAGGCATGATGATTACAAAGCTTATCAAGAGAGGCTAAAGCAAGCTGGTAGATTTCTTCAAGAGATATATTAACAATATCCCTTTGTAAAGAAACAATGATCCATTGTAGCTCTAGTTATAGTTGATCTGGAAAGGATGAGAGAAAAGTATATTGAAAATTAACATCATTTCATCCATTCAAAACATAATATCTTTCCGTTATACGTTTAAAATGATCCTGTAAGTCACGTTTCTTAAATAAACAACATTTTATTGCAAAATACTCCTAACGGACCTGCTTATTTATAAGATGAAAGTCACCAATGAATTTCTTATGAATTATTCCAATAAGAGCTTCAGTTGTAGTGACTTGGATATACTGAAGTCTTTGATAGTCGTTAATGCTTTGCCACCATTTTCACAAAGTACCAGTGAAACGAGAAATAAACTAAGACTAAATATTCTTTAAAGGATTATTTGATCAAGTTATTTGAAGATCTATCCATGTATCAAATTCATGCAAGCGATCTCTCCATTTATTCGGGGGAAGATCGTCAAAAGTAAACCAAGGTCCTGAAGTAGGCTTGGTCTGTGCAGCTGGTTGAGTTGGTGCTGCTTGTGATGCTGGTGTAGGTCTGAAAGGTTCAGTGCCCGGACATTCTGCTTCACTTATATCTAGTTTAACTTTAGTAAGTTCAAGCATAGTCATCAAAACTTGTGCTAAGTCTGATTGATCAGCTAGTTGGGTTGAGGAATCAAAAGACGATTTAGAGATCTATTCAAATGATGACTCAAAATTTGTTACAGAGACTTTAGATGTTGGGATAGAGGCTTCATAACAAGCTTCTGAATTATTTGATTAGGCAGAGGAATCTTCTGCAGCTGGTGTAGGTGTAAGAGTTGCTATGAACTTTGTCAGAGGTGCTTTATCCTTCCCAGTAGAGGTAAAAGGTTGAGACTTCGGTGGAGAAGCGGGAGGTGTTTGGATCTATAACGATTTACTCCACTAGTTAACTGGTTCAGGTTTATTTTATGAAGGTGATGACTTAAGAACTTGTTCAGGCTTGGGCTTGGGCTTTTTAGGTTTTGCTTGAGCTACCTGAGGATGGATATGTTGTCTGATCAAAAGATAGTTGAACTTGAAGACCTTTGAATAGTCAGCTTCTGGATACATCTGATACAAAGGAGGAGTGTCTATTGGTTGTATATTTGGAAATACTGAAGAGGATGAACCATATACGGTCTTAGACTGTGCAGATTGCATATCAACTTCCATGCATTGCATAATTCCTTGTATCTTCCTAAGTTCTCTAGTTTTGACATCGACATCAGGTCCAAAATATTGTGTAGCAATATAATGTCGAAGATCAGTGTCAAGTTGCTAGATCTGAGCTTTGTATGAATGGTACAGTTATTGGTTCTACTTAAGGACAACGTCAACTTTATGTTGAGTAGCATGAGTTTGTTGACTGATTCCATTTGGATTGAAATCATTTATTTGAAGGATTTGTTCTGTGCTACTGCAATTGTCTACATCAGAAGGATTTGAGACCAGTGTTCCTTATAAAGTGATTCCTGTGGCTCGAATATAAGAGTTAGAGACAACCTTAGTTTTTTCGTCTGTACTCCTGTGTAGATAAGGAAACTCTTCTTCGTATGACTTAACCATCATACAAGGCGTAAGGGTAGGAGTAATGACAGGAATTGCTAGCTTAGGTTGACAGATAGAAGATTTCAGCATTTCACGAAGAGATCTAAGTCTGGATTTTTCTGCTGGTAGACCACTATATTTGCTGGAATCATCTGGATCTAGATATGAATCATTCTTGTGTGGATGATACTATTGACAAGGCATACAACGAGTTTTAGACTTTTTCTCCTCCTTCGTTATCTGACATACCACTTATCATCATCATCACTATCTGACTCAGGGTTGAGACATACTTCACAGTCAGGTTCGCACATAGATGAGTCAACATCCTTACAAAGTGTCCACGATGATGGCTTACATAGACTGGATCTCTATTGGATTTAAAATAATGGATAGGAGGACCAGATTTAAATTATGTATGAGAAAATATAGGTTGGATAAAAAATATAGCACCGGATGTAGAAAGTCTAGATGGATCTTCATTGGGTCTTGCATAGATGGACTTCACCATTCCATCTTTTAATGTCTTTAGAATCAGAGGATTGGTTGTATGAAAAGAGTGTCGATGAGACACATAGAACATCTTCTGGCAATTGGTGATCCATTCAGTAGGCATCAACTTTTCAAGCTCCACAGATGGTAATTGCTTCAGGATTTGGAGAATAATAGTATGATCATTGGAACGATCATTAACCATATAAAGAGCATCCGGAGTAGAATTTGGAAAGCTGAGGTCCAAAGTATGATTGTGTAGACGATAGATCATCTGGTGATGTAAGGTAGCCATGATGGTTGTAGGATCTTAATTTGCTCCAGTGATTTGAATATGAACTTACAGTCATTCAAACAAAGTGGGATCATCTAACATGATATTGAAATCAGATGCTATTGTCATAATGACACTTCCATTGTTGAGAGTAGTTAGCAAAGTACCAATCAAAGCATTTTGGTACGTTGTGTAGGTAGTGTCTATAAGAGATATCCTAGCTATAGCATGTATTCTCTTTCGTCCATGAAGTGTGAGGATAAGGCATGTAGCTTCTACATGTAGATGTGTATGGTTATGTTCTCTCTAGAGAGAGATTAACTCTTTTGGTATCTCAAGCTTTACGTATTATTCTGCTATAGTAGATTTAAGACCACACGGTCCCAATCTGAAACTCTGGATTATTTCTTTAACTTTTGGTCTAGATGTAGACAAAATTGTATGTATACTTCTTGTCCAGGAACGATTATGAGAATAGATACTGTAAAGACTGAACAAAGGTAAAGAAAACTCATAAACACGATTTTATACAAGAACATGGGTAATTTCAACTAGATTTTCTATATGATTAGACAAAACACGCTTAACACTAGAACATGGTCATTTGGTAATGTTTCCATAACTGTTAGGTTCTCTCCTTACTCACTCTTATCAAGAGGCAACATTACCGTCGGCCAAGATATGAAAGATGGCTCTTATACCACATCGGGGACGTCGAAAGGCATACAAGGGTAAGTACAACAACCAACTAACTAAAATAACACCTTTGAACATACCATCAACTAACCAAAGTCGGATTGTAAACTATTGCAATATCTGGTAGACTATTGTGGAACAATATGGGAACCTTGTGACTATCGGTAAGTTTCAAGTATGACGGTCGAGACACAAAGCCCTTCTCTGCACGGGTACACAACTCTCAGCTTTCCTCTTAAGAACCTTACACTCTCACAACTCTTTTTCCCCTTTAAAACAATAGTCTCAATAGTACCTACACTTTTTCTCTGTTAAACTCTAATCTTACAGTGGAATAGTTTTATATAGTCATAGACTATCTTAGACTTTCTAATACACAAGATCCTCAGAAGAGGTGAATGTACGACATACTTGTTTATGTATAATGACAGATAGTAACATTACTCAAGACTTAAGCTTTCAAGAGAGGAAAAATTTAGAGAGAATAGAAGACATACAAATTAATATTCATCGAAATCAAATGTTGAACTTTTCCCTCCTTACAATGGAAGAGGAATCTTGCTTTTATAGGTGAAGCAAGGATAGGAAAGTAAAACATTTAAAAACACACTGATTACAACTTCAAAAAATAAAGCAGCTTTAAGTACAATCATCAGACCTTTCACAAAGCTACTTTGTAAAGACAAACAACTTTCTAAAAAGCAAACAGTATAACGATAAGAAAGAATCTTACATAGTAGTTTGTGGGCCACCAAGATTCTCTTTTATCAAAAGACTCAAAAAGGAAAACACCTAAAAAGACAAGTCCCATGGAATCCAATGCATTATTTGTCACGTATTGGTTCATACCATGATTGCAAATTGGATGGAAAGTTTGGATTACTTGAGCTATTAGTGCTATTTTGACATGTCTTTTGTCGCTCACTATGACTGAGCTCACATGTGTGAAGTTAGTATAGGAATTGATTTAACTCATCTTCATTAGGATTGTAATTATCATCATTAGGGTTTTGAGCATCCTAAAAGACTGATTGAAGAGGCTGAGAAGGTCCTGCAAGGTCTGAATTTGATTCTTCTGTGTCATATTGAAGACTATTGGGACCTAGTATTTCAACATCTGGTGCTTCTGGTTCACTAGGAATAAATTCACTTGGACAAGGTCCAATAGAGGAGGAAATGTTCAGTGTATGAGGAAAATGATTGATCTCTTTGAGAAAATCTCTAAAAGATTGGAGTACATTGTATTGATATCGTGGTCAATAAAATGAAGTATGATAAAAATGGACACAGTGTTCAGTGCAAAGGGCTCCAACATAAGTTTCACGATATTTACGATGAAGGATGAAGAAACAATGAGTGTCATCTAGCATAAGCTTTCCATAGGCGATGTTGTGAAATAACCATAAAACATTGTTGCTTCTATTGAGCTAGCGGTTGAAACCACTCAAGAAATGTCCACAACAAAAACCTTTCTTTGTTTATGTTAGAGATGTTGGTTGAGCTAAAGAGGGAATAAGATGACGGCACAAGCATAAAGGATAGAAAGTACCTAAAGATATTATAATGTGTTTTCAGAAAGAAGATCATGAAGAAACATTACATTAAGGTAAGGTTCTTTAAGGTTGAGCATTGTGAGACTACCAAGAGAGTTAGTTTTACTGAGAAAATGATGCAGATAATAAAACAAACTCATACGAGCAAGTGAGGCAACTTCAGTAGGTGTACTAGCAATGGAGAAAAGTATTTCTTTGTGAAGACAGAAAGAATTTGATGAGCCATAAGGACTTTAAAAGATAAAGGGGTTGAGACTTGAGAAGAACATACAACGCTGAAGAGGAAGAAGCCTCGAATCGATTCTGTCTATCCAGCCAAACCAACTCTGGCGTTTTGAATACAGTGAGGGCGGGCTACAATACAAATCTCACCATTCCTTCTCTAATCTTTTGGCATAAAAGTTAAAATAGCTTTATTAGTATTAGAGTGGAATAGAAGATGACTTAATAACCGACCTGGATAGCAAATGCTTTATGTTTATGATACTGAAACGGCAAAACAACAAAACCAAATACGTGATAAATCAAGACCCACCCGGAGATATAGTAAAAGCATGACAAGATGCGCACTTGTCAAATTCAAAGCCATCTTAGCGTTCGTTTTAATTATTTTTCGAAATTATTCGTCTTACAGTAGGACCTAAACTGGGAGAAATCTCATTCAAACACTAAAATAATAGGAGAAGAAATCAGAATTAAGACTCACTCCTCACCACCTTTAACATTTTCCTAAACACAACAATTAAACTAAACTCCGAGATAATTAATAATAATATCACTAATTACTAACTCATTCTCTTGATATTTTCACTATTATGACAACTCATTATTTCGAGTCAGATAACATATATCCTCAATCTATCCGAATAAGTCCTTTTTCTCGAATCATTATTTGGAACATGCCTCCTCTTTGTCCCAGTGGTCAGACCTCTGAAACTTAGATGAGCCTAAGAATTATTCGGGATCCCTAATATCCAATTATCTTAGTATTCAAATTTCTAAGTAGCTATTTCCGATACTTTTTGCAAGAATGCTTGAACTACTTGTCACGTCACATAGAGACTGTATGTTTGTAGTTAAGTCATAAACAAAAGTTTTAAAGTGAGATATTTCAATGAGCGTCGTTTGCGAAATCCGACTAAGAAGCTTGCTAGGAATTAAGATGTGGATTCTCAAAGAGTTTATAGCCGAAAAATGAATCAAGATACTTACAGAGGAAGACCGACATGAGAAGCTTGTAAAAACAAACCAAAGGGTTAACAGACATGCTCTAAGGTGAACATACAATTTTTAAACCAACTGTCGAACCCAAGAGACCAGAGATGTAAGACGAATTTTCTTTCGTGAAAATCATCAGAGGAAGGACATATATAGAGACATCCCCACTTCTTTTGAAACCTTACGAGAGAGAGATGTTCAAAACTAGATAGTTCCTTTTTGCCTGAAATCAAAAACTGGTCTTCCTTGTTGGATATATATATATATATAAATTAATCGTATTTTGCAATCTTTTGGATTAAAAAAAAAACCCGAAACAGATGGCATAACGGTTGTTTCCAAATATCCAATATGTTTTAATAAAAGCTTTTGTCCAATACAAAAGCTAGAAACAACTTTATTTGATTTTATATTTTAACTATCGGATAAAGATGATAAACAAGTTTAAAGTTATATAATTATTGCGTGCTTTAGCATCTTAAAATCAAATATTTTATATTATAAATTATGACTTTTATTTTTATGCTATATCTGGTTAACTGGTACATTAAGCTATTTTTATAAATTTTATATTGGATTCATGCATGATGTTTTGGTATATGCAATTTTGGCGTAATTCAATTACACATATTTTTAGTTTATATTTTTGTATGAAAATTGAATTCAGTTAAATAAGGTTAATATAATAAATATTCAAATTGATTGTTCAAGGTATGTTCAAATATTGGAATGAATCATCTTATTTAATATTGTGAAATAAATTAATTGAAACAATATACTGCCAAAGTAACCTCTCGAGTAGATTAATTTATTTAATAATATTAAGATGGTTATGTATGTGTAATTCATGTAAGTATTGACCAGTACAAAGGAAGATCAATATTTTGGCCAAAATACATGTACACCTGTGGTGATAAATATGTGACAATTATTAGGTTAGCTATGTGAAAAATTAATCGGTCCAAATAAAGATTAATTGTTGACATTTATGTTATTGTCAATATTTGATTATTGCACTAAGAGTATCACTTGCAAGTTAGTATTTTTGTCCGAAGACTGATTGTTAGTGTTGTGCTAGGTATCTTGTGATGGGCTTTGCCATTATTTGATTTTATATGATTATGTAGAATTTATGTAAGCTTGTTTGTTGGTTTTTTGTTCTCTATTTGTTGCTACTTCTACTTCTACTATTAGCGCCAGCATCAATTATATTCCCATGCTTAACGGTACAAAGTTTAACACATGAAAAGAGAAATTTGTGATTGTTCTCGGTGTCATAGATCTAGACCTTGCATTAAAGACTGAACAACCTTCCAATCTTATGATAATAAATCGTGCTAATATGGAAATCTTCAAGGGCACTATGTCCGAAGGGGTAACTACTGCCAAATATGACCTTAAGGAAATTAAAAAGAGGTTTACCAAAAGTGAAAAGGATGAAACAAATACAATTTTGGCAAATCTCATTTCAATGAGGTATAAGGGAAAAGGAAACATAAAGGAGTACATCTTGGAGATGTCTCATCTTGCTTTAAAACTAGTGGAACTAAAGTTAAAGCTGTTTGAGGACTTACTTGTGCACTTAGTTTTGATATCTCTTCTTGCACAATTCAGTCAGCTAAAGGTTAGCTACAACTGTCAAAAAGAGACTTGGACTCTAGATGAGCTCATTTCTCATTATGTACAAGAAGAGGAAAGGCTAAAAGAAGAGAATATAGAGAGTGCTCATTTGACAACTACGTCAAAGGATAAGAACTTGAAAAGAAAGAAAGGTAAGGAAGCTTGCATGTGTCACACTATAAAAGAAACAACATAAGCAACATGATAAGTATTTTACCTGTTATTTATGTGAAAGAGGTGGACATAAGAAAAAGGATTGTATCAAATATCATGTATGACGTGCAAAAAAAGGTACATTTCTCATATCGGTTTGTTCTGAGGTTAATTCAACTTTGGCACCTATACATATATGGTGGCTAGATTCTGGTGCAACTACTCACATAAGTGTGTCTATGTAGGGTTGTCTGAGTTACCAAAAGCCAATTGATGGTTAAAGATACATCTATGTAGGCGATGGTAAAGCAGTAAAATTTAAGGCTATTGGAACTTTTAGGTTATTGTTAAAGGCCAGTTATTATTTGGATTTGAATGAGACACATTTTGTACTATCATTTAGATGGAATTTAATTTCTATTTCTGCATGGCACAAATTTGGTTACTCTTGTTCATCTAGAAATAGTCAATTTAGTTTTTTTTCAAGATTCAATGCTTACTAGTACTAGTTCTTTATCATTTATTGATAGCCTATATTTACTAATACGGTTGCCTCATATAATGAAACTCTACATGTATGTAGGGGTATAAAGTGAAAATTAACCAATGAGAATTCTACTTCATTATGACACGGACATTTAGGGCATATCTCTAAACAAAGAATTGAACATCTTATGTTTGATAGAATTCTTAATCCCTTTGATTATGTGGACTTTGAAAAATGTGTTAATTATATTAAGGGGAAACAAACAAACCTAAGGAAATTAGGTGCCAATAGGACTATTGATAGTTGCGCATTAGTATGTGTTTTTCTAAGTATTTGGTATTTGTTTCTTGTATGATAGGTTAGTATTGTTGTGTTTTAGGACTTGTTTTGTGTGTTTTTATTTAGTTTGATCTTCATGGTTGTTCTTTTGTATTTAATATTGGTTTAGGGTAGGAATTGATCATTTTGGTACAGGAATAGATGGTGGACACCTTTAATATTTAGCTAGGGAATAAGAGAAGAGAAGAGAAGTAGAGCTGCTAAAAAACAAGAACCTACGATCGTGGAAAAGGGTATATTTTCCACGATCGTGGGAAATCTTAGGAGAAAATTTCTGTTAAGTTAATCCACTATCTTGGGAAGCACAAGTATAATTCCCACGATCTATGGAGAAAGTTTTTGTTAAGTTAACCCACAATCGTGCGAAGCATAAGTATTATTCCTACGATTGTGGGAACTGGAAGTCGAAGAGATACACGAGTTTCGTGTAATTTTTAGGTTTTCGTGACTTTATAAGACATAGAATCCCTAGAGCCTCCAGAGGGTCGTGGAACTTGCTTCCTGAAGCTAAAAGACATACTGAGAGCCTAGAGATAGGGGGAGATTCAAGGTTTCATTCTCGATTTGGCAAAGAGCACCCCGCCATCTAGATTTTCCATATTGGGAAAAGAAAAGGAGGAGCTGCCTATCCAGTCTTATTTCAATTTCTTTCTCTTCTAGCATGTTTATCACAGATTATTTGATTACTGGGAATGTTATGGATATTATGATTGGCTAAAACAATTTTTAACGCTTGTTGTTGAACTATTTGTGAACCTTTGGTTATTGATTTAATGACATACATGTTCATGTTATTTATTGTGCTTAAACCTTGCAATAAATCAAGAGAGTGAGCTTGGTAGTCTGTGTTAATTGTACAACGAGAGTTGTCAATTAATACACCTATAAATAACAAGTTATTGATTTATTAGGAAGAGATTTCAATAGATCAATACACTATCGATATGATAGCTTCATATCTAGTTGAATGTTTAGGAATGGCTTTATACATTGAGAGATCCCAAAGTTATTTCTAATTTATTTAACTATAGACATTTAGTTACACCTTGAGAGAGGGTAGCTACAATTTTAGGAAATCTTGTGCCAAACATAAATTGAATCACTTAATCAGAGGGGACCAAAAGGGATAATGACAAGTCCCAATGTTTAATCTTGATTTTCTCCAAATCTTAGTTTACGATTTTGGTTTGGATTACGTTGTTCCCTGTTACTTTTAGTTTGTCTTTATTTTACTTATATTTTTAAATTATATTGAAACGATTTCTTAAACAAAGAACAACCTGAATTAAGTGGTGCCTAAGCACAATCCTTGTGGGATTGATATCCGTTTTCAACTACAAGTATGACCTGTATACTTGCGGGTTTATGCATAAGACTAATAGTTTCTTTTGCATTCAATAGCTATGGATGTCTTAAAACTTGTACATATATACATCTATGGGCCATTCCTTAAAGTTGCTTAGAATGGTCAGCAATATTTTATTACATTTATAGACAATTACTCCCACTATGGCTACTTGTATCTCATTCTTGAGAAGTCCCAATCTCTGGACGTGTTCAAAAACTATAAGGCTGAGGTTGAGAATCAACTTAACAAAAGAATTAAAAAAAGTGTCAGATTTGACTGTGGTAGTGAATACTATGGTAGATATGATGGATCGGGAGAACAATGTCCAGGATCGTTTTGCTAAGTTCCTTGAAGAGTGTGGTATCGTCCTACAATACACTATGTCAGGATGTCCTAGCATGAATGGTGTTACTGAAAGGGGAAATAGAACATTGAAGGACATGGTAAGGAGTATGATTAGTCATTCTACTTTACCAAAATCTTTTTAGGGTTCCAACTAAAGAAACTACCAAAACCCCTTATGAGCTTTAGACAGGTAAAAGGCCTAGTTTGAAACACTTGCAAATTTGGGGTTATCTAGCTGAGGCAAGGCCATATAAGCCAAATGAAAAGAAACTGGATTCTAGAACTGTTAGTTGTTGTTTTATGATCTCATTGCAAAGTCAATTTTTGAGAGGGGAAATGCCCGGTTCTTTGAGGATGTTGAGTTTGGGAGGGGAGATAAGGTGAGAGGCATTATTACCCTAGTTGTTTTTGACAATGATATGGGTTTTATTCTTGATGTTTTCAAAGTAACAAATCTAGAACAAAAAGACAATGTTGAGGAACTCCATGTTTAGATTACATAAATTATTCCAGAAGAACAAACTCACCACCTCAAAAACTAGTGTCATTAAGGAGATCTACGAAAGAAAGGAGAAGTGCAATTCCAGATGATTACATCATATATCTCCAAGAATGTGAGGTTGACATTGGCATTGTGGAAGATGATCCAATCAACTTCCATCAAGCCATGCAAAGTTCTGACTCTCAAAAGTGGATTGTTGCCATAAATGAGGAGATAAAGTCCATGAAAGACAATGACATTTAGGATATTGTCTCATTTCCTGAAGGTGTGAAACCCATCAATTACAAATGGATATTTAAAACCAAGAGGGATTTGAAGGGTAATGTTGAGAGATATAAGACTCTTCTAGTTGCTAAGGGCTTTACACAGAAAGAATGAATTGATTATAAGGAGACTTTCTCTCCTGTTTCATCAAAAGACTCTTTTAGAACTATAATGGGACATTTCAAGCTAGAACTGTAATGACGTTTCTCACTAGTAACATTGATGAGGTAATTTATATGGTACAACCAGAAAACTTTATGTTAGGAGACTCAAAGCAAATGGTTTGCAAATTGAACAAATCCATCTATGGGCTCAAACAAGCTTCTCGTCAATGGTATTACAAATTTGATCAAATTGCTCTTTTGTTTGGTTTTAAAATGAATGCAGTTGATGATTATATATACCATAAGTTTAGTGGGAGCAAGTATATTTTTTTGGTTTTACATGTTGATGACATATTGCTTCCAACAATGATATAGGCTTATTGCACGAAACTAAGAGCTTTATGACAAAGAAATTTGAAATGGAAGATCTTAGCGATGCCTCTTTTCTATTAGGGATATAAATACATGAGTATCGCTCTTGGGGTATACTTAGGTTATGACAAAAGAGCTATATCGAAAAACCTCTCAAGAGTTTGGCATACATGATTGTAAACTAGGTGACATTCTTGTTACTAAGGGAGACAAGTTTAATCTCAAACAATGCCCTAAGAATAAGAAACTACAAAGATTCAGAAGAATCCTTATGCTTTAGCAGTAGGGAGTCTAATATATGCTCAAGCATTTACATGTCCAGATATTATGTTTAATGTTGGAATGCTAAGTAAATACTTAAGAAATCCTAGAATGGATCATCGGAGAGCAGTCAAATGAGTTATGAGGTACTTGTAAAGAACAGAAGATTACATGCTCACATATAGGAAGTCAGATAAGCTAAAGAGCATTGGATATGCTGATTCTTATTTTGTTGGAAGCTAAGATAGTCGGAGATCCACATCAAGCTATATTAACTTGCTAGCTGGAGGAGTTATTTCCTAGAAGAGTGCTAAGCACACACTCATAACGTCTTCCACTATGGTAGTGAAGTTTATAACATGTTATGAGGCATCCAATCATGGCATATGGTTGCAAAGTTTTGTCTCTAGATTACGCATTGTAGACAGTATTGAAAGACCACTAAATTTATTTTGTGACAATTAGCTAGCAATGCTACATTACAACAACAACAAGAGCTCAACAAAGTGAAAACATATAGACCTCAGGTTTTTGGTTGTTAAAAGAGTTCAACATGGTCAAATGTTTATTGAATATATTAGGAAAAACTCCATGGTTGCAGATCCGTTCACTAAAGGATTACCACCAAAGGTCTTTTACGAGCATGTTGCTCATATGAGGATTGTATCTATTGAAGATATGTCATTTTAGTGGGAGTTTGTTATTTTGAATAATTTTCGGTTATAGAAACTTTTATGGTTTATTTGAATTTTAAAGTTTATTTTATTGATCTCACTAAGGAATAAGGACTTTGGACCAATTGGAAGTAGGCATTTTAAGATCACATTACATGTAATTTCCATACTACACATCCATGCTTGATCTATGTTGTTCAATTATATTGACATATGCGACCATTGATGGGTTTAGTTATGATAAGCATATAATAAAAACCACTGTGATCCTATGTTGATATAACTGATGAACGATATTGATTAAAGATATATTTGGCAATGATAGTAAATTTTGAGCTCATAAGGTTATGGCATGATATATATATATATATATATATATAGATTAAGCCCAATTAAAGTGATCTATTAAGGTTAAAAGCTTTGGGCTATAAGACATTTAATAAAGTATGAGCTTTAATGTATACAAACCCAATAGTCTATTTTCTATTTTATGATAGGACAAAATAGAAATAAGAAAAACTATATAAAGAATTAGGGTTATGGTCCCCAAGACAGATGTACTGATAAATGGTGAATTGACTATATTTTTCCCCATATTTAAGGTATTCTTGCTTGATTGTTTATACGTGGGTATATATTTGGTACTTAATTTGTTTTAAGTGTGTTTATAGAGTATAATTGCCTCCACGGACTTAAAGGAGAATTTGTTTTAAGTGTGTTTATAGAGTATAATTTCCTTCACGGGCTTAAAGGAGAATAATTTGAACAAAAACATGGCATAAAATAGAGAATAAGCAATATGGAAGGCATGCACGCTTGTGCATTTTCACGATATGCTTAAACTCTGTTATGCATGGTCTGATGCACGACCGTTCAAGAGACAATGCATAACCTAAAAGCCTAAAATTTAATATAAAAGTGACGTTTCAAGGGCAAAAGTAAAGAGGAGACTTTGGGAGGTGATTTCTAAATGTGGAGAACATCTAGAAATCCAGAGAAGTGAAAAACATAAAGGAATCATCGATAGATCCATCAGAATTCAAAATCAAACCTTTACAATACAAGAACATTTGATAGAAGACAATTAGGGAGATTTAGAATTATGACCACATTGTTTTAGATTTGTATTTTTGTTTATCTATGTTTGATTTCATGTTCGATCATGTGTAAATAAATGTCCAGTTAGCATTTAGGTCAAATGAACCTTATGTTAAAACTTTGATATAATGTGATTCATTTATTAATGCAATTCGTTTGATTGATTATTATGATATGATTACGTGTTTTATTGATAATATGATTTCATACATAGAGATTGAGAAATCTTAGGTTAAACAGATCTACCATAATTAGGAGTTAATTGCAACCCTAGAGATAGGATGACATAAATTCTCCAGATTAGGATCAAACCTAATAGAGGGGCTCAAAAATCAGTAATGCAATCTTATAAGATTTAACCTGAGCAATTCGGTTGGGTACCTTAGGATTAGTTGTTAGTAGACTCAAGGTCAACTACTAGCATACCATAAAAGTCTCCAAGGTCCAATTAATCAACAAATAATTGTATGATAAAAGATCAATCTATTAAGGTTTTAGGGGGATTCTAGCCTAGACATTAATTTATGATAATTATAGTTTTCTAAGTTAATTCCACTATCTCTGCATTCATTATCATTTACTATTTCTTTAATTGTTTTATTTTTTTATTTTCTTTTCATTAAAAATCTAAAATCAATTCTTGGGCTAGATAATAGGGGAAGGGAAATTACTAGTACTCATAGTCTTCATAGGGCTGAGCCATATTGACAATACTAGCTACAACTAGTCGTTTGCGGTTTATTACAATATCAACTAAAACATAAAATAAGTGAATCATGTACAATTATATTTTCTGAAATCCTATAATTTGGAAAATTGACGTCTCTTGAAATAAAATAGATGTACATATTGACTTGGTAGACGAATAACCATATGACTTAAGAATCACATTGTTTTCATGGATTTAGGTATGCTTTAATAATAGATCTAAATATTCTTGATGATTTGACATTATTGTTTATATGATTGGTGATTTTTTTTCACCATAAGGAATTTTAAACTTTATCATTCCCTACCTAAGTTTGAGTTGCCTAAATTAAATGTTTACAATGACATTACAAATTCCATAATCATATTACACGATATCAAGAGATGAAAGATTTTCATAAAGCTTTCCTTCACCTTTACTTAAGAAGGTTTAATAATCTAATTTTTATTAACTTACCTTATTAAGTCATTTTAAAGGCTTTAAATTGTGTAATTTAGATTATGGACCTTCATATGTAATTTTTATATAATTAACATTTACAACTTGAGTCAGACATTCATCCTTATATTTAATTAATTCAGTTTATATTTTTTATTTTGTGATAGAAAAATGCAATTACAAAGAATGTTTACAATTCAATTACTAACACTCAGTTGCAATATAGATCCCCTAC
>JAOTIZ010000009.1:6455151-6467695 GCA_027123425.1 Erythroxylum panamense
TTACGTTTATATTCTCTCCATTTGCCTAGAGGTTGGGGAAGATGAAGACATAAAGAGTGAAGTTTAACAGAAAGAGCAGCATAGTATTTCACTACAACAAAGTAGACATTTAGCTATGTTTTTTCTTGGGACGTTAGCAAAATCATCAAAAAAAGTTATAATATTGTGAAGATTTTTCATATCGTCATTAAAACTAAGTCTTTAATGACTAACTAAACAAGCGTCACAAAAGGAACAATATTTCGGGATGAATGACAAAAATCGTCCCCATATGGTGAATATTTTGTGACGATTACCGAAAATCGTTACAAAATGATCCACAATGGGTAGCGATTTCAAAATTTTGTCATTAAATGAAATTTTGGTGACGCTTTTCAGAAATTATTACCATAATTTATTAAACATTTGGTGACCAATGTTCGAAATCATCACCAAAGAGTTCACAATTGATGATGATTATATAAAATCATCACTAAAAAGATGTTTGTTTTTTGCTACATTTTTTATGTTGTCGCTAAAAGTGACTATTTGGTAACGATATTTGGAAGCATCACTAAAAGATCAAATTTGGTGATGAATTTTGAAAATAGTCACCAAATGTTGCACATTCAGGACAGTGACGATTTCTAGAAATCGTCATCAAAAGTTTTACAGTAATTTATAACAAATTTGGTGACCTTTTGCCTAAATAGTCACCAAAGGGTTGAAATTTTTCAAAATTGTTAAACTAACATTTTTATAATTATCATAGTTAAGATATGTTTTATTAGAGATTTGTTTTGAATGTTTACAACTTATTGTTGAAAAAATACACACAACATAATTTTAAGTATTAAACGGAAGTATTAATTAATCATTAATATTTACTAACATTGTAAAAATTAGTTATAAAAAATTTAAATAATTGTAGCATTATAATAATATGATATATGGAGTAGTACAAACTTTGAATTAGAAGTTTAACAATTCATACAGTCATAGAACAAGAATAATAACAATCTAAACTCAATAGTATGCAACTTGACCTCTAACTAATAGAAAGTTGTTTGAAAAATTCTTACAGATACAACAATAAATCAACTTTAAGGCTGAGTTCAGTTAATTGCATTGATAAATGACAATGTTATAATTATTTTTATGGATTCCAAGTGACATGAGAGTTAGTAAAGGTAAATGAGTTCCCAATGTCTGGATTTTTAAGAAGGGTCCTTGTATGTTTGAAAGCACCAATTAAAATAGTGATAGTTCTTCCCTCAGGTGTAGGGTTTTTCACACTCTCTTGCAGCAACGTTTATGTTATAGCTAAACTTGTAAAGGATTCAATGAATGAGTCACTAGATTTAGTATGGAAGACAAGTTCTGCAGGTGAACTGTCAGTATGAAACGGTTTACCTAAAACACAATTAGTATAGAACTTAGATATTGTCAGATTAGTAAACCGTTAAACGAACCGAAATTGGAATCACATGTATACATGAATGGCTAGACAAAATCTATGGAATTGATGAATTTTCAAAACAACTGATTTTCCTAATCCTTTATGGACTGTTTTGACATTGCTCCCGCCTCCATGGGCATACATGTCGTCTTTGAGATTCAAGGAAGCTTAAAATAACATGTAGTATATACCATCAAATGTGAATATATAAAAATAGCTTTATAAAAGGAAATGATATGTATATAATAAAGAAAGTGACGTTGTTTGGATGATACTAAACACCTTGAAGCAGAAGGCCATAGAAGGTAAACGATGATTAATGTATGAAATGGAGTTTTTTTTTCTGCATTGTTTATTTTTTCAGTAGGGACAACTTTGCTACATTCTTCTTAACGGAATGAATTAGGGCCATCCGGAACTAGTCTCCATGTCAACATTTCTTGATTAATAATGTTAAGAGGTATATTCTATAAATGTCGATTTAGAATAAAATGATGATATGTTCAACTCTAATTTCGATGATAAGTGAAAGTAATCCAGTTTAGCATTTATACATCTTCAATGTGCTTAATGATATGAAAGTTACCCTTACTAAAATTTTAGAAATCTATTATGTAGTTTGTATCACATGTAAAATTTAGAATTTAAAGTAGAATAGACATTACTATGTTCTTGATGTACAGAAATATAGTATTATATATATTGGGTTATATTACTATTAATGGAAATGAATTAAAGTAAAATACTCTTGAAGACCTTTCATCAAATAGTTATGAAGCTTCGATGAGGGAAGTGTTAAAGGTCATTAGGAAGAAGCCAACCCACATATAAATAACAAAGACAGACAGTAAATCATATTCGAAACACAACCCATACATCAAATGCATAATTAAGAACTCACAATAAACACCTAAAGGTATAAGTTAAATTTAACACAACTTCGTTAATAAAAATAGAATAAAACAACAATACCGATTCAATTAATGATGGTTCTTTGACGGTGATGACCACAATACATAAGAGAGTAGACAGTGGTTTGCAGGATGGAGGATTTTGAGAAATGTTGTCGGCTTAAACGAGAATGGAGTAGCCCTTTTTGTGGTTGTGATTGAAAACATAATACAAAATGACATCGTTTTTCTTGTTTAGGTAAACGATATCGTTTTTTGTTTACTGCAGTTGTTTATATGTACTATTAATTAATTTGCTATGATTTATTGTATTTGGTCGACAAACCTAAGATATAGCGACTAATACATGGTTCGTCGCCAAAGTCCGCAGGTTCATAAATAATTTTTTATAAATTTATTTTCCTATTCTAAATAAAACATAATTGGAATTCAAAATAAAAATTTCCAATTGAAAACTATTTCCAAATTAATTTTTGACCTTCAAATAAATTATAATTGACTTACAATTTTCAGAAAATTATACATTTTAATTATTATAATTTAGAAAAATTAAAATTTTAAAATTTATCAAGACATTCTAATATAATTAAAAAATAATTTCTAACAAATTAAAATTAAAGGTTAGTCATTCCCAAAAATTATACAAATGAAGAACAATTGCATATATAAGTGAGAAGATAAATTTTATATTTTGTATGATTTATTAGGAATACCTCATATATATTAATCAATTATGAAAATTAAGAAAGTAAAGTGATTGCTTCAGTTTTGGGCAACGATGTGGAAATTTGGTATCAAATTGTCTACCATTTGTGACTTAGTGTGGTGGTTGGTCGCGGAAATAGTCTTCTGTGACTAAACTTACTTCGTCGCAAAAACCTTCAGGTATTTAAATTAAATGTATAGTTTTATACAAATAATAAGGTTAATGGTAAATTAAGGGATAAAGGGTATATGCTGTCATGTTAGTGATGAATTTGGTAAAAATGAAATATGGTTTGCATTCATTATTAATTCAACTAACAAAAAAAAGAAGATACGAATTTTCAAAAATTTCTCAATTTTATTTTATTTATCTACCAAATTAAAATTAAAGATTAGTAATTCCCAAAAATAAAGCAAATCAAGAACAATTGCATATATAAGTGTAGAAGGCAAAGTTTTCATTTTGTTATTTGTAATAGGAATACCTTATATATGTTAATCAATTAAGAAAATTAAGAATGTAAAGAAAATGCTTGGGTTTTAGCGACGTTGTGTATAATTGGTAGCGAATTGTCTACCATTGGCGACAATAGTTTTGTCCTTCTAAAAAGGTGAGTAGGTTATACAATTGGCGATGATTTATCGATTTTGTAGCAAAATGTTGTACAATTTGCGATGCTATTTGATTTTGGTAGCAAACGTTTAACATTTGGCAACGAAATATAGATTCGTAACCAAACGTATTAGATGAGAAAAATTAAACAGACATTAGGATGACATCATCTGTTAGTACTACGTCATTTATGGGATGACAAACAATATCGTCCTAGCATCTATTTAAACACAGGCGCTAACTTATCACCCCCTTCTCTATCATTTTTTCAAAACCGACATGCGTACCTTCATTTTTGCCCTATCATCTCCTCTATCTTCGACATTGTGAACAAATCTTCTCCCTGCACTTGCTCTCTTGATTTGGTAAGTAGGTTGACCTTTTTATTTTATTATGACATTGAAGTCGAAAAGAGGATGATGGTTTTGTATTATGCTTTGAGTTTGTTGTCGATTTTTTTACATTTATTGGTGATGATAATGGTTGAGTTATGCAGAAGTTGTGTTATTATTGCTGAAGAAAGGGAAAATAGACTTTTTTTATTGTGTTATTGAGTTGAAATTTACTTGCCCATAAGGTGTTTGACAAAAGTTCTGATTGTGCTTTGCTTCTCACTATCTCCATACCTGACTGTCATTGTCTCTTCCTGTGTCTTGCTTCTCAACTTTCACTCAATCCAAAAAATGGCAACATCAATAATGAGCCTTGATTCGTCTAGCATTCCTCTTTATTTCGTTCACTTCCACCTTGTCAATGGCTGCAAACTACAACATGTTACAGTGTGTTCTGAAACTTGATGGCATTACCAACCCCACAAATGCATTTCTTGTAGCTTGGGATCAAGCTTATGCATCAACAAAACATGCCACTGTTTATATTCCCAAAGGAAGGTTCTATATAGCTAACAAAGTCGCATTCTAAGGTCCTTCCAAGATTAATGCCATTGTAGTATGTATAGATGGAACTTTTTTGGCTCCATCTGACTATCAGACCATTACCACTACTGGAAATTAGTTAATATTTGAGCATGTTACCTTAATTCTTGATGTACTAGTCGTTTGAAGTGGTTGAAGATAAATTGGAACCTTAATTGAGTTGTGAAAAATAATATTTAACATATTACAAAGTTGTTAAGGACCTTGAGAGGTTAGAAAGTGTACCTAAGTGCATCTATACATTTCACAACCATATTGACTTGAAGAGGGTTATTGATTCTGAATTTTGCACAAGGGTTATTAATTCTGAATTTTGCACAAGGGTTATTAATTCTGAATTTTGCACAAGGGTTATTAATCCCTCTCTTTTTTTCTTTTCTATCATTGTTTACTTCTCTTGCTTAAAAACATTTCAATCAGGATTTGGTTGTGTAATGCCATTTTTCTTTTCTATCATTGTTTACTTCTCTTGCTTAAAAACATTTCAATCCGGATTTGGTTGTGTATTGCCATTTTTAAGCTATGTTTTATGGGATCTAAACCTATTAAAATACTGATATCACTCACAATTTATTGCTATCAAGAATTATAATTTTTATTAATATTTTAATTCCTTCATATATAACTCTCTCATATTTATAGTCATTGAAGTTCCTCCTTTTTAGTGGTTTGAGGTTGTCCATCGATGGAGGTAACTCATCCAATGCAGTTACAATATCATTTGGATAAATAGTTGCAACTGTTGTTAATGCGAATTAGTAGTAACCATTATTGTTAATTCGAATTAGTAGTAATCATCTTACTAATTAGCTTGTTAACTAATTGTTTTATATATCAGTGGTCATTTGATTTTGTTGTATATAGTTTACGTAATTGATGCGTATGAACTGACAACACGAATTGAGTAGATAGTAAATCCATTTATGCATATATAGTCAAAACACGATATTGTCACGTCATTTTATAGCCATTTTTCGAGAAAAGCATTTTGAAATTGAATCACCGTGCAATTTAATAAGATAAAATTGGAACCTTAATTTCTTTCTTTTGCTAATGACATTTAACATAATAGCTTCAATGTAAACAACACAAATTAATACAAAATACTTAACCAATTACAATGTCATTATATAAACCCATTGAAGTTAAACAGAGAAAGCAAACAAAAAACAACCCAACATAGTTCAAACATAGGATGGTATATAGGCTGGAAACTAGTGATGTAGCTCCAATGAGGCTTATTGGTGAAAAATTCCTAGAGCTTAGGAGCGACATTGGTTTTTTCAAAATGTAATATTGAATGAAAAATGCATATAATAACTCAATTATCTTCTTTTATTGTATAGGTAGATAGATAGTTGGATGTCTCATTGAAAATGGTCAATTGAATACGTATAAGGAGTTAATAGTTTCATGCAATTTATAAAAGATCAAATGGGTGATGAATGTAGTATTCATTGTCCATGCATCGATTGCTTAAATGTCAATTTCCAAAGTCAAGATGTGGTATATAATCACTTGCTAATCTGAGGCATTGATAAATTCTATACTCCATGGCTTTATCATGGTGAACATAAGGAAGCAAGTTATAGTTGAAGTGGCGGTACATGTTATAATGATAGTTACAATAATGATGTAGATGATTGTGATGTTAATGATTATGGTGATGATGGGATTGACGAGATGTTAGAAGATTGTCGAAATTATATGGAGACTATGAATGAAATAGGAATTCCTAACATAATTGGTAGTGTTATAGAATATATATTTGGGAAGTTATTGAAAGTTGCTCAAGAAAAATTATATTCAGGGTGCTCTAATTTCTCACAACTATCATGTGTTGTGAAGTTGTTGCATTTGAAGGTTTAAAATAAATGGAGTAACAAGTCCTTTGACATGTTAATTGACCTACTAAACGATGCATTACCTATTGGACACAAGTTGCCGAAATCTTACTATGATGCAAAGAAACTATTAAGGGACCTTAGATTGGAATATATTTCAATTCATGCTTGTAAATATGAATGTGTTCTTTTTTGGAAGGAATGTAAACATCTTCAGGAGTGTCCTACTTATGGTATATCAAGGTGGTAGGTGGATCATGGGAGAGGGAAAAAGATACCGAATAAAATCCTTCAATACTTTCCTATTAAACCAATTACAAAGAATTTTTATGTCAACAAGAACAACCATAGATATGAGGTGCCAAAAAGAGAAACGTATTGATGATAACATTATGTATCTTCCGGTAGACTCAATAGCATGGAAAGAAATTGATAGAAAGTTTCCATTGTTTGCATAAGATTGTCATAATGGTCGACTTGGATTGGTCTCAGATGGATTTAATCCTTTCGGTAATATGAGTACTTCATATGGCATGTGGCTGGTGATTCTACTCCCCTAGAATTACCTTCATAGAAGTTTATGAAGGAGTCTTTTATTTTGTTGTCTTTGCTTATTCCAATAAGGACATTGATGTATACATGGAAACATTAATTGATGACTTAAATGATCTATGGGAATTTGGATTACAAACTTTTGATGTTGTTAAAGGCGAAACATTTATAATGCATATTACTATTTTGTGGACTATAAATGATTTCCTAGCTTATGGGAATTTGTCTGAGTGGAGCACTAAAGGGTATATGGCTTGTCCTGTGTGTAAACCATCAAACATATTCAATGAGGATACGAAGTAAAATATTTTATACAGGTCATCGTCGTTATTTGGAACATGGGCACAGATGGTGAAGAAGTAAACTGTTTAATAGAATAGTAGAATTGGGTGAAGCTCCAATGTAGTTATCTGATGATGATATTGTTTACCGGCTATCACATTTGGGTGACATTACACCTGACAAACACCCAAGTAATAGAAAGCGAAAGAGAAATGATGTAGAACTGAATTGGATAAGAAAAACATATTTTTAAACTTGCGATATTGGAAGGAATTACTATTGAGGCACAATCATGATGTCATGTATATTGAGAAAAACATTTGTGAGTCCATTTTAGGGACTGTCATAGGAATTGATGGAAACTCCAAAGACACAATTAAGGCTAGACTTGACATGGAAGACATAAATATTAGAAAGGACTTGCATTTGAAAAGAGATGATGGGTCATACGTTATCCCCCCTACTTGTTACAACTTGTCAAAAAATGAGAAACAATCATTTTGTTAGTTCCTCCAATTAGTCAAATTTCCTGATCGGTATGCATCAAATATAGTTCGTTGTGTGAATTTTAAAGAGGGAAAAGTGTCAGGGTTGAAAAGTCATGATTGTTATATACTTTTGCAACGATTACTTCCTGTTGGAATACGTAGGTATTTGCCGAAGGATGTGACCGTTACTTTGGGTCAATTGGGAGAGTGTTTTAAGCAATTATGTTGCAAGGCACTTAAAGTTGAAGAGCTTGATAAAATAGAAAAAGACATTGCATTGATTATATGTAAGCTTGAACTATTATTCCCCCACCATTTTTTTTATGTTATGGTTCATTTGGCAATTCACTTACCATATGAAGCCAAACTTTATAGACTGGTTCAATTTCGATAGATGTCTTCGACTGAAAGGTAATTCATATTAAATTCAATAAGTTTTTTCTATGGTATTTGTTTGTAACAATTCCTAAGTTTATAATCGATTATGTTTAGGTTTTTATGCTCTCTTAAGCGTTATGTACGTAATAGAGCTCTAGGCTTATATAGCAAATGAATGCTTGACTTTTTGTTCAATGTACTTAATGTACAAAAGAGAAGTTAGATCGTAATGTAAAAAAATATGCGGAAGAGAAGTTAGATCGTAATGTAAAAAAAAGTGAACAAGCTTAAAAAGATGGTCAA
Source organism: Erythroxylum panamense (assembly GCA_027123425.1). Classification (NCBI taxonomy): domain Eukaryota; kingdom Viridiplantae; phylum Streptophyta; class Magnoliopsida; order Malpighiales; family Erythroxylaceae; genus Erythroxylum; species Erythroxylum panamense. The sequence continues at coordinate 6,463,601 of JAOTIZ010000009.1, forward strand.
ATAATTACTTGGCTTAAATTATGTCAGTAGTAGGGACGATGAGGAGTCTTAGTTTGTTTATAAATTTTGTTCAAACTTTGCAATTAAATTGTAATTAATTTTTTATAAAATGCATTCCATTTTTAATGTTTATTTTATTTCAATTTATTACTATTTAGAAAATATGTCAACAATATTAATTATAAAATCTAACTATTTTATATTTCAAATTGCCTTAAAAATTGTAATAAATTAAATTAATTTTTTAAACAATTATAATAAAATTTATATTTAAAAATAAATATTTTCACTAAAAAGTATTAACTATCAAAACAAAATCGTCACAAAATGTTATTACCTACGTTTACAAGAACGTCTCTAAAAATATTTACCTATAGCAAACAATTAGTAGTTAAAACTATGTTCTGCTACAAAAACAAACTCGTCAGCAAAAATATTTACCTACGACTACGGTTTTTGTAAGTAAAAACCTTTATCTATGAAACATATACGTCGCAAATTCATATATACGACATTTTTTGTTCTCGTTGGTTATACATTTTACCGACGAATATATTGTATATCCAAAACATTTCTGCGACGATTTCAAAAAATGTCTCAGATATTGTTTTGCTATCCAGATTCAGCGGCCATTAGGGTGACAATTGTTTCTCGTCGCAAATTATTATTTCACACGATTTTTTAATATTTAGCAATGTTTGAATTTGTCACCAATAAGATTATCTATTGTAGTGAATGTAATGTAATAGATGGACATTTATACGAGTGATCATACACACTCTCATATGCTAGGTGTATTTCAAAATTGCAGTAGGGACATACACTTTAAGAAACTCATTCATAGACATGCAGAGGATATGAAGAGAGACAACCTTGGCTAAAAGAATACACCTAGCATATCTATCAATGAATTTCACCGCCAGCTAATCGCAAACTAATTAATCATATCAAGTGCAATCTCATTCTTTTAGCACAAAATTGATATCCTCAAGTCATACCCATTAACAATGAGACAATGCAGGTTTTTGTTAATGACAGCAAATTACTTTACTTAAATTTTTTCGAAACAGAACTCATATCAAGTGTTACGAAAAATTGATAAAAAATTTTTCTCATAAGCTGATATGCATACCTCTAATGATAATTGTAGACAAAGACGAAACTGTAAAGCAGTCGCGAAGTTCTGCAAAATTAGTCGTCAATTTTCTTCTGTATAGCCCACTGAAGACAAATTATGATGCAAGGTGTTGACATTTGCACATGTTGGATGTGAGCATACCCAAGTACAACAAGACGGAAGGATTAAGATTCTTAAAGAGCATTATTGGTGCAATGGACCTGTTGTTGCAGCCATTTGGCAAACACCAAAGGCGACAAGTAAAGGCCTTCGACAGATAGAAATGCTGGCATCGGATTGGGCGTGGGTCCCATATAAACCCATGCACGAACAGCCATCCCGGTTGGCATGCAACAACGATGGATGAACTAGAGCATTTAACCAGCATAGACTGCTCCAAGAGTTAACTGAAGATCTGACAGACTTTTGGAAAGTGCTGACTCGAAAAAAAAGAAACAAAATTAAGCTGACAATTTCTCCTCTGTTTTTTGTGTACCTCCAAGGCATTTTCTTAAACAATGTGCAAAATGGTTTTGTGGTAACAAAACAAGTTTGAGTTTCAAACAGTTACATGTTTCTCGGAAGCAAAAACAAAGAAAGAGGAACGGAAAGAGTTAAGAGGGAGAGCTCGAATGGAAGTAACAAACAAAAATGGGTTTGGATTCTAAACAAAATCGAACTCCAGCAGCTGAAAGGAGCCACCCCCAAATGCAAACAACCCCAGAAAGAGAGAGATATGGGAACAGAAAAAATGAACAGACACGAAACAAAGTCAGAGAGCAAAAGCAATCAAGTAAACATAAAAGGAATCAAACAAGGACAGCGAAACGAGAGGCAAAGAAGGGAAGAAAATGAAAAGAAGAAAAAAACTTACCTTTGACTACCGAGACGAACCAGAGGGAAGAAGGAGCGTTGTGAGAGAGTGATTTTAGAGAAAGTGATTTTGTTAGGTTTCAGATGCAACGAAAGAGGAGTATATCTGAAATTTTCTTATCTGATTTTGTTTTTATTTCGAGGATAAGAAATTTTGTATTATAATTTTGAAACGAACAAAAGATTTGTTTCCTTATATTTTAGAGTAGGAACAAAAATAGATTAAAATAGTAACCAAACACCGGAACTCATAAAATTTGAATGTCTCGTTCTCTGTATCTACCAAGAAAGACATCAACCAAACGCTGCATTAAGGAGCAACTTCATTCATGTCATCGATCTTGATCTCCTCTTCATTGTTAAAGTGGAATTAAGGACAGCCCCAAAAAAGTCAAAGAAACCATTGATGTGAAATTGTCACAAAACGTTGAAGGAAGCACAAAGTCTGATAGGTAAAATAACAAATGAAAGGGATCAAGCTCAAGGATGCATTTTTTAGAAGTTATACTTAAGCTCTGTATGAGGAAAAGATTTAGGAACAAATGGATGAGGCAGTCTCAGATTAGAGAACCTCGACAAAAAAAGCATATAGACATAGGGGAATTACCTTCATACCAAGGTGAGGCAAGGAAGCATGTACGCAAATTCGTAAAATTATCCATTGATGAGAGAATCTTGATGAAGGAGCGTTATGAAGCTTTAAGTGATCACATCAGGGTTGTTCAAATATGTTCCATAAAATACTATAACAAGGATTTTCTAGCCATCACCCAAGCAAGGTGTGATATATTATGTCAAAAAGTGGAAATAGATGCAGAGAAATTCACTCTTTCACCACCAGCCAGCCATGAAATAATAACCTATTTCATCTTCAATACCGTTTGCACACTAGAGCATAAAAATTTATATTCATTCCCGCCAGCTATTAGACATCATATGTTTATCCTTGTTGTAGTCGATTACTTCACACGATGGAACGAAACAAAATCATACCTGACCATAATAGGCAAGGCAATTGAGTAATTTTTTCTGTCACATTATAAGTAGATACGATCTAGCTCGCATAGCCAAGGAAGAAACTATCCAGATTTAGATTTGGTGAGTCAAGCTAGAAGAGGAAATATGATAGGAAAGATGGCGATTGTGAAAAATTTAAATCATCTCAAGGCATGAGATGATAACAGACCTAACAAATCGTTATCTTGTTGCAGTCTCAATGTGGTCCATGACGAGCCTAAATCTGTGGAGGTCTGTAATATGAAGATGTAATCCCTCATTGTGGCAAAGGCACAGACCGCTTCGATGGATGACCTTTGTAATCAGCATCGGTCTATCAAAGTTGAGGTCTTTTCTTTTTAGTATCATAATGTGGGCCTCTGATCTTCTTCTTTTTTTTGAAAAAGGGGAATAAGTATAAATATAAAAAAATTACAAAGTCATCAAAAGGAAAACCCTATTATATATAACACAGAAGAAGAGCCAGCAGAAAATCAGCTACCACAACAAAAGGAGCCTAAAAAGAACCCCCATCTAGCAACTATAGTCATAAGGCATGACAAATATTAGAGCTACAAGGAACTTTCTTAGTCAACACTAATGCCTGAACGTCAGAGATAATGAGGCAGATCAAACTCTCCTTCGTAGTAGAGGTATTTTGGAAGCGGCTCTCGCCAAAGAGAATATAAACATACCCCTAAAACAATAAGGTGGACAGATATGTTGGAACCTGCAGTAGAAGACAAATATTCAGTGAGAGTCATAAGATCGGACCCAGGATCCGGCCAACAGCATAAGCCACAAACAACTCTCCAAATAGAATAGGTAAAGGGGCACTCAAAAAAAAGACGAGAACAAGATTCCATTTGAAGGGAACACATCGGGCAAGAAGGGTCCATTGGCACATAAGGAATACAATCAGCAATCGAGAGCTTATTCTGAATAGCTAACCAGAAAATAAAGGAGATGCGGGGCGTTAGAAGAAGGCTCCAAACCGTAGGTACCCAAGGAACAGGGGGTCGGCGATGACGCAAATTGTTGCAAATGAAGCGATTAGTCAACTTATGCAATGGAGTCCCCTTCCAAAAGAAAGTGTCAGATTCTTGAGG
>JAOTIZ010000009.1:6485913-6500815 GCA_027123425.1 Erythroxylum panamense
AAAATTAACCATAGTAATCATATAATATAACATTATATGCATAAATTACATCCAAAATTAATTTTGGTGCATAACTACATAACATTGAGAGTACACAAGCCCAAATAATATTATAAACAAGTACAAAAATTTTAAAGAAAAATTCAGAAAGTACATTATATTTTTATTAAATTTAAAATTTGGGAAAAATAAAATAAAATTTCTAGCATTCAAAAAATTCTAGAAAAATACCATAAAATAGAACTGGGCAAGTGGAGCAAACAGGAACAATTTGGGGAAAAACGGCCATCGAAGATCGCCGCACGAGTGTCACGTGTGGGAAACGTCCAGCCGAGTCGGGCTGTGTCTTCCTCACTCGGTTGATTGGTATTCAGGTTGCCCGACCCAGTTAGCGACCCGATTAGGAAAAATGGCTATATCTTTCTCGATTTTGATCCGTTTTCAACGAAATTGGTGTCAATAGATTCAGAATTTAATGATCTATAAAATCCCTTAATCAAGTTGATACAAGAAGCTACAAAATAGGTTCAGGAAAAAAATGAAAAGAAACGGTTATGGTTTGCGTTTTTCAGTTTTTAGGCTTTCAAAAGAAGACAACAAATTGAACAAACATACCATACACTTTGACACCAAACCGAAACAAATCAACAACAACAAAAAACGATTTCACATAAATAATTAACAAAATCAAAAATGAAATTCCATAAAAAAATTAATATATCTCGAAATTACCTAAAAAAAATTAGAAATCACAATTAGGGTTAATTGGCTCTGATATCAATTGTAGGAAATTTAACACGAAATTACAAATTAATTTCATAATTAATCAACACACTTGATTAACCCTAGAATTGCAACATACTAGATTCAATAATTGTATGGACAAATACCTGGAAATTATGGAATAATTAAATCCATTGTTGTTTTATGTGAAGCAAGGTGACAGAGATGCAGAGGATTGACTACTATTATTCCAAACCTTAATCAGCAAAAAACACATAAAGTTCTCAATAGGGTGATTGTATTTAAGGTCGGCTAGCAGTAGGGCCTCTTATGCACTGCAAAACATGGGCCAAGCCTACCCATCATAGCAAGCCCATGAACACGGGCCTAATGACACGTTAAAGAGAGAATTAACAAGCCCAATTATCTTGACATCAAATTAATCAGGGTTTGTACAAAATTATGATTATTATGCTAGTCCACAAAATTAATGACAAAATTCTATCATTTACACTGCATCCATAGTTGAAGTTGCTATAAGTGTTTGACTGCATCCATGTTTTGCAAGTTAGAGTATTAACATGAGTGAGGGTCGGGGAAGTGGTTAGGGTGGCTAATGAGGGTCGTTTCAAGGTGTGTGATTCTAGCATAGGCTAAGATATGGAAGAGGAGGCTGGACAAGAAGGTGAAGCCAAGGAGCAGGGAAATGGCGGGAAATTTTTATCTGTTGGATCTGTGTATGGTCTGTTGGGTACACCAGCAGGACAGAATCCAAGTTGAGAAGTAAAACCAAATTAAGGGTACAGTGGAGGGATTGAAGTGGTCAGTGAGATCAAAGTCGGTGAAAGGTGAGAAGAAATTTGTTGCTCACAAAGAGTGATGAGCCGAGGTTTTGTCAATTGGGTACCTAGTCAGACAGAGTAGATCAAAAGGTGATGGTAAGTTGAGGGAGGGTTAAATTCCATGGTTTTGTTCTGACTTACCAGGATCAGGAATCGAGACATTACATTTTATTGGAACTATTTTAAATCTTGATGAAATTGCAGAGTATTAGCAGCAATAGCATTAACTAAATCTTCCAAAGATGTACCGGAGTTTTGCTGGCTCTCCTAATTTTGGATGTTAGACCTTGTATCTTGCAAAAATTGCCTTACATCTTACTGAAAATGTAGAGTGTTAGTGGTAATAGTATCAACCAAATCTTCCAGAGATGTACCTGACTTGTAATAGGAGGCTTATGGTATATGTGGGAATTGTTGTACATCCTTCAGCTCATCTAGGAAGTATTCTTGCTGAATATTCCCCCTATAACTAAAGTTTGTATGATCACTTCAAGCTTGGTTATAGGATTGGGAACATGGGTTATGGGAAAATTTTCCTCCAAGAGCACTGATAATATCCAGTAGTAACATACTCCCTTCCATGTGTCCTTTTTACACATAAAAACTAAATAAAAGTCAAAAAATTAAGAAATAATTAAAAAACTAGCTATAAACAAATATGCACAAATCAACAATTGAAATAAAAAATAAAAACTAAAGCACCACGCTAACCGACAACGGTGCAAAATTTGGTAGCGCATTGTAACACTACACAATATATCTAAACTTAAAACTATACCTAGTGATAATTCTAAGTCAATCCCATAGAGAGTGTTTGTAAAGCTTTTGTAATGAAAAGAATTTTGGGGGCTCGGTTGAAATGGTAAATAAAATTAAACTAACAAATGCAAATTAAAGCAATCAATCAAAAAATTATCAATGGATTTATCCGGTTATCAATTCAATCTCGACTTACACAAAAATAAGCATACTTCAATTTCTTGTTATTCTCATACCTCTCATAGCAACTATTAATCATAGGCTAAGAATAAGCTTTGTTAACATCGGTTTTCCTTTAGGTCATTTTTAGTTAAAACACGCTCTTTAACTAATCCTAGCTATCAAATAACCTAGAGCAAGGTCTCTAAATTTAATAGGACATCTCATAACGAGTTAGGAAAACAAACTAATCAAAGTAACAACCACATAAGCTTGGGTCATTTATGTTGGTCCCTATTTTTAGAGCTCAACTATTCAGAATATCATTATCTTATAGGGTTGTTTCAATGAACTCTCATTAGCCATCATCGGTTCATCTTCATTCTCATAACATCCAAAAAAGTTTCCTATTTGATCAATGGATATAATGCTCCTCCAACCGATTCCCTCACTTTCTTTCCATCAATCTTTTCCAAATCAACACCAAAGGCTACCCATTTTATGGAGAGATAGAAAATGTGTTAGGAATATATTGTTTCAATAATCACTTCATTTGGAGGTTGGATCATGATGTTATGGCCAACAAGTCAAACATGATTATGTCTTTAATCATATTGTAACTATCTTGGGAGAATTGGCATAACTTTCACTAGAGATGTCGGATTAAGGTCATCTTAGGATAGTTTCGAAGAGGAATTCTAGATACACAAATCTATAAAGACTCCGAAGAGAGATTTTGCCATTTGGAAGCTCAATATACGAGCCATGTGGAAATACATGGACAGACCGTGTACTCCTCGGGTCTGGTGGCCTTTCGTTCTTGGAAGACATAGTCAGTGTTAAAGAAAGTGGTAAAGAAAATTAAACTAACAAATGTAAATTAAAGCAAACAATCAAAAAATGATTAATGGATTTAGAGTTCGGTTCTTAATTCAATCTCGACTTACACAAAAATAAGCATACTTTAATGTCTTGTTATTCTCATACATCTCATAAAAACTATTAATCTTAGGCTAAGAACAAGCTTTGTTAACCTTGATTTTCCTTTAAGTCATTTTTAGTTAAAACAAGCTCTTTAACTAAACCTAGCTATCAAACAACCTAGAGTAAGGTCTCTAGATTTAATAGGACAGTCGCATTAAGAGTTAGGAAAACAAACTAATCAAGGTAGCATCCACATAAGCTTGGGTCATTTATGATGGTCCCCATTTTCGGAGCCCAACTATCTGGAATATCAGAAGACATGAGCATATTATCCTGTAAGGTTGTTTCAATGAACTCTAATTAGCCATCATTGGTTCATCTTCATTCTCATAACATCCCAAAAGGTTTCCTATTTGATCAACGAATATAATGCTCCTCCAACCAATTCCCTCATTTTCTTCCCATCAATCTTTTTCAAATCAATACCAAAGGCTACCCATTTTTATGGAGATATAGAAAAATGTTTTAGGAATCTATTGGTTCAATAATCACTTCATTTGGAGGTCGGATGATGAAGTTATGGCTAAACGAGTCAAACATGATTATGTCCTCAATCATATTGTAACTATCTTGGGACAATTTGCATAACTTTCACTAGAGATATTGGATTAAGGTCATCTTAGGACGATTTTGAAAAGGACTTCTAGATCTACAACTTCTATGAAGACTCTGAAGAGAGATTTTGCCATTTGAAAGGTCAATACATGGGCCGTGTGGAAATATATGTGCAGACTGTGTACTTCTCGAGTCTGGTGGCCTTTCGTTCTTGGAAGACACGGTCAGTGTTAATTTACACGGCCTAACCATGTACTCCTCGAATCTTTACTGAAACCTCCCTCTCCAAGACATCTCTAATGGATCCTACATCCATTCTAACACCACTTTCACTCACAATCTTTCCAAATTCAACTCTCCTAGTGAGATATCACTTCATTTACTATGGTTGTTCTGTTTATGCATCCTATGCAGCATCACCAACTTATAATGATCATATTTCTTAACTCCAATATCCAAAAATTTCATACTTTATATCATTCTAAAGTTAGAAAGACAAGCTACCAATTTTGAGAAGAAAACTTTGTCTAATTCAACCTAGATAATACAGTTTTTACCCTGAAGTCAGAACACAAAATTTTACCCCTATGAAAGCTTGAAAATGCAATGTACAAACTTTGAGAGTCATAAGCCAAAAATGCAATCATATTTCATTATCAACAAAAGATAAGCATTTTACAAAGCTTTAATGGGCTTTCCGAGCCACAATACAACATTTCTCAAAATGCAAAAATACAAAGGGTACTTGAACAAACAATGCTTGAGATGTGACTAAAGCCTCATGTTTACAAAGTCTAGCTTAAAATACAAAAATATGCCAAATCGAAGCGATGCCTTGACTCTCTTTCACTCGATCTCTTACTCATCACAAGAGTAGGGGTGAGTTTAAAAGCTCGTGGGTAACAAGTTTACAATGGAGAATAAGCAAAATCATTGAAATGTTCATTTGTCGTAAAAATTGCATATTGAATTTATGAAACGCATAGTTCTTAAATTCTCAACCAAATTCATAATTCTAGCATAAAACTCATAATTAAAACATCATCACATAAACATAGCATATACATTTAACCATCAAAGCATAACACTCAATTATGCACCATTCTTGATAATTCAAAGATGTAATGCACAAACAAATAGCTCGAGGGTTTTGTGGAACGAAATGGAGAAACCGAAGTTCACACCATGAATCAAATGAGTCCATTTTTTGGAGCTTATATGTCACAAGCGGCCAGTCGGGAGAAGGCTCTTATCAACGTGCATATGACGAATGAAATGGTTCCATTCTTGCCCAAACAAAAGCACATATTCATGCTCAAATAATTTTATCATATGCTCATACTTTCATGTTCTTTTCATTTATACAAAATGCCATGATATTTTTCAAGGCCTAACATAAAATGTTTCAATGCATTTCCTTCTTCATTTCGCAATTCATCAACAAAATTCATATACGAAACATATAAAGATTTCTCAAATCATTCAAATAGAAATCATGCAACATTTATAAAACAATTGAAATCATTTAACTCTCTTGCTTTTTAAAACATAGTCATAACTCATTAACTCAATTATAAACATGTAATCCACCTTGAATTCCTTGCTTAAAGGCTTGCTCAAAAATGCCTCTCCTCATACTCCTCTTGCCTCTCTTGATTTTCTTAACATTGACAAATTTTCCAATTTAATAGAAATTTCAATTTGAGGACCCAAATAAACATATGCATAAAATTGATCCTAGAAAGCTGAAACCCATGCAATTCTTAAGCTTCAAGAACTAAAACCTTTCCAAAAATCCAAAAGATTAAGAATGAGCTTACCTTGAGTCTTCACCAAATAACAAGATTCTTGGCTTAAATGAAAGCTCTTCTCTTCCTCTTTCTCTTTCTCTTCTTGAACAAACTCAAACTCCCTCTTGAAAGCTAAGAAAAGATGAAACCCTAGCTTTTTCTCCCTTCCTTTCTCTCATGCACGAATTCTCTCCTCCTCTCTTATTTCCATTTTTCACTCTTCACCCCCTTCAATTCACGTTTCTTCTTCTAATAACAAGACTACACTTCTCTTCTTCCACTTATAACCTTAATGAATGTAAAAAAGACCATTTTCCCTTCCTTCATTCCTTATGGCTTTTTATCCTTAAGTGACTTGCCAAAAATGCCCTTCATACAATACACTCTTACTAATTTAATTTAACCAACCTATATAATAAAATCCTACTAACATTTACATAATAATTAAATCCAAAAATTAATTTATTATGACTTCAAAATTTATTTAAGTCATGTCTAACTTGATAAAAATAATAAGAAAAATTTCGAGGGCTAACATTTCTCCCCCTCTTAACAAATTTCGTCCTCGAAATTCTTATCTGACTGATCAATAGGTAGGGGTATTGTTTCCTCATAGGCTCTACTATTATTCCCATATAACTTCATCACTCGAATACTTTCTTCCAATTGACCATAGTCGATAGACTTACCAGGTCTTTCTATTACTTATTTAGTCATTAACATTTTTAACTGGTTCCTTAATATATATCTCCGATTACTCACAATTTTCCACTTCCTACATCGATAATACCAATATCAGATCATATCAATATTTCTTAGCATACTCACATATAACTCATTATGAATCTAAGACATCTTTATTAGTAATACTAACTTATAAGTCAATGGTTCAGTTCTTAATAACTTTATATAGGTCAATACAATCCAAGCTTAGTTGCTTCTTTACCCTAACCTAAGAACTTCTTACACTTAATCTAAGCACACCTCGGGAAGGTGATACTCTCAAAAACATTTCATCCTTTGTTTCATAGTTCACATCTCTATATTGTCAGTATACTTAACTCTTATGTCTATCTCACTATATTCCATACCTTTGGTGTTGATCCACCTAATTCATTCATTTTTATTGAGTCATTTAATTTTTTTAACACATATCAATTTCACTTATCAGCAAAACCTCGAATCAATTATGGTCTTTGACCATCTTTGGCTCTATACATCCAAATAAAGAGGTGGGCATCTCTTTTTGTTGTATAACGCCGCATGGTATTTAATGTTATCACTATGATAATGATTGTGATGCTTAAAGTCAAATAAAACTATACATTGATCTCATGTTCCTATGAACTCTAAAATATAAGCTTTAAACATATCTTCGACAATTAAAACCATCGGCAAATTTAAACATTCAGTTACTTCAGTCTACATTCTCAACCACTAAATGTTGTTTCGGCCCATTCCTACTAGAATGTATAGCTTAAGTTGTTATTTGTACTTTCTCTAGTAATTTCTTTGCTCATTCATCTTTATCGAGTATACACACTTCTTATTTTGATCACAAAGCATCATTTTTTCCGATTCAAACTCAGAATTCAAATCTGTTTTCAATTCTTCTATAAGATTCACAATTTCTGAATCCTCAATTTAGGCTTTTTTAATCCTTTCATATGAAACTGATCTTCAATTCCATAGCAAATAGTACTTTGATTTGCCCAAAAATTCAACTCCATATTCTATGCTCCTTTTTGCACTAGATCTGATAACCTCAATATATGAATTCATGCTTCACTGCTAATGGGATTTCTGCTTAATGTATCAGATACAACACTAACCTTACTGGAAAATACTCATTTGCACAATCATAGTCTTTTAAGTAACTTTATCCATTGTCTTAGTCTCATATTCAATTCTTTCAAACTCAATAATTACCTCAAAATTTAATGATCTGTATAGTTATATATATAGATCCGAAATGTTTCACTGTAGGTATAATGTCTCGAATCTTTCAAAACAGTTACTATTGCAGCAAGTTCTAAATCATATATCAAATAATCAACTTATGAGACTTCAATTGTGCCTATGCATATGAAATCACCTTATTATGATGCAACAGATTGCATATTAATCCCTAGTACAAAACATTATTGTATACTACAAAATCTCCAAATTCGATGTTATACTTCATCAAAATTCTCTTTACATTCATCAGTCATACGATTTACACCATTTTGCTTAGACATTTTTATCAAAGTGCTAAGATTAGTAAAAACCCTTAACAACTTTTGGTAGTGTCCAATTTTCAACTAATTTTACAAAACTTCGGATCTCTTATATATTCCTTGGAGTTTCTTACTGCTTCATTACCTCTATTTTCTTTTTGGGTCTCTCAATATACCATGTACAGATACTATACAACCCAACATTTTATTTGATCATGCTAAGATTCACTTTTATTGCACTTGGCATATAATTGTTTCTACCTTCATGATATGTAAGTTTTTCCTCAAGTATTCAAACTATTCTTCTCAACTTTTTGAATACATTTAATATATCATTTATAATCATAGTCACTGATTGATCCAATTTTGCTTGGATCGCTTTAATCTTCAATACCATAATACTGATGGGGGCATTTCTTAACTCAAATAGATATTGTCAAAACTCAATGTGCCTATGATTAGTTCTCTCAATTCCTTAAGTACTAATTCCTCCACAAGGTAATATTATCTCATGTTATTTTCAGTTTCTCAATTGATTTCTTTTCTAGAATGATTTTTCTCAATTTGTTCGATTTCCTATGATTTCACATTGACTTATTTTTTTAATGTCTATTCATTCATACTAGTTTCTCCACACATTTCAATTTATTTGCAATCTTAACTTCCTATGTTGGTAACACATTCATCAGATCTAATTTGTACCTCCCAAACATATTTGCAAAGAATATAACATGGGTCTATATTCTCCTCACACTAAAAAGAATGTCACCTCAAATCCAAGAATCCAATCACATAGTTGGATACTTTATATTAAACAAATTGCATACATTCTCAATAGCATATTCTACCCCTTATGCTTGAGTCTATGCTAGGGATATGACCCCAATATTCACTTTTGATTCGTTACATATTCATTTCTGATTTGTTCTTTCATTGTTCATTCCTAAAATAAACTATCTGATCTGCTTAACCAAAATCAGTGAAATTCTTCTTCAAAAGAAGATTTCTTGGTACTATCATCATTACTATTCATGTAATCCTTATCAATCGAATGTCTTTATCATTGCCTATCAACCATTCTTAGCACCTCAAGAAGATCAATTTATACCATTTCTTACACGATCATAATGTTTTAGTTGCCAAAACTCAATAAAGTAGTAAACATAATTACTGTCTCATATGCTTAGGTGGGTATCATCAAAGTCATCCCATTTTGTCTATAGTTTTATCTCCAACAATTCACCAATTTATATCTTACACAAATGATACTTTGATCCTCATTGATCCTAGACAATATTTCTCTCTTTATCCTCACCCACGATCGAGGTATCCCTGCCACGATCGTGACAAAAACCTATTTTTGTTAGGCCACTATCGTGCCCTATACTTCCTTCCTTGCATTAACATACCTTTTAACATCAATTCTACTCCAATTTTCCAAGATTTACCTCTTCTAATGTTACATCATATCTTAATGGTTCAATTACCATATTGAGGGCATTAACTCTTCATAATTGATTCATCATCTCTTTCTTTATCTCATTTCTTTCTCATCTTCCTATTGTCATTTATTTCATCTCTCATATGTATATTCTCAATCAATTCAAAATTATAGATGTATAAACATCATGAAATTCTGATCTCACTTTCGCTAATATATTCTTATGGTATATCAAACTCTTGTCATATTAATCAAACAACCACTCAGTTCCAATTTCATCTTTTTAATATCATAACGATTTTTGCTTTCATTACATTCTACTTGTACACTTTAAACTCATCATTTATACTTGTCTCCCTATATTCCTCAAACAATCCATGATAATACATTCACATCTTTATCACATTCGGAGGTCTAACATCACAGTACAATATTGGTGTCATATTCAATAATACATCTACCAATACAAATACATTGAATCATTATTATTTGACATATTTACCTATATACTATTTCTCATTTCTAATTATCCACAAACTTTCGTTTTCTCACATTCTGAGAAAGCATCACTTTTCTCACTAATTTTATTAGCTCAAACTCTTAAAATATGCTCATATATGTGACTCATACTTATGTGACTCAGACTAGGGATTAGTTTTTACTGTCTACTATGACATGAAAAAAATACATGTATCTTGACATATATTTCGAAAAATGCCCAAGTAAGATACTAAACCCGAAGCTCTGATACCATAAGATGTTGGACCCCATTTTTGAAACTCAACTATCTAGAATATCATAAGACATGAGCGTTTTATCTTGTAGGATTGTTTCAATGAACTCTCATTAGCCATCATTCATTCATCTTCATTCTCAAAACAGTCCAAAAATTTTACTATTTGATCAATGGATATAATGCTCCTCAAACCGATTCCCTCACTTTCTTTCCATCAATTTTTTTCAAAATCAACACTAAAGGCTACCCATTTTTATGGAGAGATAGAAAAATGTGTTACGAATCTATTGGTTCAATAATCACTTCATTTGGAGGTCAGATGATGAAGTTATGGCCAAACGATTCAAATATGATTATGTCCTCAATCATATTGTAACTATATTGGGACCATTAGCATAACTTTCACTAGAGATATCATATTAGGGTTCTTTTAGGACGATTTCGAAGAGGACTCCTAGATCTACAACTTCTGTGAAGACTCTAAAGAAAGATTTTTCCATTTGTAGGGTCAATACATGGGTCATGTGGAAATACACGGGCAGACAATGTACTCCTCAGGTCTGGTGGCCTTTTCGTTCTTGGAAAACATGGTCAGTGTTAATTTACACTGCCTGACCGTGTACTCCTCGAATCTTTACTGAAGTCTCCCTCTCAAGACATCTCCAATGAATCCTACATCCATTCTAACACCACTTTCACTCGTAATCTTTCCAAATTCAATTCTCCTAGTGTGATATCACTTCATTTACTATAGATGTTCTGTATCTACATCCTATGCAGCATCATCTACTTATAATGATCATATCTCCTACCTTTGATATCTAAAAGTTTCATACTTTATATTGTTGGAAAGCTAGAAAGACAAGTACCACTTTTGAGAAGAAAACTTTGTCTAATTAAGCGTAGATTAATATAGTTTTTACCCTGAATTCAAAACATAAATTTTTGCCCCTATGAAAGCTTAAAAATGCAATTTACAAACTTTGAGAGTCATAAGCCAAAAACACAATCATATTTCATTATCATCAAAAGATAAGCGTTTTATAAAGCTTCAATAGGCTTTTCGAGCCACAATACAACATTTCACAAAATCCCAAAATGCAAAGGGTACTTGAAAAAATAATACTTCAAATGCGACTAAAGCCTTACGTTTACAAAGTCTAGCTTAAAATACAAAAATATGCCTAATCGAAGCGATGCCTTGACTCTCTTTCACTCGATCTCTTGCTCATCAATTGAATAGGGAAAGGAGAGTGGGGGTGAGTTTAAAAGCTTGTAGGTAACAAGTTTATAACAGAGAATAAGCAAAATCATTGAAATGTTCATTTATCGTAGAAAATTCATATTGAATTATGAAACGCATAGTTCTCAAATTCTCAATCAAATTCACAATTCTAGTACAAACTCATAATTAAAACATCATCATATAAACATAGCATATACATTTAACCATCAAAGCATAACACTCAATTATGCACCATTCTTGACAATTCAAAAATGCAACGCACAAACAATTAGCTTGAGAGATTCATGGAACAAAATGGAGAAACTGAAGTTTACACCATGAATAAAATGAGTCCGATTCTCAGGATCTTCTATGCCTCAAACGGGTAGCCAGAAGAAGGCTTTAGGTCAATGTGCACGTGACTAACAAAATAGATTCCTCTCTTGCCCAATCAAAAGCACATATTTATGTTCAAGTCAATTCATTATATGCTCATGCTTTCATGATCTTCTCATTTATACAAAATGCCATGACATTTTTCAAGGCATAACATAAAATTTTTCAATGCATTTTCTTCTTCATTTTGCAGTTCATCAACAAAATTCATATACCAAACATATAAAGATTTCTCAAATCATTCAAATAGCAATCATGCAACATTTATAAAACAATTGAAATTATTTAATTCTCTTGCTTTTGAAAACATAGTCATAGCTCAGTACTCAATTATAAACATGTAACCCACCTTAAATTTCCTTGCTTTATACTTCCTCAAAGATGCCTCTTCCCTTGATCCTTTTGCCTTTCCTGATTTCCTTCATCAATAGCAAAGTTTCCCATTCAATAAGGTTAAAAATTGGACACCCATAAAGTACATTCACTAAAACTTATTCTAGGATACTTAAACCTATGCATTTCCTAAACTTCAAGAACTAAAATCTTTCTAAAAATCCAAAAGAATAAGTAAGACCTTACTTTGAATCTTTACCAAATGAAAAGTTTCTTGGCTCTAATGAAAGTTCTTCTCTTCCTCTACCTTTTTTTCTTCTTGAACAACCTCAAAATCTCTCTAGAAAGCTTAAAAAAGATGAACCTAGCTTGTTTTCTCTTCTTTTCTCTCCTTTCTCCTCTTCTCTTGGTATTTTCTCTCTTCTACTCTCTCACTCAAATTCTTCTCTTCTTCAAAGCAAGACAAACATTTCTTTTTCCACTTATACCTTTAGCAAGTCTAAAATGTCCATTTTGCCCTTCCTTCATGCCTTATGGCTCTTTATCCTTAAGTTAACTACCAAAAATACCCTTCATACAATACACTCTTACTAATTTAATTCAACCAACCTATATACTAAAGTCCTACTAACATTTACATAATAATTAACTCCAAAAATTAATCTATCAAGACCTTAAAATTTATTTAAGTCATGCTTAACTCAATAAAAATAATAAGAAAAATTTTGGGGCCAACACCTTGCAACCATTTTGACTACCTCCATTTTTTCAAGGAGTAGTTCAGTAGAGAGGTGTAGTCTTCTAGACACATATGTGGTTTACAATTTGTTAAAGGGCAATAAGATGAATCTCCCAACAATGATCCTAAAGTTCATAGTAGACAAGGAAGTAACAAGAACATGACTGGTAGTTTAACTTATAAAATGTTGTTGACTAAGATCTTTGCATGTTTTGGATTGTCATTTGATAGCCTGAATTGATATGAACCAGTAAAATTTAATTCTTCCATTCCTTACTAATTTGGTTACAAGATGAAGGACAATATGTGGGTTGAAAAGAGCTAGGTATCTTGATTCCAACCCCACAAAAGTCAACCTGTACTCCATTCCAAAGCATGATTGACTTGATCTTGCAATAACTGAGGGGACATTTACTATAATCAGGATCAAATATCCCAACAAATTGATGGCCTCTAAAAGCAATTCTTGGATTTACAAATTCTCCTTAAGAAAACTCTTCACTGACTGTATCAATTGATTGTTTCATCATATTTCATTCTGTTTTATTTCACCTCCTCCCTATACTTCATTATTTTTTGATAAATCACAAAGGGGTGAGTTTATGTTGATATATTTTTTTGTATATTTCTACATATATGATGATATATTTCTCAATGTTGCCTCGATTATATATATGATTGATTATGCTATTGAACTTATAAAAATCTATTATATGTAAACTATTGGTTCCTTTCTTAAGAGATATGCTCTTTCTAAGTATATCTGAACATATACAATCACAAGTATCTTTCGAAATCATCTATTATCTCTTTGAGTTTTGAAATATATATCTATTATCACTTGCCATCATTAAAAATGGAGAGATTGTTAGCTTAAGGTTTATATTTAACAATTTTAATGATAACTATATAATGTTTCAAATTTTAAATTGGATTTATTTCCTTGTATAAATAACAATATTTTTAAAGGAAATAAAATCATGAGAAAATTACTTCCTTTCTTAAGGAACCTTCTTAGTAAACTTCCTTATTAACGTTTAGGAGGATCTTCCTTTTTGAACAATTAGCTCCATAAATTTTGGTTCCGATAGAGATGATATTGAAAATTCAAATTTAACTTAGAATTAAGATGAAGCAACAGCTAGTTGAAGAAATTGACTATTTAAAGAAGAGCAACAACACTTGTGAAGCAAAGTGCATACATAAACTTTTGAAACATTTGAGTAGCATATATATTCTTGAAAGTCATATCATTCTTGTTGTGCCTTAGAAAGTGAAATCACTTTATTAAGAGAAAAATTGTTATTTGAGAACTTACTTTTGATTTTACATTTTATTCTTCTATGAGCTTTTGGAAGGTTGCTTATACACTTTGAGTGTAGAAGGTTAGAGAACCTTTAAAATATGTACTTGTGAGCTTGGAGAGGCTTATCAAATATAATACTCGAACTCTTATAGTGAAATACTCAAGTTAGATACTTAGGGATTGGGTGTGGGCTTGGGTTAGAAATCGAACCAGTATAAATTGACTGCGTTCTTTTTCTCTCTCTCTCTTTTTAACTTTTAAATTTCCGTATTATATTGTGTGTATATTCTTTTTAACAAGAGGCCTCTTCATTTTTATAAGATGCTCCTTCTGTTTTCAACTTGCAAAAGATTCCTTTCAGTTTTAACATGTGCCTTCTATTTTTAAATTGTTTTAACAAGATTTATCATTTAGTAGGCTCCTTTCGTTTAAGCAGGGTCCTATTTCATAAAAGGCTCCTATCACCTAATAGACTTCTATTGTTTTAAAGGCTTTATCATCTGATAGGCTCCTATTTTTTAATTCGTTACCTAGGATCTGTTTATTAAACGAATTGAAAGAACTTGCAAAAAAATAATTTACATACAGTTCATCCCTGTAACATCCCGTTACTGTTAGCAAGGGTATTATGGTAATTTGGGACAGACTGATAGGATTGCACTGCATTCATTGACTGAGCATGTTACTGGCCTCTA
>JAOTIZ010000009.1:6500915-6510957 GCA_027123425.1 Erythroxylum panamense
TACATTTAACCATCAAAGCATAACACTCAATTATGCACCATTCTTGACAATTCAAAGATGCAATACACAAACAAATGACTTGAGAGTTCCATGGAACGAAATGGAGAAACCGAAGTTTACACCATGAAGAAATAATTCCATTTTTTGAAGCTAATATGCCACAAGCGGGAAGCCGGGAGAAGGCTCTTGTCAACGTGCACGTGAAGAACAAAATGGTTCCACTCTTGCCTAAACAAAAGCACATATTCATGCTCAAATAATTTCATCATATACTCATACTTTCATGTTCTTTTCATTTATACAAAATGCCATGACATTTTTCAAATCATAACATAAAATGTTTCGATGCATTTCCTTCTTCATTTCATAATTCATTAACAAAATTCATATACCAAACATATAAAGATTTCTCAAATCATTCAAATAGCAATCATGCAACATTTATAAAAACAATTGAAATCATTTAATTCTCTTTCTTTTGAAAACATAGTCATGGCTCATTAACTTAATTATAAACATGTAACCCACCTTGAATTCCTTGCTTAAAGGCTTGCTCAAAAATGTCTCTCCTCATGCTCCTCTTGCCTCTCTTGATTTTCTTAACAGTGACAAAATTCTCAATTCAATAGGAATTTCAATTTGAGGACCCAAATAAACATATGCATAAAATTCATCCTAGAAAGCTTAAACTCATGCAATTCTTAAGCTTCAAGAACTAAAACCTTTCCAAAAATCCAAAAGTTTAAGAATGAGCTTACCTTGAGTCTTCACCAAATAACAAGATTCTTAGCTTAAATGAAAGCTCTTCTCTTCCTCTTCCTCTTTCTCTTCTTGAACAACCTCAAATTCCCTCTTGAAAGCTAAGAAAATATGAAACCTAGCTTTTTCTCCCTTCCTTTCTCTCATGCACAAATTCTCTCCTTCTTCTCTCTTATTTTTGTTTTTCACTCTTCTCTCCCTTTAATTCACATTTCTTCTTCTTCTAATAACAAGACTACACTTCTCTTCTTCCACTTATACCCTTAATGAATGTAGAAAGTCCATTTTGCCCTTCCTTCATGCCTTATGGCTCTTTATCCTTAAGTGACTTGCCAAAAATGCCCTTCATACAATAAACTCTTACTAATTTAATTCAACCAACCTATATAATAAAATCCTACTAACATTTACATAATAATTAACTCCAAAAATTAATCTATTAAGACCTCAAAATTTATTTAAGTCATGTCTAACTTAATAAAAATAATAAGAAAATTTTCGGGGCCAACAATTTAACTATGATTACGTTATCCCTAATGATTCGACACCATTAGTTGCTACAGATGAATCCAAATAAAACTATTAGTATTTAAGATTCTAACAATGGGTTTACATAAAAATAATATAATAGAGCATTAAGATCATTCTTAGACAATACCTTATTCAATAAACATAGGATAACATAAACAATCCCTGAGAGAGAAAGAACACAATAAACAATAAAGAGATACCCAAAATATGTCTTCGACTTCGATTTCACCCCAGAACTGGAATGGGGAAGCCTAGCCCTCCATCTTTTTTTAGTAGCTCAAATGTCCATTTCGTATTAAAAATTAAGGCTTTGGGAACTGTATATGTTATTAAAAATGCCTAATTCATGGACTTATCGTGTATCTTCCTGTTCATCTTCAAATCTTCATTTCCTTGCATTTTCTTATCCCATCTTCACCCTAATCTGTCTCTTTCTTGTTCCACAAGGACAATTGAGTGTGATCATCAAGAGATGGCTAAAAAAAAGTTCTTTTAACTCACTTTAGCTCTTATGATTCCAAATTGTACCTACAACCAAATATGAACTAAAATGATTTTCTTAAACATTTCATAGCATTAATCACTAAGTATTGTGGGATAAATGTATAATCATTTAAGCACATATTAAATTCTCCCACACTTGGCTTTTGATCGTCCTCAGGCAAAACAACAAATCAAAGTCACAAACTAACCATTTTCACAATTTTGATATTTCCTAAAAATGGATAGCCATAAATAAAAAGGAATAAATTTTAAAACCATGACAAGGACCCAACATTCAATGCCTCTACTTATGACCAATCAACAAGCATTCCTTTTAGAAACTAAGCAATTTAGAGGTAGACTTGAACAAAATGTGTTTAAATATGATAGAGTCATGGGTACACTCATACATCATTCATTATAATGACATTCCATGATTTTGCATATCATTTCATTTCTCCACCACTAGGATTCAACAAATTAACCCTCTCACTTATTCATAAATGCTTATATTATATACATTAGGGACAACGTACAACTTTAAGTGTGGGGATGGGTTTAATGAATTTGTAATGATTTTCTTTAAGCTTATTGTAATCCTGATTATAATATTTTATGAACTAATATCTTGAATTGGTTGAGATTTGTCCATGTGTGTTATATGTTATTGATGAATATTGATTTGAATTGGTGCGTAAAAGGATGATGATTAGAATAAAATTAGTTATAAGTCATTTTTTTGTAATCATTGAAATATTCAAGTTAAATAAAATTGCATATTATTTACATACATATATACCCTTTTTTGCATGAGCTTTTGAGCCTAAAGAGCAAATTAAAAAAAAATTAAAGCTTTTGTTATTCTTTCATATGTGTAATATCATTTATAGTAGGATAATTTTAGAACTTGCTTTTATTATATACATTGAGATCATATTTGTTAAATTAGAAGCATTGATATGATGAAAACACTTAGATTCACCAACTTACTTTAGCCTATTTTTTTGAAATCACCATACCCAAAAATTTACCTTTAGGAATAATCAAGTTGAGCCTTAGCCTTTTTCATTGATTAAACCCAAATTATATACCTTTTTCCTAGTTTTCTTTAAAGACCTTTTTATTGTTTTGAACCCTGAAGGTTATTTACATTATTTACTTATTTGAGACTTGAAATTTTTGAAAGGTCCTATATTTGTTGAATTATGGTACTGATTGGAATGTTGGAAAAAAAAGAACAAAATAAATAAAAGCAAAAAACCAAACAAAAAAATAAAATATATAAGTTTATGGTACCCATAAAGTTGCATTGAAAAGACCTATGTATTTTGTAAACAAGTCTCGTACTATTTCTTTAGGTAAATTTCCTTCAATTTAACCATTTTATTATCTCAATCATACCATAACTAAACCCCCATTACAACCTTATAAAGACCTTTTGATTTTTGTTTCTAGTTTGTACATAGGTGGTGGAGATGTGATGTTATTGCAAGGCTGTGGTAAGGATTCTACTATGCATTAATTCAAAGTTTTGATACTTTTCACCTTGAACACCTAAGTGCATTGAGTGAAATCTTGATAAGGGTATAAAAATTATGCTTTTGATTTCAATGCGATTGTTGATGTGAATACTATTAATATTGCTTGGAAGTTAATTTCAAGATAACTTGACCCTAATTGTATGTTATTTTGATTCAATAGGATATGATGATAAAGTATGAATAGACAAGTTGAGATTGATGATGGATTGATGTTGTAAATTTATAATTATAATTGTGGTTTGCTTGAGGACAAGCAACAACTTAATTGTGGAGATGTTTGATAGATGGATATTTGACTATATTCTACCACGTATGTTTAATGTATTTTGCTTGACATTTTATACTTTCATCCTATATTTGGTACTTAATTCATTCCTGGTGCTTTTTTAGATTATAATTTCCTTTACGGACTTAAAGGAGAAGAATTCAGATGAAAACATGACGTAAAGCGAAGATTTGATGCATAGAACCTATGCATGGTTTTTAACATAGATGAAGAGTTCGATTCTAAACATCATCTTTAGAGAATAATTAGAGGACATCTCAATATTTTTAGGAAGCCTAAATTCGTAGCTTTTCAAATTCGTTTGGACTAGTAACCGATTGTTCAAAGTAAAACTTATTTATGCAAAATTGGCAACCTGACCACTAAAGCTTTACATAGACATATCTGAGGCTTATGAGATCCAAATGAGGTGATTCAAAAGCTCAACTTCAATCCAAAATCCTAAGTCATAATTCCTATGTACAACTCGAGGCCAAAAAAGTGTTATTTTGAGGGGCTAAAAAGGCTAAGAATGAGATACAAAGTTTGTCTCAGCGTGGTTTGACCTTCCCTTGGTTTTTGGCCCATAACTTTTGCTATAGGGCTTTTTTATAAGCAAAAGAGGATTCATTGGAAAGCTGAGAAGTGGGGATACAATTTGTGTGTGGATATCACTACTAAATATGACGATATCAAGGTTAAAAATCTTAAGGAATGTGAGGATGTGCACTCTTGCATGGTTTTTCACTTTCGTAATTTTCAGACAATTTTGATTATACATGTGCAAAAGACCGTGCATCTCCCTGTAACCCTAAATTTCATGATAAAAAGACTATTCTGGGAGGAGAATAGAGAGAAGATGTTGGGAGGTGATTTCCAAAAGTGGGACTCATTCTCTAGGTGCGATTTTGGTCTGGAGAAGTGGAAAACACGAAGGATTCATCGAAAGATTCATCGGAATACAAGATCAAGGCTTTATATCACAAGAACATTTGATATAAGACAATCAAGGAGATTTAGAGTTATTATTTCATTGTTTTCAATTCATGTTTTCTTTCATTGTATGTTTAATTTCATGTTCAATAATGTTTAACTAAACGTCTAGTTAGTATTTAGGTTATATGATCCTTATGTTAATAGTTTACTATGATTTGATCATTTTATTAATGCAATTGGTTGTTTGATATATTGTGAATTTATTTTTATTTATTTTCTAATAACTCAAGAATATTATATCAAAATCTGATTTCAAACGTAGAGATTGAGAAATCCTAGTGTGAATAGATCTACTATAATTAGAAGGTGTTGATAGCAACCCTAGAGATAGGATAACATAATCTTCCATATTATAATCGAACCTAATAAAGGAACTCATAAATTAGTAACACAATCCTATAAGATTTAACCTTAGTAATTCGGTTAGAGACCTTAGAATTAGTTGTTCGTAAACTTAAGGTCAACTACTAGCATATCATAGGAGTCTCCACCATCCAATACATCAACAAAACAATTGTATGATAAAAGATCAATCTGTTAAGAGTTTAAAAGGATTCAAACCTAGATACTAATTTCTAATAATGATAGCTTTCTAAGTGATTTCCACTGTATTTGTGTTCATTATAGTTTCCTATTTCTTTAATTTTTTGGTTTTTAATTTCCTTTTATTAAAAATCTGAAATCAATCCTTAGGCTAGATAATAAGAGAAGGGTAAGTACTAGTATTCATAGTCTTCGTGGGATCGACCTGTACTTATCAGTACTAGCTATAGCTACGTCGTGCACTTACAGTTATTACATAATTGACCAACAAACAAAATAGGCCAATCAATTACTTTTATATATAATATGTTGTATAGTGATCGAGCCTAAGAGCATATAGATGTCATTAAATAATTCATTTATCAACTCAGAATGGACAAAATTTATGATTGGGATTGCAGTAGTTCAGGCTATTTAACTCTAACTTAAATATTAGGTTTTTGCTCATCTTCTAACAACAGTTTGTTACTTTCACTTTCAAAATTTATGAAAGAAAAAAAGGGCTAGAACTTCATACAACATGATGGAATTAGATAAATATTTGATAGAAGATTATATGGTCGAAATTGAAGGTGTGTAGTTCGATGTATTATTATGATGGAAAAATTACGTAAATGATTTTCTAATCATGCAAGTAATTACATGAGATTTATTAGCAATTTCATCATCCACCATTGCTTCGGAGTCTACTTTTAGCACAAGTGGTTATGTTATTAGTCATCATTATGCTCGACTTCATCCTCGTACTGTGAAAACCCTTATGTCTTCCTAAAATTAGTTAGATGATGAAGATATTGAGAGTAAATTTTTTTCTTTTTGATATATCAATTTTGTCTATTTTTTATATTATCTTACTTGATATTTTTTAATTTGTATCTTAATATAGCCACAGGTATTAAGGTGGAGGTGACTAGTCATACTCATAAATTAAGTAGACATTATTTAGATAATATATTTGAAGATGAAGGTATATTAATTATTACCATGTCCTTATTATTTTTTAATTATAATATTACATTACTAAATATAATGTTTATACATACAGATGAAGGGATGCAAATTATTGATAATCCTGTCTACAACAATTAGTTTTTGTCTCAGTCTATCTAGTCTCTACCTTTTCCACTCTCCATCTTGATTTTATTTTGATCTTCTATAAATTGTATTATTTTTTACAATGATTTGGATAATCATTTCTGTACAATTAAGATTACCATAATTAATGATCTTATTCGTTTTATTAATATATGTAGGTTTTTATATATTCATTTTATCATTTCAATGATGACCCCACCTTTCATAATTTTTAAATTTATCTTTTATTTTAAGGTTCAGAAATGCTGAAAAATACCAAAAGTCCTTAGTTGTCTCTCTTCTTATTCCCATGGCTAAGTTAACTTTTTCAGTTTTATTTTGCAACTAATTTACAACCTTTATCCTTTCTCCCTTTTTTTAAACTAAATTAATTATTTAAGTATAATTTCTTTTAAGCTTCCTTATAACTTTTTTCAATCTCTAAGTAAACATTCTAGAAAGAGTATCTCAATTGTTAAAATAGGTCAATTTTTCTTTTTTATTTAAAATTCTATATAAAAATTCTATATAAATCTAATTATTCTCAAATTAAAATAAATAAAAGTAACATCTAATTAAAGAAATTAGCGACTAACTATATTTCATTATGAAAATATTCATAATTAAAATTTAATAAAAAATCACAAATTGGAAAAAGATAAATAGAAAATGAAAATAAAAATAATATAAATGGGATATAGGAAAATGTAAATAGATATGATAAAAAAAATTTAATACAAACTATAGCTAGAATTAGTAAAAAAAGAATATAATTATGGTTACGGATTTCATCATATCCATTTTATCAATATATATAAGTTTATATATATTTATTCATTATAAAATCTCTATTTTCATCATTAATTAAAATTCGTAATTATAATTAATGGAATTCATTATTTCAATTATAATCTTGTTTTTTAATTTTTATATCAATTAAAATTTATAACTTCAATTAATTAAATTAATAACTTTAATTATTAATTAAATTTTTAAAAACTAAATTAAAAAATTAACCGAATTTGCTATCAAAATTTCTTGTTTGATGCATACGGATGGCCACTGTACGGTACACATAAAAGCATAATTTGACAGCTCCAGAGAATTTCAAAGGATTCCTAGACAAGTGATCTTGTCAACTGACAGGTTGGGCGGATGCACGTATCCAGAATTAGGATAATGCAATTCTCGTGAAGCGTCTGAATTCCCAACAACACAATTCACTAAACTGCGCACACATCCCTTTAGACACATACCACTAAACACATCCCTTTAGACACATACCACTTTAAGTTTCCACCGACCATGAATGAGACCCACAGCTTCGTCTACATGACAAAGTTCTGAAGGTAAGCACCCTTAGCTCAGAACATGCCAATTCAAGGAGAAAATCTTTTTAACTTCAAACAAAGATATTGCAAGAGGAGCATCTCTTGTTCTAATTTACACTTTTCGCATCAAGGACTTCAAGCTCGACACTGATCAAGTATTGATCTCTGTTTCTTTCTGCCGCAACGATGTTAAGCTTCGAGGGTTGTTTCTTCGCACAGAATTAGATAATTTCTGCCGTACTTTGTACAGCAACCACTTGCATGTCTGCCTAGCATGCAACATGAACGGTCAAATTGCATGCTTCAGATAAAATGAGGTTATCTAATCCCACTGATTTCAGGAGATAATGGATTCCTGACCCTTGCCATCCAAAGAGATCTTTGATAACTGTTCTTGCACACTCTTAACTAACTGACAAACTTCATGGTCCAAGCTCAAGCGATTCCTCGGTAAACTCTATTACAATTTTATAAGTTCTATTACCATTGCTGGATTAACACATTCACCTCAATAAGAATACACAGTAAGTTGAGCATACCTCAGTCGTCCATAAGCAATCATGTGCCTTACGAGGGATTATATGGATGTGCGTCTGAAATACCCAGTGAAGAGTAAATTTTAGAAAAGCCGTCATGAACCTTGATAAGGATAATAATGATGAGAAAGCACATGACATTCCCAGACAAATAGCAAAAAGAGTGCTTTGGGTGAAAAATCTGCATCGACAGATAGCTGCTGCAAAATTTTGTTTTCACCAAAGAGAAGTTCGAAGTAACTTACATGAAATACAACTTGCCCTGCAGATGCACCATTGTTCACCAACAAGTTGAATGAATCTGCAAAATTTCCAGCAGCAAAGGTAAGATAATGTACCAACATGCTGCAGTCTAACAGATGCAGCTATAGTTTGATGACAAATGAACCGAAGCAGCTGCCAAATGTTGGGACAGAATAAACTACCTATTCAAAGCCATTCAACATCAAATATGATTTGTTATGATCCATCCAACTATAAATTTTGATTTAGATTTCTCTAAACAATCACCGGTATGCATCTAAAGATAGCGAAATTGAACTCAGAATACAGAAAGTTAAGGTATTTCAGATTAAAGTTTAATGCAGAAAGTTGAGTAACTGTATTTTAGATCTAAACATCATTTCTTTATCTAAATGATATGGTACCATGTTAGATTAAAATAAATAATCGAGTTAAATCAGGAGATTCATTGTTGGAGAAATACTGTATGAAGAAAGTTGCACTCATGCTAAAAATAACTAGTGGTTGGAGGCGATATCTACATTTAGTAACCAATACATTTCCCATTCCTAGAAAAGGAAATGCACGGTTAGCCTTCAATCTACAATGTTAGGCATAACGGAACTTTGTTTTTAGCTGATATACCAACAATGTCATGAGAAATATCCTGGATGTAATTATAATGATTCAAACACCAGTCTTTACATTACATGTTTTCAGCAGTACAGAAAATTTAGACCTGAATATCATTCCCATGCATATAGTTAATGACAAGGAATTGAATTAGGGTTGCAGAATCCAAGCCATTAGGCAAAGCAGCAATATTTCACATCAGCGAATGACATACACTATGTTTAGCAGATAAATCTGGTCAAACCTCACCAGTTGGCACTAGATAAACCTAGCATTCCTTTTATAACAATTCATATCCTCATAGCTACACAAAATTACGTGGCATATTAGGCATATGAAATAGCTATAGAACAAAAGAGATCTAACAGGGATCCAACAGTTAGAAAGAGCAAAGGATATGTCTTAATGCATACCAGAACCAGTAGCTTTCATAATTGCACGTCCTATGAAAGGTACCTTTGAACACATTGCTGCTACCAGCTGCAGATCCAGTTCATAAAGTACATAACAAATTGAACCTTGCTCAAGTCAGAGACTAAGTGTTTAAAGCAAATATATATCAAGGATCAATTCTAATGTCATAAGTGGGAGATAAAGGGAAAAACTGAAGTTTCAAGAACCCAACGCCATGACGAATGAATAGGGTCTCCTACTCCAGATTTTGCATTGTCATAATCACTAATTACATGAGATAAAAGTCATATGTAAGACAAACTTTGATTGGCTTTGACATGTGACTATGTATACATGTACAACAGGAATATGGACACCAGGCTATCAATGCTGTTAAGATAAAACCGAGACAGTGGGCCCCGTTTAGACTCACAATAAAAAATAATCTAAGTTACTTTCTGATGTGGAGGATCCACCTTAGTGACAACCATAGAGCATACGGTAAGTTAAATCGAAAAGAGAAGCTCTGATACCAGTTTGTTAAGATAAAATTCCCTCGGATCGGATACCGGTTGAATTTAATAGCCCGAAAACTAATAACGAAAATAAAGGTAGACAAAAATAAATGGGACAGGACACAAAGATTTACGTGGTTCGATCAATGTGACCTACGTCCACGGCCGGAGGGTGAGCAATTTTACTAATATGTGGAGAATGTTTACAAGTACAAAGGTT
>JAOTIZ010000009.1:6535873-6549064 GCA_027123425.1 Erythroxylum panamense
CTTACTCATTTAATGTCATATGCTATTTAATGCTACCATATTTAATTTCTATCATCTCAAATAATGCTAACTCAATTACTTAATTAGTCTAATCATGCTTAATTTTTTTAAAAAAAATTTCGGGGCTAACAATTACTAACAATGACTATGCTTACAAAGCAGCTGAAAAGATTGCAAAGCAGTTATATATTTTTAATGGACTCTTTGTATTTCATATTAGATATCTTCCTATCATTGATGAGATTGTGTATAAAGTAAAGAAAGTGATCAAGTTTATCTATAATTTTGCATGTGTCTTAAATCTAATGATGAAGGATTTCAACATTGGTAGAAATTTGTATCATCCTGCTATAACAAGGTTTGCGACTAATTTCTTATCAATTTTGTTTAAATGAAGAAGAAGTCGAGAGAAATATTTACAAGTGATAAGTATATCACATCACAATATATTAAGTCTAATGCTATAGTTAAGGTTTTCATAATTATACTTAAAGATTATGAATTTTAATCCTAGTGTTAATTTGTAATATGACTTTGTGAGTCTTTAGTAAGAGTACTTCATCTAACTGATAGTGATAAGAAGATAAAAATGAAATATTTTATAATGTCATAGAGAAGGCACAAGAAGCAATCAAGCCTTATATGAAAAATAGGTCTTCTTTGTACACACCTTATCTTATAGTCATCAATAAGAGATGGGAAAGACAATTTTACTCTCTATTATTTGCAATTAAGACATTTTTTAATCCTAATTTTTGCAAATAAAGTTAAATTTAATAGGAGAATGCTATTAATCATTACAACAATTTTTGTTTCATGAGATGATGCAAGATCTCATAAACTCACAAATAGAGGTTTATAAGGATGATTACGGTGATTTTGGGATACTTATATCTATTCATCAAAGAGACCAGCTTAGTTTAAGTATTTATATTTTTCACCTTTGTTACTTGTTCAAGATTAATCATCATTTTGTTTTGTTTATAATATTACCTTTGTTGTAATACATTTACTTGATGTGATCAATTCGAAAGTGGTGTTCTAGAGT
The DNA here is from genome assembly GCA_027123425.1 of Erythroxylum panamense. Taxonomy (NCBI): domain Eukaryota; kingdom Viridiplantae; phylum Streptophyta; class Magnoliopsida; order Malpighiales; family Erythroxylaceae; genus Erythroxylum; species Erythroxylum panamense. Next base: position 6,536,922 of record JAOTIZ010000009.1, read on the forward strand.
TATAAAGATTTGCAATTCAAATTTTGAATCAATGTGTTAATGTAATGTAGTGTAAAAAGAATTAGAATACATTTAAATTTGAATGATGATAATGATATGACTCTTCTCAATGTTAAAGATTTTATACCAAATAAGAATTTAGGTAAATATTCAATTAAAAGAAGTTCCAGGTTTTCATTTCTCTTCTTCTTTTAATTTAACTTATATTTGAAGTATATGTTAAACTCTATATATGCAATATAAATATAACTGTAAATATTTTTTGTTTCATATTTGACTTATAGTTAGTTGTTTCCTCAGTATGAACTCTTGTTGTAAATGTAATACTTAGAAAGTAATGGATATTTATTATTTTTTTATTTGATATTTTTGGCATAATATTATTTATTTTATGATAAAATTATAGCAATTTAAATACTTTATTGTTCTTAATTTTATATTTGTATGATAATTAAATGATTTTTCATATTAATTGTTGTTATTATTTATGTGTCTAATATGTGAAAAGTAATATTAATAAAATAAATTAATTGTTATTATTTTAATTTTCTATTATTATAATTTTTGAAAACATGGTTGATATAAAACTGTCATTTATACATTGCTATATATTAGGGACTATTTTGAGATATTTTTTTAAATTTAAAAACTATTTTATAAATTTAAAAGATCATCATAATAATACCTAATATTGACCGATGTTGTTACAATATCGTATAAGAACTAAATTCGATACTAATACAAGTACAATATTCGTAACATTAACCTTAAGCCAAATCTTATAATAGTCCATTAAAAATTATGAGAGGTTCATTTAAACAAGCTTGCCAATAAATATAAATTAAAAGTTGCATTCTAAATTCTAAATTTTAATTTAAACTTTGAATAATATTAAGTAATGATTGAAAATAATTTTTAACCTTGTGAAAATATCCAATTTATGTGAAATCCTAAACATAATCATAAATTCACGTGTTTGACGCTAAAAGAAATCCAAACCATCCGTCAATTTCGATACTGATACAAGTGAAATCGAAAGAGAGAAGAGAAGAGGGAAGAAAATAGAAGAGAAGAAGAACATTGAAAGGGAAATGAGAGGGTTCTAGATTTTCATTGCTCATTTAGTGAATCACAATGGCTTATAAGCAATTACAGATTGAACAACCAAATTCCTCTCTAACAGAAAATCCCTAGTATTTCGTTCAGATCACAATCCCTAACCAACAAAATGAAAATAAGAAATGCATATCAGAAACATAACTAAAAGAAATACTTAAACGGCGTCGTCTGGTACCTACTATTCCCAGACTCTAAACGCAACGTTTAAAACTTGAATTTTCCCTCGCACCAATACTCCCTTCCCCAATCAATCCTTGTCCTCAAGGATGAAAGTTTGGAAACTTCTGCTGTAAATCAAACCAATATTCCCAGGTAGCATCCTCTGGGAAGGTATTAGCCCATTGAACCAGCACCTGAGTGACTGCACGATTTCCTTTCTTGCACATACGCCTATCCAAAATAGCAACAGGCTCCTTCAACAAGGTACCATCGCTGTCTATGGCAGGTAAAGCAGCCTGCACTGGGGTCTGTCCCACATGTTTCTTGAGCTGGGAAACATGGAAGGTAGGGTGCACTTTTGATCCTGGTGGCAGCAACAGAGTATAAGCAACCTTGCCCACCTTAGCCACAATTTCAAAGGGTCCAAAATACTTAGCAGCCAACTTCTGAGAGACCCTATGCTTAAGGGATTGTTGCCTATAAGGCTGAAGCTTCAGATACACAAAGTCACCCACCTCAAAAGATCTGTCTGACCTTTTCTTATCAGCTTGAACCTTCATCCTATCTCTGGCTCTGTTCAAGTGAAACTTAAGCAACTTCAGTGCTGCCTCCCTCTGTTGCAAGCTCCGATCCACACTATCAACAAGAGATTCCCCTGCAAGATATGGCAAGTGCACAGGAGGAGTTTGACCATAAAGAGCCTCATAAGGGGTAGTTTTGATGGAGGAATGGTGAGATGTGTTATACCACCATTCTGCCAAAGGTAGCCATAAACACCAATCTTGAGGTCTCTCACCACACATGCAACGCAAATAACCCTCTAAACATCGATTGACCACCTCAGTCTGGCCATCTGTTTCAGGGTGATATGCAGTGGACAGTTTCAACTCAGTTCCCAACTTCTTGAACAATTCTCGCCAAAAGTTGCTTACAAAGACCTTATCTCTATCAGACACAATGCTCTCCGGTAACCCATGCAATTTATAAACATTAGAGAGAAACTCTTGTGCAATACTCAAAGTAGTAAAGGGATGTGTAAGAGCAATAAAATGGTTGTATTTGGTTAATCTATCCACAACTACCAAAATACAGTTCTTACCCTTGGAATTTGGAAGCCCCTCCACAAAGTCCATGCTGATTTCTGCCCAAGCTCTATTCGGTACAGGTAAGGGTTGCAACAGCCCTCCCTTTGCGGAGTTGTCTGCTTTGCAAGCTTGACAAACTTGACATTCTCTCACCCAGTGCTTAACGTCCTTCTGCTGACCTTTCCAGTAGAGAACACTAGATAGTCTATTATTGGTTGCTGTCATCCCTGAATGTCCTCCAACAGGGCTATTATGAAAGAGTTGCAGCAGTTCCCTTTTTAGGCTCAAATCATTTCCAACCACAATCTTCCCTTTTCTTCTCAAAATCCTTCCATCCCAAGTATATTTGGAGCTAGCAGATATTCCAGCTACCTTATCTGCTATGATTTGCTGCATTTTACTGTCTTGAGTCCAAGATTGAGCAATTCTGGTCATCAAATCTGTTGAGACTGCTGAGATTTGCAGCAACTGGGGGTTGCAGAAAGTGGGGTTCCTTGACAACACATCCGCCACTGTATTAGCTGATCCTTTTCTGTACATCACCTCAAAATCATATCCTAGCATCTTGGTGACCCATAGTTGTTGAGATGCAGTGACAGCTTGATTTCCAGAAAGAAACTTGAGGGATTGATGATCATTCTTTATTTGGAAATGTCTGCCCAACAAGTAAGTGTGCCATTTCTTCACTGCTAATAAAACTGCCATCATCTCTTTCTCATAGATAGAAAGTGCCTGGTGCTTGGGACCAAGTGCCTTACTGAAAAAGGCTAAGGGCCTGCCTTTCTGAGTAAGGACTGCTCCGACTCCTTGGCCCGAGGCATCTGTTTCTACCACAAAGGTTGCTTCAAAGTCAGGCAAAGCTAACACTGGAGCAGTTGAGATGGCCTGCTTGAGTGTTTCAAATGCCGAAGTTTGTGGCTCACCCCATTGCCACCCTCCCTTCTTTAGCAACTCAGTCAAGGGTCTTGCAATGTTACCATAATTCTTGACAAATCTTCTGTAGTAACCGGATAAGCCAAGGAATCCCCTCAGCTCCTTGATGGACTTTGGTAAGGGCCAACTCAACACACAATCCACCTTGGAATTGTCCATTGCAATACCTTTGTTACTAAGGACATGGCCTAGATACTCTACCTCCTCAGCCCCAAACTTGCACTTGCTCTTCTTGGCAAACAATGAATTGGCTCTCAGCAGTTGGAAAACTTCCCTCAAGTGGCTTAAATGAGATTGCCAATCTTGAGAGTAGATCAAGATGTCATCAAAAAAAACTAGGACTGTCTTCCTGAGGAGGGGCTTGAATACCATATTCATAAGGCCCTGAAATGAAGATGGAGCATTGGTTAGCCCAAAGGGCATTACCAAAAACTCATAATGACCTTCATGGGTTCTGAAGGCAGTCTTGTGAATGTCAGGTTCCCACATGCGTATCTGATGATACCCTGCCCTTAGATCCAGCTTAGAGAAGTATGTGGCTCCCCCCAACTCATCTAACAGCTCTTCAATTACAGGAATAGGAAATTTATCTTTAACAGTCAGCTGATTCAACTGTCTGTAATCAATGCAGAACCGCCAAGATCCATCTTTCTTCTTAACCATGACTACCGGAGAAGCAAAACTGTTGTTGCTGTCTCGAATGATGCCATTCTGCAACATTTCCTGCACCATTCTTTCCAATTCATTCTTTTGAATAGCCGGGTATCTATAAGGCCTGATCTTCACCACTCGGGACTCATCGAGAAGTGGAATTCTATGATCTTGCAGCCTCTTAGGTGGCAGGGAAGTAGGCTCTGCAAAAATATCAGCAAATTCATCCAGCAATGTAGTCATCTCTTCCTGAATTGCCAACTGTTTAAGATTGATCTTAGACTGTCCAGTCATCGTCAACAGATAGACACTAGGATGGGGAGGATCAGCCTTAAATAACACTGGTTGTAAAATCTTAGAACACAGTTGAGGACTCATGATACTCACAGACCCTGGAAAAATACCTTGCAGAACACCCCACTTCTCATTGGCTGATCGGAATTTCATAGTTAGCTTAGCAAAATCCCATATTATAGCTCCTAATTTTGCTAGCCACTGGATGCCCAAGACTGCATCACATCCCTTCAGAGGCAGCACCAGGAAGTCAGTCTAGAATTTGGAACCTTGGCAGCTCCAATTCAGATTCTTACAAATGCCTCTGGTGGTCAATTTCCCCCCATCTGCTACAGTCACCTGCAGTTGCTTATGCTGCCAAACAGATAACCCTAATGCTTTGACTAAGGCCGCATCCACAAAATTGTGAGTACTACCAGAGTCAACCAATATGACCACACTCTTGTTTCCAATCATAGCCTGTATCCTCATAGTGTCATAACCTGCAGAACCTAACATTGCATGCAAGGACAATGTAGGCATTTCCTCTGGAGTGGCATCAGCTAACAACGACTCCGGATTATCCTGACAATCCTCAAAATCTTCTTCTGCGTCCTCTCCTTCAATCAACAATTGATACAACTGAGAACGGGTGCACTTATGGCCAAAGCTATACTTAGCCCCACACCAATAGCACAACCCTTTCTTCTTCCTCTCCTCAATTTCAGCCGCAGTTGGCATCCGAGACCTCATAGAGGTGGAATGGGAAACAGCAACACCCCCTGGCTTAGGCATGGTTACAAATCCTGCAGAACTCACAGACTTTGAAATACCGAAAGTAGGCTTAACATTAGGAAAAATTGGTGAAGAAGGTTGAGGAGGTCGAACAAAACTAGAGATAGGAAATTGTTTCTTCACAGTAGGTTGAAGCATAATTTCTACTTGACTAGCCATGTGCAATGCATCAATCAGATTACGAGGACGTAGTAAGCGCAAGTATTGACTAATTTCAGTTTTCAAATTACCCACGAAAATACTAAGAGCATGCGATTCAAAGAGAGAGATCTGATTCAAAAGACATACAAAATCCTCATGGAAAGCTTCCACAGTGCCAATATGCTTGAGAGCAACCAATTCAGCCATCGGATCCTCGAAAATAGAAGGAGCAAATCTAGATCTGAGCCCTTGAAGGTAGCTAGACCAAGTCAGATTCGTCACGCCCCCTGCGTCTTGGCGAAAAAATGATGCCACTGCAACGCTCGGCCTTCCAACTGCAACATCACCGTGCGAACCTTCAACCCTTCTGGCACTCCCTCAGCTTCAAAATATTGCTCCATCTTCGCCCACCAACCCTTGAAATCAGAACCATCAAACTTAGGACATTTGAGTTGGAAAGATCGATTGGATCCACAGGAACTCGTTCGGTTGATGGACTCTTCACCCTCCACACCCATTTCCGGCCCCTGATCCTTGGGAGACGAACCAGGAGGAGGCCCCAAAATGCCCTTCTCCTTGTCATTGGTCGCATCTCTGGTCCCCAAATACGTCTCAAACAGAGTCTGGAGTTTAGATTCAAACTCAGAGCGAAACAATTGAAATTGAGTATCCATTCGAGATTCCAATTGCGCAACATCATGTTGAAGTTTCGAAACAGAATCCTGAAGCTCGGCATTGCTACGAGTCATGGTGCCAGGTCGAAGCTCTAATACCAATTGATACAAGTGAAATCGAAAGAGAGAAGATAAGAAGAAACTTGAAAGGAAATGAGAGGGTTCTAGATTTTTCATTCCTCATTTCGTGAATTACAACGGCTTATATGCAATTACAGATTGAACAACCAAATTCCTCTCTAACAGAAAATCTCTAACAGAAAATCCCTAGTATTTCGTTCGGATCACAATCCCTAACCAACAAAATGAAAATAAGAAATGCATATCAGAAACATAACTAAAAGAAATACTTAAACGGCGTCATCTGGTACCTACTATTCTCAGACTCTAAACGCAGCGTTTAAAACTTGAGTTTTCCCTCGTATCATGATACTTCTTCTCCCTCCGCGCATGAGGCCTATTGGCGTGTACAGGAAAACTTGGGTTGGATTTGGGGTTTCAAGATATCAATATTTGTTTTGGTCCAATATCAAGAATCGTTAAGGTAACTATCAACTTAAAATCTATGCAATCACTAAAATACTACACAGCGGGAGCGGGAGCGGCATGGTCTTTTTGTGCATATTCTCGAATGAAATAAAAAATACAAAGGATTTTTCTAACAGGTACTTGTGTCTGATGAATAAATAAATAAAAGGGTGATATATGCAGCGGATCACCTGTTTTAAACTTGCAATTGAAATAAAGAGATTTTAAAGTTAGTGAGAAAGAAGAAAGGGCACTTAAAATGGATGAAGAAAGGACACTTAAATTGATTGACATGCTTCATTAGTGGGCTAAGCATAGGACCCATTTGTTCAGTAGCTGAAACGAAGGATGTCACGACATGACAGCAGCGTGATTTCATTGATTTAATGATTCTATCCTCCACCAAGGTCACCAGTCAACACGTCAAAATGGTGTCGTCTCGAGATGGTAAATTTTTGTTCCTGCCTTGCTTGGCCTGGCCTATATTTGTTCATTAAGTTAGCTAGCATGCATTAACACGAATTGTTAAAAGTTGGAAAGGGACATCATAGCTATGCCTTTTTTGCCTAGTTAGATATAGGGCTTCCCAGACCTAATAACTCAGTGCAGAGCAGACCAAATTTTCCACTGGGTGGAGCTGCGTTTTTACTTTTTATTAAAATCATCAAACGGCATTGTTAATGCAACCAATAGAGCAGCTAGCACGGTTTAGGTGTTGATGAAAATGTCAAGCACGAGCATAATTTCCTCTACATATTGAGTACAAATATGCTACTATACTGCCTTTTATTACATTTCTGGCTTGCTTAATTTCATTCAATTAATTTCCACTTCTCAATTTCACTCTTCTTCCACTAAATATATTTTTTTAAAAGAAGTCCCTCAATGGCTGCCCAAGAAGAATAACAAAATGCTAAAGATGGGCAAAGTTGATGCCAATTCTCTAATGTCTTGGACCAAAAGATTTTGATTTTGATTATGTGGAAAGGGAACCAACAGATTGATATCGAAACATGATTAAATCAAATTCACCCCACAATTTTCTGCAATATATATAATTGAGGAGCTTTTCACCTAAATTATAAAAAAAATACAAGTCAATGCAGTTGTTACCTATCATGAAATGATATATACATATTAATAATAAGTTTGTATCCTTCTTTTTTTTTAAACTAAGTGTATTTACTGATGAAACTCGGTTTCACACCGTAAAGTGTTTAACAAAAATTCAGGTGATATATTCTATCTAGACCTATTGAGATAACCATTAGCTGCTGTAGCTAATAAATGGACTGCCATATTAACATTCCTAGGAACTCATGTAAACGAGCAAGATTGAAATCTATCAAAAAGTATTTACAGTCATCCAATATTGCTCCCATCTCATTAATTCCCGAATGTGCACCATGTAAACATTGCACTAATTGGAGGCAATCTATTTCCACTTCCACTAAGGTAAAACCCAAATGTGTTAACCATGTTAGAGCTTCCTTGAACACCATAGCTTCGACTATAAGTGGTTTGTAGTTTGATATAGCAAAACTAGAAAAAGTCCATTTGTGCCCTTGATTACTATACCATACGACGTGGTTCCCTAAGCTGATTGAATAGCTGCATCAAAGTTGCACTTCACTGATCCTGCAGTAGGGCTGGACCATCTCACAACATTGTCCTCTGCTCTATGTGGAAATCCATAAATGGCTGTCGACTCTTGGACTTGCTTCCACTCTTCGTAGTAGTGTTGTATAAAATTCTTCAATTATTATAATATCTTTGTTATGTGTATTCAGCATATTTTTAAGACTTTTGATTTTTTTTAAACTTCTATAGTTCATGGAGATGACAAACAAGTGAATATAAGATGAATGATGGCCATTTTTGAATAGACATGCCTATGTAGAGTGTCACACGCCCATGTTCTCTAGTTAAATAGTTGTATGTGTCAATTGTGTAAGTCTCTGGAACCATGTTAAGAGGGGCGTGAAGGGCAAAGACATACACGATCGTGTAAGTTATCGTGTTATAACTTACACGATCGTGTGTGATGGTCGTGTAATTCTCTATGACCGTATACATATGCTAGTGAGGTGGTGCTGAAGAGACACGATCACTTGGTTGTAAATCTGATTGTGTAAAGTGAAAAAAAAACTATTTCGTGATATAAAAGAGAAGATACGTAGGTTTTGCATGAGCGAGACACAAAAACAACAAAAATTGAGGAAAAACATAGAGAGAGCATGTAGTATAGTATTCTCGTCGATTTTTTATTATTTTTGGAATTTGATTGAAAGTTTGTTGATTCACTTAGCAACTTTAATTTCAATCCAAAAACTTGTGAGATGACTTATAGTTGTGGGGTGAGATATTAAACTTTATAAATCCTTATTTGAGTTTAGTGAATTTGCTTGTGGGTTTAGCCCGTAGCCTGTTCTTCTACACTAGAAGGTTTTCTATATAAACCTTAATATTTGCTTCTTTACTAAATTTCTTATTCTCATTCTAATTTGATGGTTAAACTTGAAGTGTGTTTTGTTATTGCTCTTAGGTTGACTTTAGGGAGTTATATTTTTTGATTCCTAACAAGCGATATCAAAGCCATCGTGATAGAAGGTGGAACTAACTTTATGAGCAAGTTGGCCTCAACAAACTACTATATTTGAAAGGCCATGATAGAGAACCTTCTATATTGCAAGGATCTCTTCGATTTTATTAATATAGACAAAAGTGTGAAGGATGATGTTCTTTTAAAACCTAAGAAGATGTCAGATAGAGAATGAGAGAAGATGAAGTGAAAAACTATTAGTATAATTCAACAATTAATTGATACTAGTATATTTAACCATGTGTCATAAGAAACTGATCCTTTAAAGCTGTGGAAAAAGTTATAGGGACTTTATAAAAGGAAGATTGCCCATAAGAAAGCCTCTATGATTAGAAGGTTTATAAAATTGAAGCTGAAAATTAGGAAATTTGTGTCAGAGCATTTGAGTAATTTCTAAGATATAATCAACAAGCTTACAACAATGAAGTTCATTCTTGATTACAAGCTTCAAGTCTTATTCCTATTGAGTTTACTATAAGATAGATGGGAGACATTGGTGGTGACGATAAGTAATCAACTCTTGAAGGTGTGCTTTCTTTGAATGTAATAAAAAAAGTATGCTTATTGAAGAAATCAAAAGAAAAGAGATGGGAGTTGAGAATGTGCAAGCTTTCATTGCAAAAGGCAGGGGAAAGAGTAAGAGAAAGGGTCCCAAAGGCCATGACAAGTTTAAGAACTGATCAAAGTCTAAAGGTGACAAAGACATGAAGACATACCACTATTGCAAAAAGTTAGGACACACTAAAAGGTTTTTCTGCAAGTGGAAGAGGGATAAAAAAAGTAAGATCATCATAATAATGGAGATGATAAGAATACAACCACAATAACTTTAAGTACAAATGATGAATTGTCCCTAGTTTGTGTGATAATTAAATTTCTCCATGTTAGTAATTCAGGTTCTGAGTGGCTAATTAACACAAGAGCTTCACATCATTATGTTCCAAAAGTAGAGTGCTTCTTAAACTATAAGAGTGGAGACTTTGACAGTGTAAAGATAGGTAATCAAAGTTTTGCCAAGATTGTCGATATGGGTGATATCTAAGTTCAAAAAATTTTTGGATGCTTATTGACCTTAAAAGATGTATGAAGATTTTAGCACACTTTTAGAGATAGGAAGTGGAAACTGTTCAAGAGAGCAATAACTATTGCTCAAGGAGAGTTATGTTACACATTATACAAAACACACTTAAAGATGTATGATAGGGGAAAAGTATACATAATTAAATAAGAAACTTTTTCAAATTTGTGATATCGATGATTGGGGCATATGAGTGAGAAGGGATTAAAGTTTATGGCTGATAAATCTCTTATCCCTGTTAAGAATACATCACCTCTTAATCCTTGTACTCATTTTTTGGCTGAAAAATAGCATAAATCTGTTTCAAGAGAATATCTATAAAGAAGATAGAGAGATTAGAGCTAATGCATTCAGATGTTTGTGGCCCAATTGAGGACGGGTTAGTAAGAGGTAACAAATAATTTCTTACATTCATTAATTATGCTTTAAGGAAGACTTGGGTGTACATGTTGAAAATAAAGAGTCAAGTATTTGAAACTTTCCAAAAGTTTCATGTCATGGTAAAAAGTGAAGTTGAAATAAAGTTAAAGTGCTTGTGAACACAATAAAGAAGAGTATAATTTCAAGATATTTGAAGAATGTTGTACAACGTATGATAGTAGATATGAGAAGACTAAACCTGGTACTCCACAATATAATGATCTTATTGAGAGGATAAATAGAACAATTTGAAGAAGCATACTCAGAATGTCCAAGTTGCAGAGAACATTTTAGGGTAAAGTAGTCCGAACTACAGTATATTTGATCAACTAAGGTCCCTTGGTTCCGTTAGATTTTGAGATTCCCAAGAGAGCATAGATAGGTTGAGATCCCACATATGACCATCTGAGAGTATTTGACTGTAAGATATTTAAACATGTAACAAAGATAAAAGATAAAATCTTGACTTAAAGGTGATACCATGCATCTTTGTTGGCTATAATGGTGATCAGTTTGACTTTAAACTCTATGACTCAAAGAAGTAAAAAGTTGCTACGAGTCAGAATGTGGTCCTCGAAAAGCACAAGAGAGTTACTGATCACAGTAGCTCATCCTATGGTGTCGTTATTTCTTCTTCATTATTTACCTCTGCTGAGTAGTTTGTAGGTGAAAGAAAAGAAGTGTGTGACCAAACGCACATTAATGGTGATCAAGTATAACCTAGTAATGATGAGATACCCAAACCACATCTAGAAGTTGAAGATGAAGTTGTTGAAAATAATGAGTAGGGGGAGCAACCATGTCTAACTACTAAAGAAATACAACTTCGACGGTTGATGAGTGAGAAAAGGCCTTTTACTAGATATTTGAGTTTAGAATATCTATCGGTTACTATTGAGGGTGAGTCTAAAAATGTGTAAGAGGTAGCATTTTATGTAAACAAATATCTCTGGCTTGTAGCTATGAAGGAAGAGATGAACTCTCTAAAGAAGAATGATACATATGATATTGTAAAGCTTCCAAAAGGTAATAAGGCCTTGAAGAACAAATGGGTATTCAAGATGAAGAAAGATGGTGACAAGCTGGTGAAGTGTAAGGCAAGAATAATGGTGAAAGGGTTTAGTCAAAAGAAGGGCATTGATTTTGATGAAATCTTCTCACTAGTGTTTAAGATGACCTCAATTCAAACAATATTATATTTGACTTCTTGCTTAGACCTTAAACTTAGGCAATTGGATATTAAAACTACCTTCTTGCATGGAGATTTGGAAGAGGAGATATACATGGAACAACTAAAAGTTTCAAAGCTAAAGGCAAGCAGAATCTGGTATGCAAGTTGAAGAAAAGCCTATATGGGTTAAAATAATCTCCACGGCAGTGGTATCGAAAGTTCGATTCTTTTACAATGGATCATGGTTAAAACAAACTTACCTCAATACTTGTGTGTATTTTAAGGAATTCACAAGTGAGAATGTTGGACCCCAAACTTGTTTTCATGATATTGTTAAGTATGAATTATGTTAGTTGTATGAATTATGGCAAAATTTGATTTTAATTGAAGTGTTAGTAGAAAATTAGGATTTAATTGAGATTAGTGTGGAATAATGTTTATGGAAGAGTAAAAATATTTAAGGGCAAAATGGGCAAGTTACTTAAGTTGGGAGGTTTTAGGCTTAACCAAGAGG
>JAOTIZ010000009.1:6574163-6593415 GCA_027123425.1 Erythroxylum panamense
CTATGTGTTATGTGGGTTTGTGGTAGTCCCTCAAGAACCGTCACGTGCACGTTGACCCAAGTATAGGCTTCTCCCGCCTGCCCGCTAGTGGCATGGAGCTCCCTCAAGGACTCCCTCAAGAATTTTACAGCTACACAGGACCATTATATGGGAATGTGTAGTGCGTCATGAATTTGGACTTACCCAAACCATTCTGCTATGCTTATGTGCTTATGATCTGTTAACACGTTTGATGCATACATGATTCAAAATTGCTCATGAATTGTTTGAAAATTAAGCATTTTGGGATGATGATATCTACTATTCACATGCGAAATTACTATGGTTTCGAAAATGTACGACGGCAATGAACTTTTGAAAATAGTTTTGCTTGTTTCTTTATTATAAATATGTTACCCACGAGCTTTCAAGCTCACCCCCTTTCTATCCCCATCCTCAGGTTATAGCTAGAAGATCAAGTGTTCGAGAGCCTAAAGGAATTGCGATATTTGCTACTTTGTATTTTTGTAATTAAGCCAATGGTGTGGCTTTTGATTTGTAAACAAAGTATTTTTTTAAACTCGATTGCTTGAGTAACGAAATGATAGATTTAAGTAGTTCAGTTATGTATGTATGTTTACATTGATTTAGAGCAGGTTGGTTTTTGATGTTTGATTGTCATGGGCATGCCACTATTGTGAAATGATGTCTATTAAGGGTTTATGGAAAGAACCCTATATGGAAATAGGCTCAAGTATTAATTATGACGGTCAAGTATGATGGTATTTTATTAAGAGGTTGGGCTTCGGTAACGGTGCCCAACAGCCACAAAATACCTTTGTAAGCTCAATTGCATTTAGACATTGTTCTAGTATATAAAACCATTTCCAGGTAAGGCTCTTAACATATAATTATTGCCTGAATTGCCTTCATTATTTAAGTTAACAAATAGAAGTGAAACAAGTAAACAAAAGCTTAAACAAGCTACAAATTTTTAACACTTTGTTGAATGTGTTTCATTACTACGCTTTATACCATGTAGCTCATTTTTCAACTTAAAATTTTCTGCAATAATTTCAGCTTCCAAAACATCTACAACATTTTCTCTTAACTTTACCACTTCAACCTTCAATAGATTAGTTTCATGGTATAACATTTTCTATATGTTTTTCAGCTCTAAAATAATATGTCTTGCTCTTGGAGAAAATCTTTGATTATGTCATTCATGAAATTCACAGACATTTTCACTCTTACCATGAAACAAAAAAGAGCAATTTTTTAGTAAAAATATAAACATATTCATATAAAAGAACATCAAAATGTACAAAATTATCAAAAATAATCGACAGCTATAAAACCTTCTTCTTGGATTTTCATTAGTCCAGGAAGTCCATCTAGGTACTTTTAAGTTATAGTAACAATATTTAGCTTCTCCATCATAGTCTCATTTAACTAGGTAAGTTGAAGAAATCAACTTGTGTGACCTTGAATCAAAGTTAGAACGCATTCTTTTACTATCAAAGATGAAAATTTAAAAAATTTCCAGTAAACCCTCGTTACAACTAAGAAAATAACAAACTAAATCCGCTAATTGACCTCATTACCTTGAAGATCTACTAATTGAGCTCTTTCTTAAGTATTGCTAACTGATGTCTTCAAAAATGTAATACAAATTGCGAAAGGAAAAATAGCTTTTATGGAAGAACATAGATTAATTCAAATAAGAAGAAGAAGAAGAAGAAGAGAGAAGGATTTTATTTAAAAAATGAGAATAGTGAAAAGGATAAAAGGCAATTTGGTAAGATAATTTGAAATTCACAAATTCAATATCAAACATAACGAAAATGTCACATAAGACACATCATTTAGACTTAACGATGCATGTATTACACTGCTAAATTTTTGTCTAAAATAGTTTAACATTAAGCATAATTAATAATGTTCAGACTTTAATTAAGTAGCTTAAAATGTTTAACCCCAAATTGATTAAATTGGAAGACGTTTGGCCCAAAATTGGGCATTTAGCCAAAATAAATGGGTTATGCTGATTACAGATCTTCGAGAACGAATAAACTTCTTTCTAAGGGAAAAAAGAAGAAGAGTAAACTTATTGATTTTCATGTAAGCAGAAAATGACTTAATGAGAGCGGTGCTCTATTTCATCGCTTTGCAGGTTAACTCATAAATAATTTAATTATTCATCATATTTTAGATTTTATTAAAACAATTGATATATAAATGGAATAAAATTCGGAAAAGGATGTCAGTACCTCATTATAATATGTTTTAAATATTAAATATTCAACTAAAAAAGTAAATTACAAAAGTTTATCTTTGTAGTGCTTAAACTAGCTGTTATTCCAAAAAACAAAAAAGAGTTAAACTAGTTGTCCCTGTAACGGTTGGGTCATGGGACTTTTGACCGTGGATTAGTTGACATGGTTGAATTGGCATTAAATTACGGGATGGATTTGTCACTTTCCTCAGGAGGTTGGGGCCCATATTTCTTAAGTGCCACCAATCTTAACCGTCCACTTCCAATCAACGGAAGAGCACTCATTGCTCACTTGCCACTCAATAATTACATTTCTGTCTCACCCTTCACGCGTGATCCCACGAAACGAACCATGTTCCTAAAACAGAAAAGCTTTCTTCTTCTTTTTAAAATTAGAACAGAAAGACATTCGTAAAAATTTCAACAAACATGGAATCAGTTTTGAATTTCGTTCGTACAAGTTGGGCAACCGAACCAAATAAATGTTTTATTTATCAGGTATATATTAGTTAGTAACAGCTTGTTTTAATTGGTATTTATAATACTGGTCATATATTATATTAGTTGTTATAATTTTTTTAAAAAATATAGAATTTATTAGCAAAATTTTAATTTTTTTTAAATTTTCCCTTCCACTGTCTTTTCTTCAAAAATTTTTAATTAGTTATTTAATTTAATAATTATTATAATTTTTAAATTTTTACTTTTAAAATAAAATAGATATTTTTATTACTAATAATAATTATAGATTAAATAAAACTTAAAAATGAATTATTTTATTTAAATTTATTTTAATCTTTTATATAATATTTATTAATAAAATATTTAATTTTTAAAATACATAATTTAAAAATTATTATTTATAAACTAATGTTTATTTTTATATATTTTTAATTATTAAATCAAATTTTATTTGAAATTTGCATATTTTAAAAATATTTTAAACTTAATTATATTTATTAATAATTATTAAATTAATTTTATAAATTAAATTAAATTAAGATATTCATAATTTTAATAATAGTTAATTTTAATTAATTAAATATAATATGTTTAAATGATAGTAATTAAATAATATATACTTTTGTTTCGTATTTCAATTTTACTTGATTGTTTTCTTATCATAAACTCTTGTTATAAATTATAATAATTTGATAGTTAAGGATATTTATTATTTTTATTGAATATTTTGATATAATTATTATTTATTATATAATAAAAATTAAAATTATAATATTTTAAATACTTTGTATAGTTATTAATTTTATATTTGTATGATGATGATTTATATAAATTGTGGTTATTATTTATATATAAAATATCTAAAAATTATTATTATTTTATATTAATTATTATAATTTTTAGAGACAACTTAAAAATATAATTTTATAATTCTTTTTAAAAAATTCAATAACTATTTTATAAATTAAAAAAAGTTCTTCATCGGTAACCAGTATTAATAATTACCAATACCGTACCAGAATGTGTACCAAATTCGTTACTGTACTCGCAATATTGAATCAAACACGCGTCTCTATATTTGGCTTTCCTCGCTCTCTATAAATTCCGCCAGTATTATCTCTCATAATTTGCTTGCAAGCTCATCAATGGCTTCCCTTCACTTCTCTGTTCTGTTTCTTGGGTTCTGTCTGTGGGTCTCTTTAATCTCACCAACCCAGTCTCAAAGCTGCAAGTCCCAAAGTTTCAAAGGCAACAATTTGTACGCTCACTGCTTGGACCTTCCCACACTCAGTTCCTACCTCCACTTCACCTACGATTCGTCCAATTCCACTCTCTCAATCGCCTTCATCGCGTCGCCGTCGAAATCTGATGGATGGATTTCGTGGGGTATAAATCCCACCGAACAGAAAATGGCGGGATCCCGAGCTTTAGTTGGGTACAAAGATTCCACCGGGGTCATGACACTGAAGACCTACAACATCAGCGGCTACACTCCCGACACGGTGGTAAAATCGAAGCTGGATTTCGATGTGTGGGACACGAGCGCGGAGGAGCAAAGCGGAGTCATGAGGCTGTTCGCGAAGATAAATGTTCCGGCGGATTTGGCCGCTAAAGGGACAGTGAATCAAGTGTGGCAAGTGGGGCCCAGCGTTGATGATAAGGGTGTTCTGACCATTCACGACTTAAACGGGGCCAATACGAACGCTAAGGGAAGCTTGGATTTGAAATCTGGACAGAGCACCGTTGGCGGCGGTGCGGACTCCAGGACTAAGAAGAAAAATGTGAGTTTGATTGATATTATTACAAGCTTATTTAGTTAGAAAGTTCATGTTTGACGATTTATGTCTACATCAGATTCACGGGGTACTAAATGCTGTGAGCTGGGGAATTCTGTTCCCAATCGGGATTATAATCGCTCGATATATTAGGACATTCGAATCCGCAGATCCGGCGTGGTTTTATCTGCACGTCACGTGCCAAGTTTCTGCCTATAGCCTGGGTGTTGCTGGATGGGCAACTGGTATCAAACTAGGAAGTGAATCCAAGGGGATTACATATTCTAATCATCGCAACATCGGAATCGCCCTCTTCGCTATCGCTACACTCCAGGTAACTCTAAATCCATTAATGGAGGAGCTGCAAATTAAAGTTATCGTTTTGGTTGATTTGTTTTTATCTGTGTTGGGTTGTGTCAGCTGTTCGCGCTGTTCTTGAGACCTAAGAAAGATCACAAATTCCGATTCTACTGGAATTTGTACCACCACGGTGTGGGGTACACGATTCTGGTACTAGGCATAGTCAACATATTCAAAGGTCTGCATATATTGCAACCGGCAAGTAAGTGGAAATCAGCTTTCATTGTGGTGATTGCGGTGTTAGGTGGGATTGCTCTGTTGCTGGAGCTGGTTACATGGACTGTGATTTTGAAGAGGAGGTCTAGCAAGTCCACCAAGCCATACGATGGACACAACGGACAAAGGAGGCAACAGCCACTAACATCTGCATAATTCACAATTGTTGCCTTGGAAGAGATTCTGTAACATGCGCAGTGATTCATTTGTTGATCAGCCTGTTTATAATACTTTATAACTGCTTTTTTTTTTCTTTTTCTCTCTTTTTTTATAAATAGTTTGTGACTTGATGCTTTCTCATACATAATGGTGTCTTTACTATTTATTTTTCCTAACGCATTTTATCCCGATTGACCAGAAAGCTAGGTGGATGACATTTATTCCAAGTGAATGCGTTTCTTTCTTCGTTCTACATGACAAATATGTGCAAAAGAATGACAATTGGCTCATGGATTTAAAGTTGTAATTGCTCCTCTTTTCTTACTCAATTGGCTCATGGAAGGATTATTTCATGCCTTCTTAGACCTATTCTCAAGGATTTCAACGACGTTTTTAGAATTGCCACCTCTTAGTGAAGTTTGATTTCTATTACAAGAATTAAACCTTTTATAAAAATAATTAACATAAGAATTTCTTCAAATCAAGTCAGAATTTAGAAGTATTAAGCAAGCAAAGAGTTGAGGTTTTAAATTCAAATTTCAAATGTAACCCATATTGATTTTGTTGGTTTCTTGGTCCTCCTCCCTTTCGATCTCACATACGGTTTGGACTAAGAATGGCGCTTAAAAGTTAAAAACTTCTCCTAAAGTGATGAAGCTCTCTCGAGAGTCAAGACCTTGCGTGGATGCTCGTATTTATATTTGTTTTACAATGACCAAGTCGAGATAAGAATTAATAAACAAACAGTATGGGGCAATTAATCGTGGTCAATGTTGTTTCTTAACAGCTCTATATTTGATATTCCTCTTCTACGCACACGCTTTTGGTGTAATACGAAACAGTACCTTGGTTATATATCTCATATCAAACATGAAAGAATAAGAAATGAAGAAATGTGAAAATATCTTATTTCGGTCTTTGTAATTTCAAACGAACTTTCTAAAGCCGAAATGACCGCAAATTTACCGCCGTCTTCATGGAAACTACTCTCCGGGATGTGGGTAAGGTCTTTCTACAGTTTTCTCAAAAGGTAAACTCTCTTAACGGGTCATAAAATCCTTGTGTTTACGATTGATTATATGAGCAACTATATGAGACCTTAACCTTTATATATAACTTCTATATCGAGCTTCTCCATCACAAGGCTGATATGAATCCGGTCCACACTAATCGGGATATTTTTTTCATCCAGACTTCGAACTGTTGATTTAAATCATTTATTGAACCACTTTATTATCTTTATTTGGATCAAATTACGTAACTTAATATATAAGTTATTGAAAAACTGAAAAATACAATTAATAATTGTCTAACTTTATTAAAAGGATAAAATTGTCCAACATTCTCCTCCTTGGACAAGCATTAATTGCAATTTTGATTCTAGTTTAAAAACAATTTAAAAACTTAGTTAAGTTACACTATTGTATTAATCGACTAAGTTTCCAAAACGAAAAATATGATCAAAAGATAATAAAAATCGATCATTATGTCCTACAAGGCTTTCGATATCGAAAAATATCAAATATATATGTCACGTGTGACATAGATCCAATACAATCACACAAATCTAGTACCTCACTAACATGAATGAGAAAATGGAGTATGGCAAACTAAGATGATACTTTTATGATCTAAATTATATCATCTTCATTTGTAGGTCTCGATTTGTCCAACTTTATGTTAAATCGCATATGCTACACTATATTAGAGAAATTCTGTTTTCTCTTACCGAATGCTAAACAACATTAGAGAAAACTTGTTTTTTCTTACCAAATGCTAAACTGCTTTAGAGAAAACCTTTATGTTCTTCAACTGAATGCTAACCTCATAACCTCTCTTTACTTTATTCTTTTGATACTATGCTAAAGACTATCTCTCACTAAGAGAGATAGATGCTACGACAGGTTTGCAGTTAACTGTATTAAACCTTTATAACATATACTCAATGTATGCATTCTATAAGAGGTCTGATGAGTGTTGAGATTTGTCCCGGTGAACTTGAATACTTAGCACAAAAGATGTTGTACAAAGGTCCTTTATGTCAAAGTTCTTGACCAAAAGTTGCTTAACTTCCTACAACATGGTCAAGTAATTTGACCTGAGTAATATATCATCCACATGTAGTAACAAGAAGATAACTTTGCTTCTCTTGACCTCATAGTATAAGCATCTTTTTAACTTTATTTTTCATGAAGACAAAAGAGGTCATAATCTCATCAATTGTAAGGTATCACTTTTAGAAGGTTTGATGTAAACCATACATTGATCTGCATAATGTGCAAACTATGTCAGTTCTATCTGGATCTTGAAACCCTTCAGGTTGTACCACATAGAGCTCTTCATAAAGGTCTTTATTTAGGAAAGCGATTTTGACAACCATCTGATATAACTCTATATCATCATGAGCTAAAATTGCCTTAATCACTCAAAATGTATCCTACGAGGATACGAGAGAAAAGGTAACATAGAGTCATCCTTTCTCTCTGAGTGAACTATTAGGCAACTGAGCGAGCCCATAAACTCCTAAACTTTATACTGAAATCCTTTAAGTCTTAAAACTTCATTTACAGCTGACAGGTTTGTAGTTCTGATGCAAATCAACTAGCTCTCAGATCTTACTATGTTTCATGACTTGCATCTCATCAGTGATTGCATCCCACCACAAATTTGCATCGGATCCAACAATAACTTCTGTAAAAGTAATTGAATTCGTAACATGTCTAATAAGATAGTCATGTTCACCTGATAGACTATGAAATCAGATGGGATAGTAGTCATCTCACTCTAGTGGATTTACTTAACCGTATTAGATTTTGTTCCCCCAGGAACCTTTATGTGTATAGGTATAGGTTCCTATTCCTTTACAGACACGTTACAAAGACTTAGATCCACTGGATCTAACTGTGTGAGTAGCGGGTACATGATAACTGTAGTATCCACCCTACTATCATCCAAAAGGTCAAAGGGCCCACCATTATCATAGACATTGTATTCTAGAAACTTAGCTATTTATGATTCCACTATTCTGGTCCCTCTTTCTCTACAGTAAAAGTTGTTGTTTTAAAGTGGTCAGTCAGGATATCTTATTAAATAGCAATGAACACAACAAGCAAACAATTTATCGTTATAATGATTATACTACTTCAATAGGTCAGCCCCATACATGAATGTGTGCAAGGATAAGTTTCCAAACTTCTAGATGATCAGGTAGAATAGCCCTGTTTTGCATCAACTTCTTCAAGTACTTTACGATGAAGTTATGCCTTTAGGCAACACACCATTTTGCTCAGAACTACTCGGTATAGTGAATTAATTCATTATTTCAATTGATTCCAAATATCTCACAAACGGACCTTTTAAAGTCCTGAAACACCATGTTTGTTATGATATTATCCTCCACGGTCAAATCTTACTATCTTGATAAAAATTTCAATTGGTTATCAACCTTTAGTTTTTTAAACAAGAACACATAACTGTAAAGAGAATAATCATCAACAAATGTCAAAATACATTTAGAATTGCACAATGCAACTGTATAAGGTCTTCCAATATCTTTATGTATCAGACTCAACAAGTTAAACGCATAAGTTGACCTTCTTCCTTATTAGTCAACTTACCCCTACAACAGTCAGCACTTGTTCCAAGATCATCATAATCTAGAATTGAGAAATGCTTTCCTTGATCAATCTCTCGACCTAGCTCTGGAAATGTGGCTTATACTTTTTAAGCCACACCATGTATGACTTCTCATTCATCAGGGTCTTTTTTTATAACTTGTTTAGCAAGATACGAAGAAGCATTTATCTAATTCAGGGTAAGACACATTCTATACAAACCATATGACAAGAAAGTTTTATCATTATGTTTTGCATTAAACAACAACTGGACAACAGAAGCATTAAATACAAAACTTTAACCCTCTTTGTCCAAAATTGGTTAAAAGATCACATATAAAATGTGTCAAGTAAAACCCAAATGAACCTTACAACAAGGTTCATTACATACATACTCTATATATATTATTTCCACTTCTTTATTGTTGTGAACCATCAGTTCCTCCTTCCCTTTAATTTGGCTTTATCCTGGATATAAATCACTACATTTGGAAACACCTTGATCAAATGTTCCACTATATAGCCACCAAATACGTAATGTGACTATTGCAAATTAGATTCATAAATTGATAAGCCAAGGAGTTACTTGATGGTCTTAGTCTTTCCTTTTAAACCTCATACTATTGGTTTCTTTATGTCATGCAGACCTTTACCAGCACTAATTTGACCAACATCAACCTGTGGAGAAGATTTGAACTTTTTACCTTTGAACTTAGCGGGTTTCATCTTTATCTTCCCTTTAGTTGCTTTGAGGGCTGTAGGAGTAGCAAACTTGAGTTTCTTCTCCTCAGCAATGCAATGGGCTATCAAAGCATTGAAGTCCCATTCCTCATTTGGTGAGTAATATGTCATCACCAGTTTACTAAACTTTGAAGGGACTGTATTCAGAGTTTGGTAAACAATGAAGACATCAAAAAGAGGAATATTCAATATCTTTAATCTAATGTGAAGATGAATCATTCTTGGTATATACTCCATTACTCCCTATTCTCCTGTATATCTTATGGAGAATAATTCTTTCATCAAAGTACTTGTCTCAACATTAGGTGAGAATGTGTACCTCTAGGAGACATTATCAAGAAATTCCTTCGCTGTGTCTGTGTTCAAAAGTCCACTTAACATATGGTCAGGTATGGATCTATTAATAGTCGTTAGATATAATCTGTTAGACAGGTCCCAAGTTTCATAGGCTGCTTTATAAACTCTCCAGCTCATGGATGTAGGTGGAGATGGCCTATCCATCTGTATGGCCATATTAACCTCAGCTATCTTCATAGGATTCAATACATCCTATGTGTAACATCCCATTACTTACGGAGAGGTTAGAATAGTAATAGGAGTGATCAATGAGAGCTTAGAAATGGATTTTTCATGCTCATGCATAATATGACATACAAATACACGTGAATAGTGAAAGTTTGGCACATGAAAATAATTGTACATGCATTCATGAATAATTCCAGGTATAATTAGATTGAGTTGTGATTTTTGAAAATTTAGTGAATTTTGAATTTATTTATGTTGAAAATATTATTAGTTAGTAGAATTGTGAGATTTGTAAATTTTGGTGAATTTAGGAATAAATTTCAAAAAATTATAGAAAATAGGGAAAAGAAATTAAAAGAAGATTTGGAGATAGTTGGATTATAAAGATGAGGGTTTAAGGGAGTTAGTTTCAAAAGAAACTAAGTTAGAGTTTAGGTATTAGGAAAGTGACAAGTGTCACTTAGTTGAGGAGCTTTTGGGCTCATTAAGGGTAGAAATGGAAGAAAGAAATGTAATCTTGCTTTTTAAAAAGGGGGGGGAACATGAATTAAGAAAGAGAAAGAGAAGTTAAGAAAGAAAAAGAAGAGAGTTTCAGTGGTTGAGATAAAAGAAAAGAGTTGAGCTAGGGTTTCAGCACTTTTTAGTATTGAGAGAGATTTTGAAGTGGGTCAAGAAGAGAAAAAAGAAGAGGGAGAGAAGAGCTTCAAAATGAGCCAAAGATCTCTTCATTTGGTAAAGAATCAAGGTAAGATCATTTGAATCTTTTGGAATTTTTGGAAGAGTTTTAGACCATGAAGTTAGGAAATACATAGGTTTAAGTGTTCTAGAACCAATTTTAGTGATTGGGTATTGTGGGATTTTGCTATTTGAAAACCCTATTGAGTTGGGGTTTGAGAATTGAATGAATTCAAATTGGTAGCGGAATGGTTATACTCAGTATTTTCTAAATTTGCACAGTGTAAAATTTTGAAGTCTTCTTCGTGTTCTGACTTTAGGGCAAAATATGGTTTAATTTAGGTTAAATTAGACAAATTTATCTTCTGGAAAGTTGTAGTTTATCTTTCTAGCTTTCCAACGATATATAATATGAAACTTTTGGACATCGGAGTCGAAAGTTATGGTCTTTATGAGTGGAGATGCTCAGGAGAATAACCTGCCTTGTCTTAAGAGTTACTTCATCTTAAGTTGATTCTGCTTCGTCTTAAGGGTCACTTCATCTTGAGTTGACTCTACTTTGTCTTAAGAGTCACTTCTTCTTAAGTTGACTTTGCTTCGTCTTAAGAATCACTTCGTCTTAAGTTGACTCTGCTTCGTCTTAAGTTGACTCTGCTTCGTCTTAAGAGTCACTTCGTCTTAAGTTGACTTTTCTTCGTCTTAAGTTGACTTTGCTTCGTCTTAAGTAGACTTTGTTTTGTCTTAAGTTGACCATTTGCTTTTTCTTAGGTTGACTTTTTGCTTCGTCTTATGTTAACTAAAACTTCTTCTGGTCTAATTTTGACCCCTTATATGATAGAATTTGTCTTTTAGGTCTCATGAAAGTTGTAGATCTCGAAGTGTTCTTCAAAATCATTCAAATAACACTTTGATCCCATACCTATAGAGAACGTTATGCTAGTTTCCTCGAAATAGGTTCAATATGATTGAGGACAGAACCTTATTTGATTCTTTCAGCAATAACTTTGTCATCCGACCTCCAAATGGAGAGATTCTTAGACCAATAGATTCCTAACACATATTTATATCTCTCCATAAAAATTGGTAGCATTATGAATTTATTTGGAAAAGTTTGGTTGAAAGCAAGTGAGGGAATCTGTTGGAATATTATGAACTGATGTGATTCCACTAAACAAGTTTGGCTATTTTGGTTATACCTAGATCTATAGGATTCTAAATGAGATAATTTTTAATTTGGAGTAAATTAAAGATATAGGCTTACAAATTATCTGAAGAAGTTGAATTATGATTCAGTCTTTAAGATGCTTAATTTTTGGAAGGAAGTTATGTATAGTATATTGTTTTGGATAAGAGCAGTCCAAAAATGTTTGATGCATATCTTTCAAATTACTAAACCAAATTGAGTGATTTTGGTGCCAATGGAAACAAACATAGAGGAACACTTTTCTAGAAGAAGGTATGACCAATTATATCAATTGCACTCTCTGATTTAACATGAACAGTAGGCCAGAAAGAGTATCTTAGAAAAATCTGAAAATAAACCAATGAGAAATGAATTATGATTTTAATGGTTTTAGTGAGGCATAAACCTAAGTATAAATTATACTTAGATGAGTTTGATATGAGAAAGATTTTTGTGAAGAAATTGATGGAAAGATACCGAGATTGTCATGAACATGTATGTACATAATTCATTTCATACATGTGCATTATTGAATACTTATGATTGTGCAAATTGTGATATTGTGTATATTATTTGTGATAGAGGAGCAACTGGAACATCAACCTCCAGATGTTGCCGGATCTTCCAGGCATTAGCTTCGGGAGCAACTTGTGAGTAACCTAGACAGTCTCACTTAATTACTTGTTTGCTCAAATTATGTTTTGAATGATAATGGAATGTGTTTAATTATGAATTCCGGATAGAAGGTCCGATGAATGTGAACGTGGATTGAGATATTGAAGTGCTATTTGAATGTGAATATAAAGACCTAATTGCCTTATAATATGAGTAATTGTGGTACATGCATTCCATACATGAATGCATAATGAGATAATGACAGTTGTGACCAGAGTAGCCACCGATCAGAGCTTAAAGCTTAACGTGTGCAAGAGCCTCGAGCTCAGACAGTGATTAAGAGCCTAAGGCTCACTATGTATAAGGAGTCCTGTATTCTCATCAGATAAGGGATAGCTGGTAATGAGCCCGATATTCAAAATTAGATATGAGACAGTTTAAGCACTCAGTCACAACAACGTAACAATTAGAAAAGTGTCTCCTAAGCATTCCATTTTGATAAGTATGTTTGATTGATTGAAATGAGTAATTGGCTATGCTTGAGTGAAAATGTGTTACATGATCTATTATGCAAAATCGTGAATTACATGTTATGTGAAATGGTGTGTTGATGAATTGAGTGAACCATCGATGATGGTTACCTCATTGAGTTCGCAAAACTCACCAAAATTGGAACGTTGTCTTTTCAGGACTGAGAGACGTCTCTAGCTACTGAGAGGCTCTACCAGTCGTGTAGATTATGGTTTGGCAAGAGAAGTCTTGGCTCAAAGGTCGGTCAACTGAATTTTAGGGACATATTAGATAGACTTTGTATACTTTTCTCTTTCATGTAGTACTTTTGTATTAGGTTTTGATGATGTACGTGTTGTAAGTGTTGAAAGATACAATGTAGACTTTCGGTTTTGTGAAGTGAAATGAGGAAAAAGTTGGTTTTAAAATATTGTGATTTGCTTATGATGCTTTATAAGTGAAAAATGATATGATGCCATATAAAGCGAATATAGTGATCGAACGTAACTCGCCCTTATCGTAAGATATGTACCAGAATGACCTCCGGATGTCCCGGTGTGTACCCTGCAGTAAGGGGGCGCTACATTTGGGTGATATCAGAGTATGGTTTGACATCTGTTGGGACATATAGGAATATTAAGCATAAAGCATCATGAGAAGTGCGGATAATGATTGAAGTTATTGTTTGTTATAGGTCATCCGCTCTAGGTGATCAGATTGATCAACCAGCTGACCAAAGATCGGTAGGAGCCAATAGGAAGTTCTCGGTACTTCGATCAGAGGAGATGCCTCCTAGAGTTCCCAAGAGAAGGGAAAGGAGGTATGATAGGCTGCAGAAACAGGGAGCTGTGGACTTCTATGGTAGCACAGATCCCGCTGAGGCCGAGGGATGGTTAGAGAGGACAGAAAGGGTATTTGATCAGATGGACTGCGAACCTAATGAGAGGTTCGATTATGCAGTGTCTTTACTGCAGGGCCCAGCTTACCAGTACTGAAAGATTGCCCCAGGTAGTACCACCAGGCCTTGCCAATTGAAGTGGGAAGACTTTTTGAGGGCCTTCAGAGATTACATTCCTAAAGTCTATTTGGACATGAAGATGCAGAAGTTCTTGGAATTGAAGCAGGGTAGGATGTCGGTGGCTAAATATAAGGTTCGGTTTAATGAGTTGATGGGTTATGCCACTGCTCTGATCCATACAGAAGAAGACAAGTGTAGGAGGTTTGAGAATGGACTCAATATGGAGACAAGGTTGGCACTTTCAGACCTGGGTACTTTCATTGAGTTGAGAGCTGCTTCGATCAGAATTGAACATATACTGAGAGAGAAACAAGCAGAGATTGGGCAAGGATCTAGTATCAAGAGGTCTAGTGAGAGTCAGAGTAGTTCTGGCAGAAGATTCAGTAAGTGACAGAACAGAACCTTCAGACCATCAAGTGGATCCAGGCAGTCAGGATCTAGGCAGAGGAGTACAGTACAAAGTCAGTTTCCAGTATGTGAGCACTGTGAGAGGAGGTATGATGGTGAGTGTTGGAGGTTGACTGGAGCTTGCTTCAAATGCGGCTCTATGGACCACTAGATCAGAGATTGTCCTGCTACCTTGGGAGCTCAGTCTGGTGTGAGTGGGCGATCTAGGAGTGATGCTACGATTCAGCAGAGTAGAGGTAATGGACTTGGACAGAGAAGTCGAGGTAGAGGCAAAGTGAGCCCTAGGAGTTCTTCCATGAGGACTAAGGGGCAGGGTAACCAACCACAGTCCCAGGCCAGAGTCTATGCTATGACTAGGCAGGAGGCTCAGGACTCATCGGATGTAGTGATAGGTGCACTTCTCATCTATGATTTTGAGACATTTGCACTGCTAGATTCAGGATCCACACACTCTTCTATCGCACCGCAATCTCAAGGGAATAATAGGCATAATTTTTATGGTAACATGTAAACCGACCCACATGCCTATAGAAGCATGCATGAAGCCTTTCATTCATAGTAGGCATCATATATATAATCATAGTAAGACTTATCACCACCTTAGGAGAACATTCAGTGACATTAATGTTCAAAGGAAGATTCCATACTATGCCTACACACAAAGAGGTAGAAGAAATGCATATATGTATCATCATCACTCATATAACATGGTATGTCGTTTTTATGGTAAGTATATATATGTTGATAGATTTTGTTTTCTTAAATAAAGAATATCAAGCAAACCCTTGAAAATATAGGCTGGAAAGAAGAAGGAATCTAACAACCAAGGAATCAAGCTTATTGGGGTCCTAAAATACTTTCATTACCTTGGTTTGTAAGGTTATTAAAAAAGAAAGAGCAAATGGTTTGTAGTAGAGATAATAGTTATTGAATTTAATTTTATTATAGATTTTATGCATTTTATTATGATGAATCTAACTTTCTTGCCTCCTAAAAGGTCTAAAAGATGTTATAGGGTATGGAGAAGTTAGCCACTAAAGACTTTTTAAAAGACACAATTATTGAACCAAGTGAGAGAGATGAGAAGTCTCTAGTGGATTATAAACTCAAGAAGAATTTTCATTCAAATATCTCATAAGTAATATTCAATATGAGGTAATTATTAGTTCAACAACAACAAGAATAAAATCCAGTGAAAGTGTCACTAATACACGGGGTTTTAGGAGGTCCAGTTGCATGCAGCCCTACCCCTAATTGGTAGAAAGTTGTTTCTAATAGATTCACATAAAAAACAAACAAATAAATAAAAATAATATATAATATGCATATGCATATATATATATATATACATATACATATATATATACATGTACATGTACATGTACATATACAAATTAAAATTATAAAATAATTCTAATTAAGCATAAAATAAAAATAAAAATAGACATAAAAGATAATAATAAAAACAATAATAAATAAATAGATAAAAACTTATAAATAAAATAAAAAAAGTAATAACATAAATCTTTGGTGATAATTGTTTGTATTTGAATTACAAATAAAATATTTAATAATTATTTTTAAAACTACCTAGACTGAGAGATTATTGTACAAAATGAGGATATTAAGTTAGAATTTATATTGATTGGGCAACAATTTTCTAAATCATTAAATAAGGATAAGGTTTATTTTCTTGATTGACTTTGTATGCTTAAAGTCTCTTTTAAGGTTTTTGATAATTATTGATTTATACTACTATGACCTATTAAGTGTTTCGATGGCTAATATGAGTTGTAAAGCTTTTTTTCCTTAAAACACATCGTTCGACTAATATCTTATAGTTCCAATGAGTTTGTTATTGTCTAGTAGCTTATCTGGTCGCTCAAATAGCCACATTAGTCAACCAATATCCTTCAATAGTTGACTAATATCACTTATAGGTTAACTAGTATAGTCAAGTTTTAGAACCAAACTAATTTTTCACCATGCCTCCATTGTTTACTCTTTCCTCTCTATGAAATACCAACACTAATCGACGAGTCAAGGCATACAGTCGACCAGTCCTCTAAATTTAATATCTCATTTGCCTTTTCTCTTTTATTTTCACAATTTTGGTTTATATCTTTCAAAACCCTAAACAATTCACTCTTTCTCTTAATAAATATCATCCCCTAATTGCATAAAAATCTTATTAAATCGCATTAATTTGACAAACTTGTTTTTTTAATTTAATAATTTGGATTTTAAAAAAAATCTTAATTAATAATCTTTTTATTCAAATTGATGCCTTTATAGTTCAATTTTAAAAGGACTTAGAGATTGTTTCCCTTTTTAATTATATTGATACATCTTTGGTTTTGTTCAATTTTGGTATTTTGATCACTTTTTAATGCTTCTATTTTGATTTTTTTGGGGCTTTATAATTTATATAATCTTTTATAAAATTAATTGTTGGATATTTGCAATTATTCTTTTATTTTTTACAATTGTAGCCACTAATTTTGTCAAAAGTTGGCCTTGATGTTTTAGTTGAAATTTTCAATTTAGGCATAATACAAAAATTAAGGATTTTTTAAATCAGACACAATTAGAGATGTTACTATCAAAATTGACAATTTGTTTTGACTCATTAAATATTTAATAACATTTTTCAGTGTAAACATTTTATCAGTCTTAATCAAATATGTTATAATTCTTTTTACTAAGTTAGCATGGCGCAAGACACTTTACATTATCTATTTTTGGTTAATAGATTCCTTGTTTATGATTCCAAAAAAGGGGGATAAAGATTAGTGATATTAAATTTAAGGGAAGTTATTATTTTCTCCTTTTTTTATATTTCTTATACTTTATGTGATATGCTTATGAATATTTATATTACCTATATGTATGGATATTACTTTGATTTTGAATATCTTTTATTCTTGATATTGAATTATATTTTATGTATGAATTAAAGGGGAGTTGATCATTATCTTGATAGTTGTTTATGTGCTTAATTTCATTATTATTCTTTAATACCACAAATGTGTTGTGATAATTAAAAAGGGGGAGATTTGTTGAACTAAAGGAGGTTCCAATTGATGTTTTGATGATAAAAAATATAATTACTACTAATGTATTTATTATTTTGTTAAGAAAAGTAATATCAGAACAAAATAAAGCAATAAACTTAAGAAGATAGTGTACGAAGTTGATAAAAGAGAAGTTGAAATTTGCTATCAATGAAATGAAGATCAAAACAAGAGCAAAAGAAGATCAAGGTTCATCAAGTTCATTTCACATATTGTATCATTATTTGTAAACTCACTTTGTTAATTTGACGATCCAAAAGGCTCACCATACATTATCGTTTCGTCTTACTTTATTGCATGAGTCTTTACATTCATAAAAAAGCATTGAAACTTTTTATTTTAATATAAAAACATCTTCACCTTTCAAATAATCTTTGGTGAACATTTTGAGAAGTGTTTTAATCATAATTAGTTTTGAGTATTTGAAGTTGTTAATCATACTTTAGGGTGATTAGTTGACCTATAAGGGTTAGGAATCAGTCAATATAAGGTAAAGTTGTTTAATTTGAAATAATAAGATTTTGTTGTAACATTAGTTGATGTACCAATTGACTAGTCTATTATATTGGTTGAACAATATAAGTTACTAGTTAATGTACTTGTTGACCAATCTGTCATATTGTTCAACCAGTATACGTTATTGGTTGATGTACTAGTTAACCAATCTATCATATTGGTCGACGAGTATAGGTTATAGGTTAACTAGTGTTCCAATGGTTAGTGAATCTAGTACTCTAAATACACACTGGTTGATTAATATCATCAAACATAGTCATTATAATTGCTAGCTCTTGGCTCTAATGGCTATTTTGAGTTCCAAAATACTATAAGTGTTTTCTTACTGATTTTAACATCAAGAAGGTTTTGGATATTGTATACACACATTTTAAAGAATTTTTCAATCATTTGATCATCATTATGTAATATTTGGATGAGTGAACAAGTTTGGAGTTATTAAGTGAATAAGTGAGAAATTTTTGAGTTGTAATACATTATTAGGATGTTGAATCCAAGAGGAATTGAGGTTCCTCTTCACATTGGAAGAAGATTGTAAGAAGAGTTCTACTTTATCGAGAAAGATTCTACAAAGGTTTTTTTTTTACTTTGAAAGAAGAATTATAGTGAAATTTCAAAAAAAAATCTTAGGATTAGAGAGTTGTTTGCCGAATTATTATAAATTGGTTTGTCTTCCCCATCATCTTTAAATTATTGTCCAATTGATTAATTAACTTAAATTAAGCAAATGTCTCATTCTTATTTATATTGATTGTTGTTAATTGAATACTTTTGTTAGACCCCGAATTTTTCTTTTATGATGTCATTAAGCGTGAATTGTGATTATTATATGTTTATGGTTTAGTTTGATTTTATTGGGCTTAATATTGGTTAATTGGAGTATAATCGAGATTTATTAGGGTTTAATTAAGAAATTAGAGGATTAAAATGTGTAAGGGTATTTTGGGAAGTTTACTTAAGTTGGATTGAATTTAGGCTTATGAGGAGGGGTAAGTTGGTCTTTGACCATCCCCTAGGTTTTTAAAAGACCTAGATATAAAAAGGAAAAGAAAAGAGAAAAGAAAATAGAAAGAAAGGAAAAAGAAGAGTTTGTCGCCGTCGGTGAAGGAAGGAGAGGAGGAGGAAACTTTTGCGATTTTGTGGACTT
>JAOTIZ010000009.1:6666631-6681310 GCA_027123425.1 Erythroxylum panamense
TCTTAACTAATTCTAGATATTTTATTATTATCAAAACACAAAGGGATTTAATTTGTTAACCACCATTGGTCCAACAAAAATAACATATTATACATCATTGTAAAGCTATGCAATTTCTTTATAACTTTCATGTAGACCACTTAATCCAATTTAAACCACATCAGTCCAGAATTTGCCTCAAAACATAGCATACACAATCCTACACTTAAGAGCATTTTCAAAAACAAAATAAAATACCCTTAAATTCAAATGGTCATAACTTTCAATTCCGACATCAAAAACTGTCATACTTTATGGCGATAGAAAGCTCTCAACAGAAGCTACAAGTTTTATGAAGACCATTTTCTCAAATTAAGCCTAAATCAACCCAGAAAAATTCACAAAATTTTCTGGTCAAAAATTCAACCCTGCTACTATTCATCACAAAAAGTCAAACTTTCTTAATTCTCCAAATTCTCACACTTTCACTCTTTATTTCTTGATTTTCAACTTCTATTTCAATCAACTCATTCACTTTAACTTTCATAAACCATACAAATCTACTCAAATTTATAAACTAATCAATTCTTTTTCTCATCAATTTCCTTAAAGCACAATAACATCTATAATACAACCATTTCAATTCTTGCATTTTTCTTTCCTTTGTGTATGCATAATTCACCCCAAAATTCTCCTTTAATTGCCATATAATAATTTTACATTTCAATCAAGTATCGGGGTCCAACACATTCATTAAAAAGGTTATAGAAGTATCTCTACCATCTACTTTTGATGTCATTTTCAGCCAGAAGCATTGTCCTATTTCATCTTTTACATAACGAACTTAATCAAAATATTTTTTTTCGTTCCCTAGCTTTTTCCAACTTAAAATATCCTTTTCTCCATCTTTATTATTCAATCATTGATAAAGTTTCTCATAAGCACTACTTTTAGTTTATGAGATTATTATGTTTGCCTCTTTTTTGTGACTTTATATCTTTCTCTATTACCGACTCTCTCTACCATTATGGAGCTATCCCATAAAGCTCTGTAGGTAGCCTTCCTAAACTTAAATTTTTCTTGGACATCGCCATTCCCCCACTAAGACTCCCTCTTACTACCCCTCAACACTATGTATGTACCCAAGGTCTCTACTGCTAAATTCCTTAGAAGTGTTGCAACTCTCTCCCAGATCTGGTTAACATCTCCTACCAAACTTCAATCTTCTCCACAAATTACTCAATGCTTAAATTGTTTCACTATATCCCCTTTAAAATTCTACCATCTGCTTTTAGTGCACCTCTTAATTCTTCTTTTCTTCCTCCAATCCTTAATAAAAATATCCAAAACTAGCAATCTATGTTGAGTTGACACAGACACACTAGGTATCACCTTGCAATCCTTGTAGTAAGAACAATCAATCCATCTTATTAAGAAGTTGTCAATTAGAGTCTTCATAGTTCTATTCTTAAAAGTCACCAAATGCTCCTTGTTTTTCTTGAAGAAAGAATTGGCTATCACCAATTCAAAGGCTAATGCGAAATCTAACAATGTTATTTTGCTATCATTCCTTTCAACATATCCAAAACTTCCATATGTTCTTAAGTCCATATGTTCTTAAGTAACCATCCAAGGTTGACCTTATATGACCATGAAAATTTCCACCAAGAATAATTCGCTGACTGGGAGGTATTTACTGAATCACCTTATTTAGCACTTCGCAGAAATGACGCTATATTTGTTCATCTAACCCTGCTTACAAATCGCATTTATAACATCTCCCTTCACTATAATTCTTAAGGACATAATCCTATCATTAGTCCTTTCTACCCTTACAACATGTTGTATGAATTTCTTAGCAACCAAGATACCTGCGATATTTTGTCGTCTCGACTCTTGTCCACCTTATCTCTTAAAAGCATGCTATATGGATTTTATACTTGTCTAAAGTCTCCACTTATTATAAAGACTTTCTCGTAAGGGACTCGATGTTCTAAGAGCCCATTTGTAATCTATCAACATCTTTTCTTCTTCTAAACCCTAACCTTATTAGAGGATTAACCCTTATACTCACATCAGGGCTCCCAGCCACCACTCCTCTCTAATGGCCAAAACAAGCTAAAGACAACATGCCTAATAAGCTCCTAAACACGTCCCTAATGACTCTAGTAACAACCAAGAAGCAAGATTAATGCTTATTCATAAACAGAGCCAAAATCAAACCACTACTAGCGATTAACTAACTACAAAATGCTAAAGCACAAGATAGAACGTTAAAAATGAAGATGATGATAATGATGATCATAATAATAATAACAATAACAACAACAAAAACAATAACAACAACAACAACAACAACAACAACAATAATAATAATAATAATAATAATAAAGATAAAGATAAAAACAAGTATGTTATGTGAGGGATGCCACAGACCAACTTTGGCTTTACTTATTGTATTTATTATTGTTCTCCTAAAATGCCTCTATAAAGAGAATCAGGTTGATTGTGGCTTAACTCCGCCTTTAGAGATGTACAGTCAGTAACTCCTTCTATTGCTCCATGTTAAAACAATAAATACTCCATTACTTGCAACATAAAAAGACAATAAGTGCAATTATTGGAAATAATAACTAAATAATTATTAATAGTAATTTAAATAAATAAATAATAACATACTAACAATAATTACTAATTGAATGAATTAATAATTAATTCTTAAAAGGCAAGACTTAAAATGAAAACTAGAAAAGGAAAGGAAAGTTAAAATTGTCTTGTTACAGTAACTCTATTGAAGGGATCAGACCCTAATAGCCAACAGTTATTACCCAGTCTAACTTGATCGTTCTTCTTTCTATGTGAAGACTCAAGCACCATTGCTCACCATCTACTCGTCAGTTCAGTCTTGTTGATCGTCGGTACTACTTTAATATGCTCAATAATCAATATGCACTAAAGTGTACAGATTAAAAAGAGAATAAGACAATGCAGATTCCAGGAGATGAAGCAGCAATGATCAAAGCAATGGCGAACCCAGTTTGCCTTGCCTTTGCACTAGACCCCTGAATACCTTGATAAGAACAAAACATAATCGTAACTGGTTTAGTCTATTCCATGGGTCTCTCTATCCTACATAAAAAACTTTATATCCAGAGAACCAGAATCACATAATAGACACAGAACTATAATATAAAAAATAAATAAAAAGTTACTTAATTAATCCTTACCAGTAAAGTAATCACTAGGAGTTTGATGGCAACAAAAAAATGAAAAGCAGTGTCACCAAAGACATGTAGTGGAAAGTTTAAAGGAGAAAAAGGGCAGGCGATAAGACACAACAGAGATATCCAACCGAGAGAAATCCTGTCAAAGTATGGCTTTAAATTGTCGTAAACTATAACTGTGGTAGCAACCTTTCAGTTAGTGTTGTTTTATGTCCTACAACCAATTGGTTTATGTTTTATAGTCAATTAGTTTAGATGAATTTGATAAATCAATGATAAATCCTTCATGTCCTAAAAATGCACAAATGCCTTTGATATTATTCGATGGTGGAAGCTTCTCAGTGACCTCTGTTTTGATTCTATCCACTTCTATACCTTAGCATGATATCTTATATCCCAAAACTATACCCTCGTGCACCCTAAAGTGGCATTTCTCTTACTTTAAACCTAAATGTTATTCATCACATCTTTGAAAAAATCCATTAAAACTTGCTAAACAATGATCAAAATAGTCTCTAAGGACTAAAGAATCATCCATAAATAATTTCAAAATGTCCTCAATCATAACTGTAAAAATAGACATCATACACGTTTTAAAGTTGTTGGTGTATTACAAAGACCAAACATGATCCGTCTATAGACAAATATTCCATATGACATGTGAAAGTGGTCTTCTCTTGGTTTTCTAAATAGATAAAAATCTGATTGCATCCTGAGTATCTGTCAAGGAAAAAACCAAATGCATGGGCAATTTCCCTTTCAATCATTTCATCTAGAATGTTAAAGGAAAATGATCCTTCTTAGTCTTCGTGTTAAGCTTCTTGTAATCAATGCAAACCCTCCAAATTGGGACTGTGAAAGAGAGATCAACTCACCTTTTTCACTCTCAATCACTATTATGGCTCCTTTTCTTTATACACATTGTAGTGGACTAACCCATTCACTATCCAAAATAGGGTAAATAATACCCACATCCAATGGCTTCACTAATTCTTTCTTAATCACTTCTTTCGTGTGAGCATTTAACCTTCTTAGTCTATCCCTCACCCTTTTACTTCATTTTTCAAGGTTAACCTTATGCATTACCTCATTATGACTTTTGCCTCATCCTAATAGCTCTCATCCTCTTCCTAATGGTATCTTCTAATCTCTTTTCTTGTACCCCATCCATCTAGTTTGAAATTATGATGGGTAAAGTTTGACCCTCGACTAGAAAGTTATACCTAAGATGTGTAGGTAAAGGCTTCAACTCGAGAGTGGGTGGTTTCTTATTGGAGGGTGCCACAGTTGCTTCCATTCTCATTAAGATCTCTTGCTTCCATTCTCATAGTTGACTAAGTTTTACTACTTCAGTTTATAACATTGCCATTGAATTCATAGTAAGCACTTCTTTCTAATCTCTAAAGATTGTTTATTGCGTACTCCTCTCTAACATTTATAGACAGTTGTTATTTTCCATCTCTTCCATTAAATCATATGCAGCATTAACTATTTTCCTCATTAGTGAACCACCATCTCTTACATCCATGGTACCTCATATTGGTGGATTCACACCATTGTAAAAGGTTTGCAAAAGGAACTCTTTGGGCAAGTTATAATATAGACAACTCCTTTATAACTCTTTTAATCTATCATATGCTTCATATAGTGACTCCCTTTTGCTTTGCTAGAAAATGGTTATCTCCTTTAGGATCCTAGTGGTCTTTGTTAAGGGGAAATATTTAGCTAAAAAGGATTGCACTAGGTGCTCCTATATTATGAGATTCTTTGGGTTAAGAGAATTCAACCATGCCTTCGATCGATCTTTAAGTATGACTAGAAATAACCTCATCTTGGTTATATCCTTTGCTAACCCATCATATCAAAATGTGTCATAAATCTCTAAAAATTTGCCTAAACAAGAAATAGAATCCTTATTAGCTAGTCCATAAACTGGATAACAAATATTTAATAATGCCAGTTTAATTTTGAAAGTGTTGGTCTACATTGGTGGTCTCATAATTCGTTGTTGGTAAGCATTGAACCCTACCCTTATGAGTTCCATAAATTTTTCTTCACTGTTCTTTATTATTCCTTTCCTCGACCATTGTTCCCTCTATTACTTCTTAATGTCTCACTTTTCGAATCTCCCTCTCTTGTTTTGTAATGTTGAAAACTTATATGTCTATTAGTTTGCTTAAAATTCTTACAAATCTTCACCCATATTCACATAAGAAAAATTTTCAAATCCTTAAATCAAGGTAACTCAAATTGCGTTAGATGTTATAAAACAATCCATGACAACGACACTAAAAAATTTATTTGTTGCAAGTATACATATTGGATCTTACAGCATAAAAATTATCATCCCATGAGGACTGTAGTAGTCACCCAATAATTCTTGTAAACTATTTTTTAAGTAATAATAAGATAAATCACTAAAATTTAAGCTAAAAATAAATAATTAATAATTAAACAATGTAATAAATAGTAGTCATTTGGTTGATTGATAAATGATGAAAACTAGGATACTTCTATACTTATTTGTTTTCACTTCACCTTTTTAATTTAATCTACTTAATACATCAAATAATTATGATTATCCTCTCTTGAGATCTAATCAGAATCCCAATAAAAATATATAGAAATTTAATTATGACTTTTTGAACTATTAAAAATCTTCCTAACTGTAAAGTTGGACTTAAAGAAATCATAATGGTAACTAATAAATAGTTAAGATCTTTCTTGAATTGCTATTAATTAGATGTTTATAGTTCCATTGGGGTACTAGCCCTCACTGTTCAACATAA
Organism: Erythroxylum panamense; assembly: GCA_027123425.1. Classification (NCBI taxonomy): domain Eukaryota; kingdom Viridiplantae; phylum Streptophyta; class Magnoliopsida; order Malpighiales; family Erythroxylaceae; genus Erythroxylum; species Erythroxylum panamense. Next base: position 6,672,624 of record JAOTIZ010000009.1, read on the forward strand.
CACAAATAACCTAATCTAATCTCTCAATTCAAATTGAATATAAAGCAATAAGCATCACAAGCATATTTTATTAAATAAAAAATGTACAGTTTAGCAAATAAATCGAGAGTAATTCCTGAAGAGGAACAACCTGTAGATGTAACTATATATCCCAATTAAGTCATTATTAGCATTCAACAATAAGAAGGAAATAAAAAAAGGAGACTAGAGAATTGAATCTGGATGTCTCTCTTTGTTACCTTAAGATGGAATTCAACAGTTTTTGTTCTTCAAGATGTGCTCTTTTTGATCTCCTCTTTGGAGTTTCCCAACCTTTTTTTGTGTTTTTCTCTTACTTTTATACTCTGAAGCCTTCTAGTCTTTTAAGGGTTTTTATGTGTTTTTCTTCCAAAAATTGCTCCAAATCATCAACAGCATTAAAAAAATCCTGACTTGGAAAGCCTTTTTCATGATTGTGCATTGGCTTTCTCCATCTCTCCATTAGAGACCCCACCAACCTATTGTTTCTTCATACACGATTGTGCCATATGTTGTTCTCCAACTCCTTCTTCATCTTTTCTTCCATTTTTCTTGTCTCCACTCATCATCAAACATATCAAAAAAAACTCCTAAAACATATAATTAAGATTACTTATTGCCCTAAACAACAATCAATCAAACAAAACACGTAAAAACAATAACAAAACACAAATCTAAGCCCTATACCTATAATTATCTTCTAAGAAAACACTAAAAAAAACACACTTTAACATTTGAAACACACATTACGATTCTCATATATCACTAGCCTCAAGATTGAAATTAGCTCTCAAAACCATCATTGATACTAGCCAAGGAGCTTTCCTGTAAGGCAAATCAACAGGAGACAAAATTCTTATGGCACAAGAGTTGTTCAGGAACTATAATAGGAAATATTCTAATAAGAGTTGTACCTTGAAAATTAATTTAAATAGAGCTTTCAATTTAGTATATTGGAAATTCATACTTGAAAGCCTTAGAGCATTTGGATTTCCATCAGTTTTCGACAATTGGATAAAGTAAAGTGACAAAAAGTTCCTTTACCATTTTAATGAATAAAGATCCTACATAAATTATAAAGGGAGCTAAGGGGTTGAGCAAAACCCTCTATTACCATACTTGTTCACCTTGTGCATTAAATTTCTTATAAGATTGACAATATACACAAAAGGATCAATAACTAAACCAATAGACACCTCTCATACATTGGAATATTGTCATCCCATTGACTTTATGCAATATGAATCTTATAATTATAATCTCATTATAATGTCATTTTCAATGTAAAATTATCTCATTGACTTTATCATATATATCTAAATATATACAAGATAAAGAATGCCTTTAAATAATTTTTCATTAAACTAAAAAAACCAAAGCAATTGGTTGTAAGGCATAAACCAATAACCTCCCACTTGAACTAAGACAATCGTTTAAGTATCTCATAACATATCACCTTATGATGATTATTTTACTACTAAGATAGTGGCTTGATGAGAGAATTCTACAAGATTCTGTATAGTTAGCACTTGCTTAAATCTTACAACTTCTATCTTAATTATCATTATAATTAGGAAAAATTGTCTAAATATAAACTTAGATCTTTGATAAGACTTTCACTCCTTTGCATGCCCAATGGCTCTAATATTCCATAGTTCGTTATTGTCTTGAACAATTTAAGGAGCTACTAAAGAACTTATTGATCCAATTATTCATTTCCACTAAATGAAAAATGTTTTATGGCTTAATTAGTAATCATTGCTACGCTGGAACCTTTCCAATCTTAAATCATTTTATACTAAGTAAATAAACCTTAATTAGGATTTACTTCTAAAGTTATATCTCTATCATCTTGAACTCAAATATCAACTCATACATAGAGTAATGGATATCTTTAATAATTCACAAGCATCTGATATCTCAAATACTAAACATCTTTAATACATTACCTTTTTCATATCTGACATGAGTTGTTCCTGGACAATTATATTTTCAACAATTAAAAGTCAGAATTGTTTTTCTCTATGAGAAACATATCTCCACATACTCCCACTATAAAGGACAACTATAATCCCACTAAACTTCTTGTATACATAATAAATTCACAATCATCTCCAAATCAAACTCTTTGAATTTATCATGAAAGTGAATCTTTCAACGTCGTGTAGCCTTTCAACTATACATCAAATGCATCAATAAAGGCACTATGTTCCAATTAGATATATTGTCATGAGATTTGAATCTTTCAAATTTCATCTTACTCCCTCTACTTAACTTGAGAACCATTCTCTTATAAGTATACATTGAAACAAATAATTTGTTCAATAGATCTGTAAGATTATATTCAACCTTTTAGATATCTTATAACCTTTTATTATCTAATTTAGTTCTAAAATTAATGAATAATTTATGCTTCGACTAAGCGTTATATATCCTTAAATCAATAACTTTCACTCTTTCAAAGTCTTAGCATTTCATGAAATCTTGCTAATTTGATTCAATTAGAACTATAGAAGGTAAGTCATTATATTAGGTATAGCTATAGAAGAAATAATATTGCATCATACAATATCTCATTTTGTGTTTTTATCCTTTACATAATAAGTCCAAACTCTTCTAAATTTATTTGAGAATGTATTCACTAGAGAATCTCATTCCTTATAGATAACCAAAAATTTAAAACTCATCATAACGATCTCATTAAAGTGTTTCATTATACTCAATGCTTAATTTCTATGTAGATTTAAACAATTTGAACTTTCCAAAATGTTAAATCATTATTTCATTTAATAAATATGACTATATCTCATAAATTAATTAGTAATATAATGAAATACAAGTATTATCCTATATGAATTGTTATTCCGTCCAATACATCACATGTATAATTTTAACAATTCAATACCATCATCATCCTTTCAAGAAAGGATGATTTGGTTATTTTTCAACTAAACAAGTTTCATAATTTTCATACGATTCATAATCATAAGGATACACATATCCTTGTATGTAACTTTATGATTATCATTATGTTGATTTAATTAACATGGCATAAAAGGATAGACTCGGTTACCCAATTTTGTGGTCTTGGTATTTATATCAAGTATAAGTCTCTTTTGATCCAACACATAAAACTATTTGTATAAAATTGGATAAAGTACTTTTACTTAATAATATATTTCTTATCATTCTTTGAACATTATAATAATGTTTAATCAAAATTCAGTATCAAATACACATAATCATTAATTAGAAATACATATGATCTCTATCATATCAAGTATAGGCAAGATAAGTTATGCAATCATTTTTCTTCTTATGACAACTATTATTATACTATAGTAAACCCTTTAATTGATGTCCATGTTTATGCTTATAGTAGGCTAAATTAAGTGGAACAATTCCAATAAGATACTATACCTTTCAGCTATACTCTATGCAACCTTTTGCATCTTGTTATCATGATGTTGACACATATCTTACATGTTATTCCGTTAGTCAATTCAAAATTTCAATACATTTTTTCATTTATAACATATATCTTAAAACTTCAATTTCAAATCCTTAACAAAGATTAATGGCCAAATAAAATAATGGGCATACATTCTTTTATCTAACTTTTGAGAACTCTTCTCAAATATAACCTTTGTCCATGAAATTTAGTTCACTAACTTAGTATGAACTATACTAAACAAGGTGAGTTTCACTTAGAACAAAATAAATGTAAGAAAGCAAGCAATCAATTATATGTCAAGACAACTAAATGAGATTAGGACTTTAATCATATATTTGGTTACTTCCACTATTTTATTCGAAATAAGAGCCCTTACTACTATTCAGAAAGATTACTCTAATCTTTCTAGTGGGCTAGGATCCCATTCAAGTATAGTTGATCTTGAGTTTACTCAACAAACCAACTAAATTTAAATTAGGTAGATAACAACTTTATCAATCACATCTCACGTGACTCCTAGATCCATTAGGTAACAACTATTGCCAAAATATATCTTATATATCATTCCTAATCCTGCCTCTAAATTCATGTGATAATGAGTTTGCTTATCCAATTCACACAAATTTTGTTAAGTAGAACCTACTATCATAAAATTAAACATGTTTGGGTTAAAGCAGTCTTGAGTTTGCTCAACAAGTCTACAATAAACAAAACTCTTATTTATTCTTATAACAATAGAAGGCAACAATCATGTTCTCAACATGTACCTGATATTTTAACAAGGGATTTTAATTTCATTCATCTCATTAATCAAAAAATTGCATGTAAAATATCACATATATAAAACATACAATTTAACATGCATCCAATATATATATCAACCATATAAATAAAGCATGCAACTTATACACTCATAATCAAATTATATGCATAAAACATCAAGCTTCATTTGATTGTACTTATTGATCTTCATAATCTAAAATAATATTTCAACTCCTTAGAAAATTCAAATTAGATCAAACTCATTGATTCCTAAACGAATTAAATTCCTATTCTAAAAAGAAATTTAATTTGATTTGAAACAATTTTCAAATCCAATTGGAAACTATTTCCAATTATCTTTTCCTTTAATCAAATTTAATTGAAAACAAATTTCAATAAATTATTATACTTACTTATTATAATTGAGAAAGCTCCTTTTCAAAATTATACAAGTAACATATTATAATCCCATTAGAAAACTATTTCTAATTCCATTAGAAAATATTTTTCCTTGATCAGAAAAAATTGAATAATATTTTTCTAAACAAATGAAATCATAAATTTAATTTATCTCAGTTAAAATTGAAATAAATAAATTTAATTAAGAAACATCTTTCTTAATTAGTTAAGAAAACACTTTTCTTATTTTTAAGGAGTCTAATTAATTAATTTCAATCTAATTGAAATCAATTAATTCTAATTTTAGAAGCCACTTTTCTAAAATAAATTAGGAATCAAAATAATTATTAATTTTAATCAAATTAAGAAAAATAATTACCTTAATTTTAAATTTTATTTTTGAATTTAAAACTCTTTTAAGTTATAAAAAGATAATGAATTATTCTAGAATTAGGTTACTCGTAATCTAATAACCAAACAAGCTTAAACAAACAACCCATATTCAAAGTCTAGAATAGCTTTATCCTCATTACCAAACACTCCTTATTCGAACTCTTGGAATAACTTTATCATTGTAACCAAACACGTCTATCTTCTTCATCTTAAGCTGATTTTTCTAGCAATAATCATGCCAATAGCAACTCAACATTTTCCAGTTTTTCAATGCCACAATCATCAAATGCATACAACACCCCATTGAGCCTTCTCCAAGACTCAAGCAAAACCCAAATACAAAACCAATACTCAATAGTTGCACATGAAGCATGCTTATAGGTTTCGAAAACCCATGTTATGACAATTGGTTTAATGCTCAATTAAAAACAAAAAACACAACAAGCAGAGAAGGATTTAACTATGGGGTTTTGTGTTTTCTAGAACTTGGGTTTCTAACTTTCTAAGTTTATGTTTTTATGAATGCAAAAACACAAAGACAACTCCAAACACAAGCAACACCCAATACCCAACCAAAACCATAAATCAAACCAAATTATGTTTTTAAATCAAGGAGAAAAGGATTCCAATATGGACGTAGTGTTTCCAGATTTCAGTTGAGGAATTTCAAACCCAAGTCTTACTTTCAATAGAAAAGAAGAGATATTAGTCTTGATTCTTTAAAGATGATGAATTTAGACTCTACCTACTCATATAGGATCCAAGCTTTTCCCAACCATTAGCCGGTGACTTATTCACCAACACAAAACGCAACTGTCAAGCCTTCTCTAAGACTTAAAACAACCAGTCAGAAAATTAGTTGCCCAATAGCTACCAAAAATAACCAAATACACATATGGGCAATTTTTCCATAGTATAAATAACAACAAAACCAACACCTATTCGGTTTCTCCACGTTCTGGGTTTTCGATTGAACTTTTCATGTACAAACACAAAACACAAAAACAACTATTATTTTCTAGAAAACAAAAACACATCGTGAAATAGAAATCACAAAACAGCTAAAGAATGAGGAGCAGTTCCTTCAAGGATCATATCTTATTTGTTTTTCAACTCCAGATTTTTATCAATAACAACCAAACAACTGAATCAAATCATAGAATTAAAGGTCACTTTAATACCACCGTTGAAAAATCGGGTCGAGATCTGATCCTCACTGTAGTAAAATAATTATGAAACTTTTTTATATTTCAGTTTTCTAAAAACTAAGATCTCTTTAATTCTATAAAATGATTAACACAAATCATAATAAAGCGGAAACTTAATTCGTACCATATTCTGAAGCTTGATCTTTATTTTGCAGTATCCCTTGAATCATTTTCGAAATTGATATGTCTCAACTACCATAGCTGCATAAGTATCCGGCCTCTAATGGTATCTACAGAATAGGTTGAGAGAACTTTATAACTCTTATAGAGAGGCTTAAGCAAGAAGTGCTAGCTCCATAAAACTTAAGCCAATTTTTAATAAGTTTTGGTCATTTTAGTAATTTAATTGAAATTAGAAACTTTAATTATAATTACAAATAATTCTAATTAAATACTAGTTATACCCAAATAAGATTCAATATCTTATATTGATTCGTACTTATTAAATATCTCATATTTAATCATAAAGTTTCTCAAATTTTACAATCAAGTCCAACTTGATTAAATTAACTTTGCTCTCTTTAATTCATTTTATATGTGAGACCCATTAGATTCCCATATATGTTAGAAATGATTATAAATTCTAATTTTAATTCTAATTCATAATTAAAATTAGATAAATTAAAACCCTTTTAATTTATCTATAGTTCTCCAATTAAACAATTTATAATTATATATCAAGATTGGTATCTAGCAAATCATAATGACCACCCAAATATTTACAAATGTCAAAGTAGATTTTCATATAATTCAATCCTTTCATCATACAATTTTTCAATTAGACATAAAGTATGAAATTAATATCTACTATATTTTGAGTCTAATCATATAAGTTCTCCGTTATTAGCTATCGAATCAATTAAGGACATTTGTATATTATTTACAAAGTATCATTTCACCTTGGCCAAGGATTTCTCAAATTAATATTAATCAAGAATAACTGAGCATTCTCCCTAATTACTTTAGAGTGGTGAATCATATCTTGATCACTCAACAACCTCGATATAGTTCATGCTACATCCAATAACTACTAATTAAATAACTCATGATTAAATAGGTAATAAGTAGTATTAAAACATACCAATCCCTATACAAGATAACTTTGGTGACCTCAAGTCAAAGGATCACTTATACAATCATCCCAGCGAGAATTTCATAGACATATAAGTAATGTTTCAAATAAATTTCTCACATTGGGTCTGTGAATTGAGCTTGTTTTCTAACAAACACTCATGTTTGTTTAAGTATCTCTACACTTTAGCCTATGAGATTGACTACTTCATTCTTAAGGAAAAAACAAAATGTGGGTTAATCTTTTTATGTTTTATTAATGTCTAGTCTTAATAGAACAATGGCTAGAAACAAATTTAGGAATAATAAATAAATACAATATAAATCTCATAATTATAATCTCATTATAATTTCATTTGCAATGTACAATCATCTCATGAACTTTTTCATATATATCTAAATACGTAAAAGATAAATAATGTCTTTAAATAATTTGTCACTAAACTACAACCAAAACGATTGACTGTAAGACATAAACCAACACTTTATACTTTGGTGCATTGCACAGGAGACTTGCCTCCAATAGACTGTGCTCAGTGCTTAGCCATTTTAGTGGGCAATTTCGCCAACTTCTGCAACAACTGGAAGGGTTGTACGACTCTATATAACAATTGTTACGTCTGATATGAGTTGTACCCTTTCATCTTCCCTCTTCATTCCAATCCTTCCTTACTTGGTACTTCAATGGCAATAGTTTATCCATAGACCATGTATCTCATGTCCTAAATAATTCTCATTTCTCTGTAACGGGAAGGAGAAGAGTGAATGAAATGTTTTTCTTTGGGTAATCTTTTTTCAGAAGGTATTTGAGATATGCATATTACCCTATGCTGAGTATTGGTTGATTAACTAATGTATTACGACATTCTATTCCAGGGTGAAACAGGATTAGCATAAATCTGGCTTAGAAAGTACCATCCTAAGGACAAATCAGAAAGTGGTAGGATAAGCATAATGAGATTTGCCCTGCAAATCCTGTTTTCTTACTTTAGCTGCCAGAGCATGGTTTTAAATTGCTGTAAACTATAATTGTGGCAGCAACATTGCGGTTAGATCCAACTCATTGTCGTGATTTATCGTAATTTGTTGCAATCGCAATATAACTCAGCAGTCCGCAATTAAAACCCTTCTACAAGAGTGATGTTTAAAGGCTTAGTTTGGCAAAGAAACACTACAAAAAAAAAATATATTCTGCGACGTTTCACTGGTGAAACGTATAGAAAACTGTAACCTTTCCTGACGTTTTAGAAACGTCAAGAAATGTAAGAGTTTTTTGCGACGTGGTACTCAGACGTCGTGGAATGTAGGAAGTAATTGAGACGTTGTATTATTGAAACGTGGCGAAATACATCTAACGACGTCTTTATGAAGTAGACGTCGTT
>JAOTIZ010000009.1:6732938-6743129 GCA_027123425.1 Erythroxylum panamense
AATAATTGAATGTACTTATACTGTTAGGCCTTTCAATAAGGTATTAGAGCTCGTTTGTTTGGATAATTTAGGATGATGCTCAGTTCTGTCTTTTTGCTTAATATGTTCAGTAGATGTCTAGCCCTACTTTAGGTTGAAGGAGCGTGTCAAGAATTTTACATCGGATAAGTGTGAGTGTATTTAGCTAATTATAATAATGTGCAAACCTTTCATCTCAAGTTAACTTTTGGGAGTGAGTTAGGTTTTTCAATAATTTCCAACCCTTATATGTATATATATATAATTAAATTACTTTTAATTTGTCACTCTCTAATTTATTAAAATAAAAAATCAAATTTCATTTACCACTTTATTCTACAAATTTTGATTTAATAAATACATAAAAGATTAATTCTACTAATTTGATTGATCATAAGCTTTGATTTGAAATTTTGTGTCAAAAAATCAACTTAAGCTTTAACGTTTATAGCTTAATATAGCATGAATTTTAATGTTTTGAAGTGTTTAAATTGATCTTCAATATTTTTACAATATTTTAATTTTGACTCTAAATAAGCAGAAATTTTTGAAAGAGTTAAGGTTCTATCAGTTACAAGTAACGCCAATATTGGCATGATAATATTTTTATATATTTTAAACTATAGGGCTCATTTATTAGCAATAAAACTTACTTTGATTTAAAAATAAAAAATAATATTTATGTTATAATTAACTCATAGAGATCGAGAAGCTTCTTGCATTATTTGAGACAGCTCTAATAACAACGACAACCAACATAGCGTTGTCGTGCATTTGGTCTATGTTGGTTGTCACCCAAAAGAGTACTTAGACAGCGATGTCCACCACGAACCTAATGTAGTGACATGTCTTAACTGATTGCACAAGGAAACAAGTTATGGTGATCCACGTTCGAGCTTGTGCAGCCGCACTCTGCTCCAAGCTGCAGTGGCCATCACATCAATTTAACTAATAATCCTCTTTAATCTAACTTTTTGATTGTGATTGTGTTCGTAAGTGGACGTCAACGAGATAAGGACTTGATACCAATCACATCGGCGACTGTTCTAGCATCTATGCTGACATTACGATGGTTGAAATTGAGTTCTAAAAGTAAGAAAATCAATTGTTTAACAGCTGGCCAAAGTAAAATTACAAGCATGCTTAGATGAATCATTATTGTTTCAAATCTCACTACATTCCACAAGTTAAATAATATTTATTTCAAATGTAATGGGATAAAATTGTTCCTTTGTAATCGTAAGATCATTTCGTTCAAATCACGAAAATATAAATTATGTATATTGTAACGTTTTCTGTAATTCGACAAGGTAGAAAATTTTATGTGTGGATTACATTAACTTTTTAATTGTTAAGGACCCGTTTGGTTCCACTTCTGTTTTTCTGTTGTTGTTTTTAGTTTCTGTTTTTTGTTTTTTGTTTCTATTTTTTTGCTTAAAAAAATGAAATCCTGTTTGGTTGAGATTTGTAACATAAAAACTGAAAATAAAAACCTATTTTGTTGAGATTTCTAATAAACTTATTATTATTATTATTATTATTATTAATTTTTAATAAGTTATTATTATTATTATTATTTATTGTTAATAATAATATTATTAATTATTGTTATAAAATTTCTATTTACTATTTTTAATATTTTTATTTTTATTTTTATTTTTATTATACCAAATTAATTATCTTATTATTATTATTAATTATAAAATTTCTACTTTTATTATTATTATTATTATTATTAATTGACATAGAAAGCAGTGATATGTTGGTTTTCTGTCGAAGAAAACATGTTGTCAAAATTCAGAGAAACGATATTTTTCGATTTCTGTAAAACTGTTGCAGTTTTTTTTTATTTTCAAAAACAAAAAATTACAATAGAGTAAGCCAAACACGTTTTACTGACCTGTTTTTCTTTTTACAAAAACGACAACAAAAAAGAGAAAAAAACATAAACAAACAACCCAAACATAAAATTTAAAAATTGAACTAAAAGTTGGATGGTTTAAGGTTTTTATAGTTGAATCATTCGAACCAATTGGAATTTTTAATTATTTCTATTTTGTGGCTTTAAGGATCGATGTTAACCTACATTTTTGCTAATTATTACATTATCAATTTTGTAGTCACCTTCTCTGTAAATAATAAAAGTTTCATAATTGAAACCTTCATTGGTCTTGATTTTAAGAAATGGATGTAAGATGTGGAATTTGCACTGGATATGACAAATAGCAACATGGCCATGGTTAAGGATAGGTCATCTACATCTACATCTATTAGCTTGGAGGCTGAGAGAGAAGCATATGTAGCCTAGGAAAGGTCAAATAGGATGTATTATTTGACCATAAAGAGATCTATTCCAGACCATCTGCTAAGTGGACTTTCAGAAACTAACATAATAAGGGATTTCCTTAATAATATCTCCCAAAGATATAAGATATCTTTTAATGCTAAAATAGGTACCTTATTACAAGAATTGTACTATATGAGATATGCCAGAGTAGGGGGACAGAGGGAGTACGTCATTAGGATAGTCCACCTTTAGACTAAGTTAAAGGCATTAAATATTTATATTCCTGATACTTGAACAGTTCACCAAGCTCTTAATAAACTTCCATCAGAGTTTGGTATTCTAGTGACTTGCAATTCTTAGGATGAAGCTTAGGATATAAATGAGTTGATCACCTGTTATGTTATTGAAGAAGACAAGCTGAAGAATACAGGTCATACAACTTTATCCCTCTAAATCTAAAGGTGAGAAATCTAAATTTCCTCCATATATAAATATTGGTCAATCTAGTGTTGCTAGAGGTCTTGGGGATGTTGTAAAGAGTATAAGTGTTTCTTTTATAAGAAGAAGGTATTAAGAAACTAGAACGCCAGTAACTAAAAAACCTGGAAAGAAAGGCAAGAGCTATTAGGTAACTCCTTGGCTTCTATGATCTATGATTCTAATCTTGCTATAGCCACTTCAAGTTATTAGTGGCTAGATAGTGGAGCCTCTAATCATATTGCTTCCACAACGCGGGGATTTATACAAAGGAGAGAGACGTATAGGGAAGAGGAAAATTTGATAATGTGAAATAACGAAGTTAATGTAATCTCTATAGGGGATGTTTGTTTGAACCTTGATATAGGGTTCAAGCTTGTATTAAATGACTTGTTTTATATACCATCTTTTAGAAAAAAATTGATCTCTGTATTTGCTTTAGATAAAGAAGGTTATATTTTTGTAATTGAAAATTCTATTTATAGTTATCTTTTAATGCAAAGCATATTAGTACTTCCTTATTATTAAATGATTTATATCTAATGTGTCTTGCCCCTAATGAGATGTACGCTTCTTTATATATTGTTGAATAGGTCTTTAGAAAAAGAAAATTGATAAAAGAATTATGATACATGTTATGGTATAAAATGTTATGGTCATATTTCTAGAGATAGAGTTAAGAGATTGGTTAAGAATAACATTATCCCAACTCTAGGTTATGAACATGTGTTAACTACTGCAGGGGTAAGTTGACCAAAATAAAGAAAAGAGATCAACTCGTGCTTCTGGCTTATTAGAACTTATACATATGGATATATGTGGACCTTATAAAATTACAATGTGTAATTTAAGATATTCTTGACATTTATTAATGACTATTCCTGTTATGGATATGTGTTCTTGCTTAATAACAAGTTTGAAGTTCTTCAGAAATTCAAGATCTTTAAGACTGAAGTTGAGAACCAATTGGGAAGGTCAATTAAGATTGTTAGATCTAATTATCAAGGTGAATATTATGGTAGACATGGGCTTTCAGGACAAGAAAAAGGTCTGTTTGTCAAATACATAGAATTAAGTGAAGTAGTATGTCAGTTCATAATGTCAAGTAGTCCTGAGAAAAACGATGTGGCTAAAAAGTCGAATCATGATGAGGTCAATGCAAAGCATAACTAATTTACCTGATTATCTTTAAATACTACCTTATATATACTTAATAGAGTCTAAGAAAATCAATTTTAAAGACGCCTTTTGAACTCTAAAAAGGGTGGAATCTTAGCTCACTCATCTTCGACGTTTGATAATCCTTATAAAGATAACTTGCACTCTCATTCCACTTGTTGTTATTTTGTTGGATATTATGACCACTCTAAAGGATATAGATTTTACTATAGAGCTGGAGGATCTAGAGTAGTAGAATCATAAACAACTAAATTTCTAGAACACAATGTTTGTGATGAGGGTGGTGCATCTCATCTTGCTGAGAGTGGTCATTCTCACTCTTTAGATCATAGAAGGTTATATATTAAAATTATTTTATATCCATTACTCATACAATTAGAATTAGTAGATCAAGGTTTTGAGACTATACTAGTATAGAGATAGGAACCTATGCTTGTACAAACTGAAGTTCCTAAGGTACAAGAGCCTACGAAACCAATTCAATTAAGAAGATACATTAGAGTAAGAAGACTTATTATCTCATAATGAACTAATTTAAATAAAAAGATCCACTAGAGTGAGAAGACCTACTATCTCATCTGGTTACATAGTTTACCTAATTAAATAAGACTATAATATTGGACATGTAGCAGATCCAGTTACTTTTATAAAAACAATTTCTAGACCTTATATGAATTTATGGTGGGATGGAATAAGGGATGAGATGCAATCCATGAAGCATAATAAGTTGTAAGAGCTTATGGATTTACCTTATAGCTACAAACCAATTAGTTGTAAATGGATTTATAAGACTATAAAGGACTCTTAGGGTAAAGTTAAGTAGTTTAAAACTTGGTTAGTTACTAAAGGGTTCACTCAGAGAGAACAGATCAACTTTAATATTGCCTATTCTCAAGTATCCTCTAAGGATGCATTTAGAGTGATTATGGCAATGATGGCTCATTATGATATAGAGATACATTAGATGGATATCAAAACTACTTTCTTAAATGGAGACATTTGTGAAGAGCCTACATGGAACAACCTGAAGGATTTCAGGATTAAGAAAAATCTGACATGGTTTGTAACTTGAGAAAATCCATATATAGTTTGGAACAAGCCTCTAAAAAATGGTACCTAAAGTTTGATGAGGTTGTTACCTCATTTGGCTTTGTGGAAAATAAATTTGAAAGATTTTTGTATTACAAGGTAAGGGGGAGCAAGGCTATCTTTCTTCTTTTATATGTGGATGATATCTTGCTCATATAAAATGACTTGATCATACTATATAAGGTTAAGTAGCTTTTGGCATTTTGACATGAAGGACCTTGGTGAGGCATCCTTTATCCTAAATATTCAAATTCACTAAGACATGTCTCAATACTTGTTAGGTCTCTTGTAGAGAGCCTACACTGAGTGACTACTATAAAGTTTTAATATGGCTAATTGTAAGCCTATTGCAGTACCTATCTCTTATAGTGAGAGATTATCTTTGGAACAATGTCCAAAGAATGATACAAAAATAGATGATATAAAGAATGTGCCTTATTTTAGTGCAGTTGGTAACCTGATGTATGCCTAACTATGCATTAGAGCAGACATTGCATTTGTTGTTGGATTATTAGGTAGGTATCTTGTTAATCTAGGAATAGAACACTAGAATGCATCCAAACGAATGTTGAGATATTTGAAGGAAACTAATGATTATATTTTAACATTTAGGAACGTCAACAATCTAGACTTATAAGTTATACAAATTTAGATTTTGATATGTTCCCAGATGGTAGGAAATCCACATTAGGGTATATTTTTATGTTAGTAGATGGTGCAGTATCGTGGAAGAGTGTCAAGCAGACACTAGTAACTTCCTTGACTATGCATGTAGAGTTTATGGCATACTATAGGGCTACTTCATAGGCAGTGTAACTTAGGAACTTGATTTTTTAGTTATCCATGCTTGATTTAGTGGCTAGACCCATTCGGTTATATTGTGTTAATCTTTTTTACTGTATTGTTTAATAACAATAATAAGAATATCACAGGGTCTAAGCATTTGGAGGTCAAATACTTGGCTATTAAGGAATTAACACAAAAAGGTGACATTAAGGTGGGGCGTTTGATGACTGAGTGCATGCTTGCTAATTCTTTGACTAAAGGACTTCGCCCAGCTTTTTCCTGGCAACATACATATAGTATGGGTTTATTGAAGTCCTTAGACACTGTTAGTTAATGACAACTGAATTTGCTCTTGACATATTTTTATGGATTTCATGTATTATGACAATATGTTTTTATAGATAAATATGAACATCATTTTGTTCTTAGTTATACAAGTGTAGCACATTGTCATTGGGCATATATATACAAATTGATCTTTAGCTTATGTCTTTAGGACACATATAGATACATAAATAAATCCATATAATTGATTAGATATAGGGGATATAAGTTTTTAATCTTATAAGGGTTTTCTTTAATGCATTTTAACATTCAATAAGAGAAAATAAATTTTTTTGATCTGGTTTAGCATAAAGTTTAGAGAAATTGAGACCAACAAATGGAAAGATGACACATTTTAGATCATAGGAGTATCTTTGTAATTTGCCATGATCCATTTTCTCATTCATGTTAGTGAGATATTAGATATAAGTGACTGTATTGGATTTGTGTTACATATGACACATACATTTGATATTTTCCAATATCAAAAGCCTTTGGGACTAAATGATGGACTTTCATTATCTTCGGATCAAATGTTTTAAATTGTTTGACCTATATATTGATTTTGCTTAGCCAATTTTAATATTTTTATTATTGTTACCACTGTTGTAATTCACAATTTTTTGAGGGTGAGAATGGTAGTAATTTTGTAATTAAATAGTTATTGATCACTGATTTTTGTAAAATTAATGTTGAGAAATCAAATTTGTTCTGGATTAAAGATAATAAAGAAGCCCAATAAAGGATCTAGTTAAATAGGCAGAAGTTCAGCGAGGAAAATGGACCCTAATCAGTGTGGGTCAGTTATGTATTGGGCTTGTTATGGGGAGACCCAGTAAGGATATTATAAATAACTACTAAGGTCTTCTACTAGTTGCTTAAGTAAGTTTGTGGACATTCAGTTTTTCTGACTTGCTAAGAGGCCCAAGCATTAAGAAAGAACCAAAAAGATGTTAACGATATAAAGACGTACAACTTTTATAAAGGTTGATTGAAAGCTCCAGAAGCTTGTTCATAGGTTGAGGAGCTTGTTCAAGCAATTCAGCACCTTGTTTATCGTGTAATGGATAGCAAAATATGCATGTTTCCACATTTTTTTGTTAATACAAGTTCATGGTTGATCATGGACCCATAATTAAAGTTTGTGTTATAACTAACATCTTTACATTCAAATTTATAAATACAACACTGAAATTGATATCAATTTTTTCTAATATGATATGTTATTAATACTGATTAATATTGAATATTATTTTGAATAAAAATGTTATAATTTCATGTAATTAAAATTTAGTCCTTAAACCATTCATTTTTTTCTTCTTCAATTCATGCCAGCCACGTCTATAATCTAGCAAAGTCTAGGTAGTTAGAAGTTATTATTAACCAACCCAAGTAAACGATTATCACTTCTCGTCATAATAATAGGAACAACAAAGACCTTTTCATAAACATGTAAACTGTAATACATAATCCATCAATTACATTAATCTTTTTATTTGCATTCCCATTACACAAGATATTGCATCATTAGTTAGTTTCAATTATCATCATTGTCGGGCTTAACCAAGTATCTATTATAATCATAAAGGTGTGGCCCATATTACTTAGGTTGGTTCTAATATAAGGTGGGCCCAAGATAATGGCTATTTGCCTTGTAAATAATAATGGAATCACTAGGATTTTATTATAAGTAAAAAAAACCCTTCCCTCTACCTTCATTCATGCAAATAGTTATTAAAAGAAAAACGTACGTTCTTGCACCATTGGAAAAGAATGAAGAAAAGCAGAAGCACTGAGTGGATAAAGTCTTTGCATAGAGAAGGTGTTTGCAATAAAAAAAAGGTTTAAAGATCTATCATTGGAGACATATTTAAGCATACATCAAGGTTAGTATTTCTTTCTCTCTCTTATAACATGAATCCTAATTGAATAGGTTGAATCAATTGTGTTATAGATGATTTTGGGTAAATTCTACACTTGAAATATTGTTTAGAATATTATAGACTCCATTTATATGTGGTATTAGAGCAAGATTATGATACTTTGAGGAATTGGAGACATATTTTAAGGCTCTTGATCTGAAACATGAAGTGCAGCTAGGCCTCCTTGACAATCGCCATGTCTTAATACAGATTTCCCATCATGAAGACTTCCTTCGGTTGTATTCACGGCCGGTCTGGTACATCAAAGGCATGCCAATGCACATTCTCAAATGGACAGAGGACTTTCATATGGACCGAGAGGCCTTTGTCCCTGTATGGATTTCCTTCCCTCGGCTCCTAATACATTTTTTCGATCAGCAAACATTGGTGACAATAGCCTCGCTAATTGGTACTCCCTTACGCCTTGATGCCTCCATGCGCACGCTGAAGAGGCCAAGTATGGCCCGTGTTCAAGTTGAAGTTGATCTTCTTAAACCCCGACTGGATAAAATCTGGATAGGTGTAAACAAGGCCCAGGTTTCTAGCAGAAAATTGTATATGGAGTTGCACCAAATTATTGTACCCATTGTTGGCATGTTGGCCATTATGAGTTGATGTGTACTATTCATAACCCTGAGTTGAAACTTGCAGACCATCATATGTCACTTGCCACATGTCTAATTCTTATAACCTAAATTCAATTTCTAATCTAAATGACTCCCAATTTTCACTGGCACTCGTGAATAAATCCTAAAATCACTTATTGAAATTTCCTTTGCCTTTTGATAATAATTTATAATACCATTCATCAATTGTTTTGCCAATTGGCAGTTTTCCTAGTTCAAAAATACCCCCAAAATTTTAGAAAGTTTTCTTAAAATTCTCCAAAATTTCTAAATCAACAAATATACCCTCGAAATTAACTTTAAATAAAATCTAACCATAATTCTTAATAAAATCACATCTATAAACCAATTATACCCGACAATTGTCAATGAATGCATGTACAGTCATTTTGATGTGCGCAAAATTCACAATTCACATGTATATGCATATCATGAAATGCATGAGCATGAAATGTGTTTCCTAATTTCTCTGTAATCTCCCACATTTACAATTTTAGCCTTAAGATGAGGAAAGGGATGTTACAACTCTCCCCTCTTTAAAAGGAATTTCGTCCTCGAAATTAATATATGATATATCAATAAGGCAGGGGTAATCTTTCCTCATATGCTCCTCCGTTTCCCATATAACCTCATTACTTAAATACTTTCATCCAAATGACCACAGTCGATAGACTCACTAGGTCTTTCAATCACTTATTTTATCATTCACTATCTTCACTATCTTCCTTAATATCTCAGATTATTCAAAATTTTCCATTTCCAGTTTCAATAACACATATACCGGATCATAATGATATTTCCTAAATATATCCATGTAACACGGTGTGAATCCAAAAAATCTTTTACCGGTAATACTAACTCATAAATCCATGGTCCTATTCTCACAATAGTTTCATAAGGACCAATTTATGTCGGGCTTGGTTCCCCCTTTTTCCTAACCTATTCACACCTTTATCTCTATCTAAGCACACCTTGGTAAGGTGACACTGTAGCACCCCACTCTCGCAAGACCCGAACCTAATATCGATGGGTGATGTCTGAGTTCGTGCCCCGTGAGGGTGATGTACTAGAACACTCAATAAGTCAAAACTTGGTATAATTTGTTTTGTAAAATTTACACACGCGTATACAGAAATTAATAATCGAAACGACCCATTCTAATCATAAACTTATTCAATTGCATCAATAAAATCATTAATATTTCAATAGCCATTTAGGCCCTTTCACAAATATAAAACATTTTAATCATTTTGGAATACAAATTTATACAAAAAGTTGCAGAAAAATACAAATTTAGTACAAAAATAAAGAAATGCAATGCAGACACGAACTGATCCCGACCTCTATCCTTCACTTGAATGCTGTGGGGATACTCCCATTGGCCTAATGGGGTATTCTTCTGATCCTGAAAAGTATTTGCAAATTTTGGGTGAGTTTTGCGAACTCAATGAGTGACCATCATCGATGGCTCACCCAGTCACAT
>JAOTIZ010000009.1:6749355-6762866 GCA_027123425.1 Erythroxylum panamense
CAATCATCCATTCACAAATCCATATTTCATTAACATCATAAAATAAGAGTTTACAAAGCTTTAATGGCATTTCAAGCTACATTACATCATGGGTATCAAATCCAAATTAAAAAGATACCAAACCCAATAATTCTCGAAATGCGTCTAAAGTCTTGCTTTTACATCAACCTAACTTAAAATACAATAATATGCATAATCGAACGAATGCCTTGACTCTCTTTCACCTGATCTCTTTCTCATCACCTGGAGATGGGAATGAAACGGGGTGAGTTTAAAAGCTCGTAGGTAACAGTTTATAACGAATAACAACCAAAACCATTTAAAATGTTCATTGCCATAGAAAATTCTTATTAAATCATAAAACATATGGTTCTTAAATTCTCATCACGTAGTCAAATTCACAAACTACAAAACATGAATGCATCAAACTTGTTCACATATCATGAGCACATAAGCACGTCAGAATGGTTTGGGTAAATTCATGAATATGACGAACTACACATTTCCACATAATGGTCCTATGTAGTTGTAAACTTGAGGCACTATCGCAATCCCACATAGTAGTTTTGCGTAGGCGAAAACTTGAGGGAGTCCATGAAGGAGCTCCGTGCCACTAACGGGCAGGTGAGAGAAGCCTTTAACTTGGTCAACGTGCATGTGACATTCTTGAATGGATTACACCAAACCCATATAACATGTAATTCATGAATGAAAAACCGTTGGCCCAAATGGCACATTCTTGGAAACTTATTTTTCATGAATATGAGATATTTCGAAAACTATTTCCGAAAACATGTATCTTTTCAAAAGAATCATTTTCAAAGTCTTTTCACAAATCATCAACCCAAGTCACATATCAAACACATAGAAAATTCTCAATTCATTTAAGAAGCACCAAATGCAACATTTATGATGTAATTTAATAACCTTAAACTTCCTTGATTCAAAGAAAACATTTATTGGCTTATTTATTCTATTATAAACATATACCCACCTTGATTTCCTTGCTTAAAACTTTTCTAAAAAATGCCTATACTCTTGCTCCTCTTGCCTCTCTTGATTTCCTTCATCAAAGACAAATCCCGTTTAATAGGGATTCAAATTGGAGAATCCATAAGACATATTCACTAAAATTGATCCTAGAGTTCTTAAACCCATACATTTCTTAAGCTTTATGAATCAAAAGTCCAAAAGATTAAAATCAAACTTACCTTGAATCTTCACCAAATAGTGAGATTGTTGGCTCTAATGGATGCTCTAATCCTCTTCTTCCTTTTTCTCTTCTTGAACAACTTCAAAATCACTCTTTAAGACTAAGAAAAATCAAAACCTAGCTTAGCTTTCTTTCTCTCCTTTCTTTTCTCTCCAATGACACTCTCTCCCTCTTTTCTATTGTAATTTTTGTTTCTTCTCTCTCAATTTTCGTTTTTGCTTCTTCCTTAAAAGCAAGCCAACACTTCTTATTTCAATTATGTCATTAATGATTGAGAAATGTCTAATTTGCCCTTCCTTCAAAGCCTTAAGAATTTAATGCTTAAGTGATCTTCCCAAAATGCCCTCATACATATATACTCTTACAACTTAACTAAACCAAACCATATTTTAAAATCCTACCAACATTAACATAATAATTAACTCCAAATAAAATAATTAATCAAGCAAGACCTCAAAATTATTTAAATCATACCTAACTCTTTCCAAAAATCTAGACCTTTTCTGATCAGGTAATTGAAGGAATTTGATAACACTTCCTTCTAGAAAAATGTTCCTCATTTTTTTAATTTTCACCAAAATTATTCAATTTGGTTCAGAAATCTGAAAGTTATACCCCAAAAATTTTGGACTATTCTTATGTTGAAACAATATTCTATGCTCAACTTCTAGCCACAAATTGACATTAATAGAGAATGAATTGAAACTCGATTTCATCAAACAATTTGTAGGCCTATGTCTCTAGTTTACTTCAAATTAAAAATCATCTCATTTGGATAACCTAAAAAAAAGTTATGTCTAAAACACCGAAGCATACTCAGTGAATATGTTTCACTTATAACTTCCAACATTTCACATATACTTGTACATAACTATCTTTTCTACTTCACTTCAAATTCAAGAATTCTTCTTTTCTTTAGACATGAATAAACACCAAAATTTTCACATTTAATAGTTCTAACTTCCAAGAAAAGTTCGAGGCCCAACAATGAGGGCAGTGAAAAGTATTTTATCATCTTTATTGATGACTATTCGTGTTATTGTTATCTCTATTTACTGCATGAAATGTTTCAATCAGTGGACATTCTTGAGGTATTCATTAATGAGGTCGAAAGTTAGTAAGTAAAGTGAAAGTAATAAGGTTTGATAGAGAAGGTGAATATTATGATAAATATGATGAGAATGGATAGTGTCCAGGTCCATATGTAAAACTTCTTCAAAGTTAGCGCATTTGTGCACAGTATACAATGCTCGATACATTACAATATAAAGGTGTAGCTGAAAGGTGAAATCATACTCTTATGGATATGATTATGAGTAAGTTAAGTTACAAGAATGTACCTTTATCTTTATGGATGTATGTAATATCCTGTCTCCTAAATTATTGAGGGCTAGAAGGTTTAAAAGATTAAGCTCATGCATATTGTATTAAATAAAATAAGTTATATCACTAGGTGAATAATTTGGTGCATTAGGATATGAAATTTGTTATTCTATGCACGTGCATAAGATTAGCATACAAATACATAGATTATTATTTATAAATATGAGAAATAAATAACAAATGTTTTATGTGCACTTAATTGACTTATTCCGAGATGCTTGGTTATGATTTTGATGAATTAGAATTAAATTAGAAATTGATGGATTAAAGTTAGTGATTTGGAGTTAATTGTAAAAAAACATAAATTTGAGGAGTCAGTGTTTAAATTGGCTTAGTAGAATTCCTAAATGATAAGATTGGTGACAAGTGGCCCTTTCAATTTGTGACAAATGATACTTTAGACTTGTGATATATGGAGCTTTAGAATGGTAACATGTGGAGCTTTACAAACGGTGACATATGTAGCCCTACAATTGATGACATGTGTAGCCTTACAAATGGTGAAATATGGAGGCTTAAATGAGTGACATGTGGAGCCTAAGGTTAGTAACATATGGACCAATAGAAGAATAATACATGGACTAATAGAATGGTGACATATAGACGAATAAAATGGTGACACATGGATTAGTTTGACTTTTTTGAACTTTCTAGAGAAAATAGATCTAAAAGGCAACATGAGGGAGAGTGAGGGTCTGCCCTGAGGTTAGAAGAGGGAGAAAAACAAAAAGAAATGTGAGAGAGAGAAGGAAAGAAAAAAAAGGGGAAGGGAAAAGGAGAAGGAAAGAAGTCACCTGGTTAAGCCAAAATCATGGTTTCAATTTCGTATTCCCCATTTTGATTTGTTTTACATACTTTTAAAGCATGAATTTTTAGAAACCCAAAGAACAAAAGTTGTAGATATAGGTCTTATCTTGACCTCTGCCCATGATAGACCCCTGTGCAGGAACTTTGTAATATTTCCTAATTTTTGAGGTCTTTAGAGCCCAAATTAGTCAAAGTATAAAACATGAAAATGATTATTGATATCTTATTAATGTTTTTATGAAATGGTTTGGCTAGAAGATATCTTGAAAATGATTTATTATTGTTTGAGTATTGTTTGCCAACCTGTTTCTTACCATAAATACGACCTAATTTAGATGGAGTTGTATTCCAAGGGGAGTTTTTGTTTATGTAATTTTTAGATATATTAAGACTAATGAAGTCTAGTTTTAGGGGGCATAAGAATCGTGGTATTTTGATTTTTAGAGAGAGTTTTGATTAAAAGAAGGCAGCTTATTGATAAAGGAGCATTAGGAAGAAAAAGAAATAAACATTACACTTAAGGATTGCATACATATTCTCTCTATTCGTTGTCAGTGACCTATGTTCATATGCATGTCTAATAGGCTCTCAGAGTGATTATCAATACCCATATATTGTTGAGACATTGAGGCAATAGCTTGTTGGAGCGTTCTATGAGTTAGCCTAGATGTTTCTCATTATGGTTGATTTATTTTTGGTTAAATGTCATTTATTGAATTATTGCGCATATGATTATTACAATTTTGGACATTGTAGGTCTGAGGAGTTTTATATTCGGGACTATATATGGAAGTGTTTTTCATTTTATTGTCAATTGTAGATTACGTGAATAATTGTGAAATGCATATTTGAATTGAATTAATTGTGAATTTTGGA
Organism: Erythroxylum panamense; assembly: GCA_027123425.1. Lineage (NCBI taxonomy): Eukaryota > Viridiplantae > Streptophyta > Magnoliopsida > Malpighiales > Erythroxylaceae > Erythroxylum > Erythroxylum panamense. The sequence goes on from JAOTIZ010000009.1 coordinate 6,753,635, forward strand.
CAATCAGTTCTAATAGAAGAAAATTGATATATGAGATGATTCATATAATTTCATTTGGCATTCATGATGAGATAATGGGATTTATGATCAAAATGACTAACATGCAGACGTTCAATGTGAAAAGACTCAAGGCTTAGTGGTCGTAATGTGATCAGGGCCACAATGCTCGTTAAGCTGGCCAGTAGAAATTTGTTTAAAACCCAGGGTGTGGCATAATTGATCACAGCAAAGGAAATAAGAATGAAAGCATATTTGCTTTTTTATATACATGTTTGATTAAATTGAATTGTGATTTTGAAATACATTTTGATATTTTTTAAATGTGATATAATTTTCTTGAGTTTCACCTAAGTTGATGTGTGTTATTGAAATGTAACTTGATATTATTGGTTATGTGGTATGTTGATTTGAATGGTCTTGTGTGATATAGTTTGCTTAGTGCATTGATGATGGTTTAATAATTGAGTTCGCAAAACTCATCAAAATAACAACATTTTTTTCAGGTTCAAGAGAGGTTTAGAGTTAGTTGGAGAATAACTCCTACATTTTGGAAGTCATCGCTCAAAGGTCCGATCAACTGATTCTGTAGAGTCTAGTAGTAATTTTGCTTATGCATATCACAACATGTTGCTACATTGTATATAGTGTGTTAATAACTTTCTGACTGATATATGTAGCTTAATATGTTGTATTTTTGTATACTAATGTTTGAGATATATTTATATTTGTGTTGAGACTAAATTATTGCTTTAAGTACATGTTTGGTCGTAATATAATGAAAAGCTTTATGAATTTATTTGTTATTAAATATTGGAAATGTCTACAAATGTGAGAACTAATAAATTGGATAATAGAAATGTTTTGTTATACATCTTTACTGAGGTCATTAAAGAGGAAAGCTGAGCTTCCTTGAAATGATTTCACATAGGTTGAATGTGAGAAAGCTTTGAAATTTAGGTCGAACTCTGACAATTTGTTGATTAAAATTCCTCTGTGCTATATGATATTATATGTAAGGTGGAAAAAAATTTCTGAATTGTTTGCTAACATATTATGTCCGTAAAGTATATCCTGAAAATTCTCTGACGCTTTTAGGAATATGTCTTATGGGTATGGTATGTTACAATGTATGCATTAAAGATAGCTACATATCTACTTAATAGGGTTCGTAGTAAAGCAGTTCATGTGACACCTTATGAATTGTGGACAAGTAGGAAACCTAAATTGACGCACTTACACGTTTTGTCTATCAAAAATAAGGATTTATAATCCTCATAAAAGGAAGCTTGATGTAAGAACCATTAGTGGTACTTCATCAGATATCTAGAAAATTCCAAATGGTACATATTCTAACTATGGTACAAGAATAGTTAAGTATGATAATGCTAGGTTTGTCGAAAATAGACAAATCAGTGGGAGTAAGGAACCATGAAAGGTGGATATTCAAGACAATCAAATGGGAAAATCCTTCACCTATAATCTCTTCTCAAGTTGTTGTTCCTCTTGTTGTATCATAGTCACACAACATATCATAGCAACAAGTTAATATTGCAAACCTACAAGAATAGGATGTTAATAATGAACCAATAAATAATGTGCAAGTCACAAAAGATCAATTGATACTATAAGAAATAATATTGGGGAGATTTATAAGGGAGAAAAGACTAGTTATATCAGATGACTTTGTGGTGTATTCACGTGAGCATAAGTGTGACTTGAGCATTGACAAAGATCTAGCCTTAGTTAAAGAAGTCATAAATTGTAACAATTGTAAAAAGTGGCTCAATGCTATAAAAGAAGAGTTCAAATCTATGGATGATAATTAAGTTCGGGAACTATTTGAGTTACCTGGAGACTCAAAGCAAGTGGGCTATAAATTGGTCTTTAAGACCAAAAAGGACTCAAAAGGTAATATTGAAAGGTATAAGATAGACTTGCATCCAAAGGTTATACTCAAAAGGATGGCATTGACTTTAAAGAGACCTTCTCTCCAGTTTCAAAGGACTCTTTAAGAATTGTTATCGTATTGATAGCTCATTATGATTTAAAGCTTCATTAAATGGATGTAAAGATTGCTTTTTTGAATGATGACTTAGAAGAAGAAGTTTGTATGGATCAACCAGAAGGTTTTGTGACTATAGAAAAGGAAAATATGGTGTGTAAATTAAAGAAGACAATATATGGTTTGAAACATGCTTCTTGACAGTGGTATCTTAAGTTCAATGATACCATTACCTGGTTTTGTAGAGAGCACTATTGATAGGTGTATCTATATGAAGGTTAGTGGCAGTAAGTTCATTATTTTGGTACTGTATATTGATGATATTCTTTTGGCTGCTAATGATTTGGGATTGTTACATGATGTAAAGAAATTTCTCTCTATTAACTTTGTAATGAAAGATATGGGCAATGCTTCCTATGTGATTGAGATAGAAATATTTTATGACAAGGCACAACGATTGATAGAGTTGTCTAAAAAAGGATATATCAGTAAAGTACTATAGAGATTTAGGATGTGACAACACATAACGGTTGATAGGGTTGTCTAAAAAAGGATATATCAGTAAAGTATTAGAGAGATTTAGGATGGAAAAATGTTCAACAGGGGTAGTTCCAATTCAGAAAGGAGATAAACTTAGTGAAATGCAATGTCCCAATAATGATTTGGAAAAAAAGGCATTGGAATCTATTCCTTATGCATCTGTAGTTGGGAGTCTGATGTATATTCAGACTTATACTTAGTCAGATATTAATTTTTCTATTAGAATGTTAGGCCGATATTAAAGTAATCCTAGATTGGACCACTGAAAAGTTGTAAAGAAAGTTCTTAGGTATTTACAAGGCACCAAGGATTACATGCTCACATGCATGTAATTAGATATCTTAGAAGTGATCGATTATTCAGATTCAAACTATACTGGTTGTGTAGACTCAAGGAAATCTACCTTCGGTTATCTATTCCATCTAACAGGAGGGGCAATTTCATGGAAGAGTGAAAAACAGTATGTCATTATTGCTTCCACTATGGAGGCTGAATTTATGACGTGCTTTGAGGCCACTATTCAAGTATTGTGGTTGCAGAACTTTATCTTAGGGCTAGATATTGTCGATAGTATAGCCAAATTACTAACAATTTGTTGTGATATTTCCACAGTTGTCTTCTTCTCTAAAAATGACAAGTATTCTAAGGGTACTAAACATATGGATTTGAAATACTTGTCAGTCAAAGAAGAAGTGCAAAAACATAAAGTGATAATTGAACATATTGGAACTGATCTAATGCCAACGAATCTGTTAACTAAAGTATTATTGCCTAAACAATTTACTAGCCATATTAAAAGGATGGACATTATAGATAAGTCCTTGTTAGCAAGAGATTATGTTATGTATATAAGTATGTTTGGTTATTTTCCATTATTGTTTTGACACTTATGAATTTAATTAAAGTTATGTTTTTGCTTATTTGTTAGTTGTCACATTATGTTGTGTAGATGCAAATTATGTTTTAAGAAAACATTAAAGTTAAGAATTATAGTTATATAGAAAAAGGGTCTGTGCTAGCGTCTAAAAAAGCAAAAGCAAAAGATAAAAGCAAAATGCAAAAGCAAAGGATAAAAGCAAAAACTAGAGCGTGAAGAATCTACTTTTACTGGGGGCCGACAGATGACTGGTCTAATTGAAACTAATGGCTGACAAATGTTCTTATTAATTAGATCTTTAAATGGATGATGTGTAATATCTTGTCTCTCTTAAATTTAATTGTGTTTATGCGATTTTTTTTGGGCAAAATAGGGTATTAATATAGAAAACACCGATTGATTCAATTAATTCTAAAGTTTCTACATCTATAATAATAATAATAATTATTATTATTATTATTATTATATGATTCTTGAATTGTCTCAGTCATTTTAGAAGAAATAATGCAAGTATTAAATCAAAATTATGAATCACAACAATCTAGTGAAATCAATGAAGTTTATAAAATATTAGAATCTTTAATTAAATGCTATGAAATATTGTTTAAAAGAGTATATCTAATAGATGAAAAATTAGAAAAAAAATTAAAAAATATTGGATCAAAATTTGGTGTCAAAGTCATCTAGCTCATCAAATATAACTTTAGTAAAACCATGGAAAATATAGAACAAAATATTAAAGATCAACTGGAAGAAATTATTCAATTAGTAAATAAACTTACATTAAACAACGGAAACAAGTCTTTAAACTATAACCTTATAAAACCTATTACTAATCAAGATAAAATAATTTATGGTTATGAATCTGATCAACAAGAGATATATATTTGAATTTTTCTCTATTTCTTTATTAAATATTTCAAGTTCAGTAAATCTAATAGGTTTTTCTAGTCTTATTGAATATGATCTTAGAAGGTTAGATTCTTGTTTAAGTAATCTTTTTTAGTATATCATGGGAACTTTATTTTTTATAATGTTATAGGGTAGTTGATATTTGGTAATTCTCTTAAACTAGTTCTTAAATTTATTCCGACTTTAGCTACATCATTAAATAATTGATCGATATAAATTCAATTTGTGTTGTTAAATTCAATAATATGATGAGAATTAGTTAAAGCATAGCTAATTTGATAAGTAATTGAAAAAGGATATTGTCCTGTTGTCATTAAATTTTTTTAATATTTATAAGCTATAGTAATTGTTCCGTCTAAATTTTGAGATTGTAAAGATCCTAATTTAACGGAAGTGTTAAACTTGATTTTTCCATAAACTAAATTTCTATTCATGATTCTTATGACTTGATCTTTTAAATCAGTCATCCTTTCATCAATTATAGCCATTCTAATGGGAGAATCAATTCCTTCTTGAAAAGTAGATTTTAATAAAATCTGAATGGTTGAAAGATGTATATATCCAATTTTTTTGTCTTTTTTCTTCATAAATGTTTTGTAATTGTTTATAAGTTTGTTCTTGGTCTATTAGACTGATGCGAATATGTCCATTACATTAACCTATTCTTATTGATGTTTCATGTATAATTTTGCCATAATAAATAATATTTTTCTATTAATTAGATCTTTAAATGGATGGTGTGTAATATCTTGTGCGTCTCTTAAATTTAATTGTGTTTTTGCGATTTGTTTCTGTTTTTCTTGGGATAATAAGGTATTAATATGGAAAACGTCGGTTGATTCAATTAATTTTAAAGTATCTACATCTATATTATTATTATTATTATTATCATTATAAGATTCTTGAATTATCTCAGTCGTTTTTAATTAATTTTGCTTAATGAAAGGTTCTTTGATGTTTCGTAAGTTGGTTGTATTTAGAGATTAAATTTTGATTATGTAAAGTATAAATATTACTTGCAATGTCTGATCTTTCTTTAATGGGAATTAGACCATTATTATTAATAAAAATCATAGATAGTTATAGTGTCTTTCATATTATTCTTTTTATGATCTATATCTAGTGACTAAAGTTTCTAATGAATAATTTCTGTTAATAATTGGTTACAGAATGTAAAGTTATGCATTAAAATAATGTTGACATAAATTGACAAATAGAAAATTATTCATGAATAATGAATTTTATAATGTTCAGTAAATTGTCTATAGAGTTGTTTTAATTATGTCTTTCTTGGTTATATTTTTCTACATTTCGATTTAGGATATCTTCAAATTTATAAAGAGTAGTTTCAGAAGCCTCTGTTTGTTTGAAATAATTATATGTGCTTGTGAAAGTTTTCAGAAGTTTTCGACTAAGTGAAAATTTTCTTTCAATATGTAATATCGCTAAATGAATATTTCTACAAATAGTACAAATAGGCATTTAATAATATAATTAATAGACTAAATTCAAATAGATAATTTTAATGAAAAATTAAAAACACAATTAAACATACTTGTTTTTCTCGTTTTTCTCTTAAATACTAATCTAATGGCGTTGAAATGAGATTGAGAGAATTTAGAGAGAGATATGATTAACTAAGAGTTTATTTTTCATGTTTGAGCGAGGCTTAGATCTTACACTATATAGAAAAAGAGCCCGTGCTAGTGTCTAAAAAAGCAAAAACAAAAGGCAAAAGCAAAAGATAAAAGCAAAAAGCAGATCTTGAAGAATCTACTTTTGTTGGTGGCCGACAAATGGCCTGTCTAATTGAAAATAATGGTTGACAGGTGGCCAACATATTGAAGTTTTTTATTCTTCGATGATTATGTCTTTAGAGGAGCTATCTTCTTTTCCTTTTTCCTTTTAAAATGTTGAGGGACACACTGCGGGCGGTGGTGTTGTGAATATTGATGTAGTTGCTGACAAAGGGCCTGCTTCCATTGGTCAGATAGTTTAGTGAATATTCCAACAAAAGTTGAAAAAGATGCTTCAAATTATTTGATCAATTGGAATGACTTTAGAGAAATAGGTGCTTGTATATTGATGTCATCAACATATTTACTCCCCTGTTGTTTATCTTGACTAAAGATTCGAGATTGATCTTTAAGCATTGTTGATAAACTCCCCTGATACATTATAAATTAAACTGATTTACTAGATCCTAATCAAAATCAATAGTGGGGAGGACTATCTATTAGTGGATACATACTGTTGCTGATTCCAATTTGTACATATGCTATTCTGGATATCTAAACTTCAATTTCTTTGAGTCTATCTACTTGTTTAAAGATGGGGTAACTGCTAAATACTTTAATAAAGATTTCTCTTTCCTTGGCAAATTGTTCTTTGTAATTTTTTAAGGCCATAACAAATCTTGTTGGGAATTCTAAAAGAGTGTTTAAATTGGTTAGATAAATGGTGTCTACTAACCTGCTTTGAAAAAAGAGGTAGGTAGTGAGTGGATCTGCGTCCGGAATTATAATGGATTTTGGTCCATATCTTCCACGATTTTGAGGATAGTATTGGAATATTTTTTGGTCTTCTTTCCACTCATTAAATGCTTGAAAGTAGTCATAAAAGATTTCTAAAGTATTCTTTTTCATCTCATCTTTGGGAGATTTGGTAGGGACAACATTTATTTTCTTCATATTGATGGGTTTTCCTAAAGTTTTCATTTTTGAATTTGATAGCTACTTTTTAAGGGCTTGTTTGTATTAAGGCCTTAATGAAAGTTCTCTAAATTTATCTAAGGCTTTTTCTGCTTCAAGCCTAGTTGTATAACTACAATGAATAATTGAAGGTTTGTTATTAATATAAATGGAAGCTTTATGCCATTCTTCATATATTCCAGCCACAGGTCCATTGAAAATGACATAAACTTTGGATTCTTTGTAATCTTCTTTTTTCTGGGGAATAGATACAGCTGTGCTGGATATAAAGCTTTTTGGGTGATTTGTTGAGGAGTAATAGGTTGGATATTTGGATGTACATTTGGTGTTGGTTTAATAGAAAGCTGTTGTTTTTCCAAGAGGGCAGTGGTTATTCTTAACTGATTTATTTCCTTAGTAACAACTCTCACTTGTTGTTGTAGTTCTAATAATTCTGTTTTCTTTTTGTTGAGGGAATCCTTTAAACTAAGGATAGTTGTTTCCATTCTCTAGTTAAGGTATCTGTAAGACTGTTGGTTGAGGATTTTATATAATGTATCTAAAAATTATATTGACTTAATTCTAATTGCCATCTAATTAGACGGCCTTGATTATAAGTTGTCTTAATATTATATCTAGTAAAACCACATAAATACTTGGAATCTATTTGAATATGAAATTCGATAGGCAATAGATAAACTTTCCATTTTCTTAATGTTTTAATACATACTAGTGTTTCCTTTTCGTAGATAGGATATTTCCTTTATATTTCTTGATTATGGTTATTTTGAATTGATTTGAACTTGTGATACATAGAAGGAATTATGTCGTTAATTAGCTTGTGACTGTCATGATCCCATCATTTCAATTCATTCAAGTTTGATAACTTGATAGATTCAATATATATTGCACATGTATATTGTTGGATCATCAAGTCGTAACACAGGTCAAATGGGAGATTGTTAGATTAATTTAATAATCATAAAGTTATGCCCATATTATTTAAGTTGATTTTAATATAAGGTGGGCCCAATATAGTGGTTATTGTGCTTGTAAAGAACATTAAAACCATTAGGGTTTTATTATAAGTAAAAGAACCCTTTCCTCTGCTTTCATTCATGCAAACAGTTACCAAAAGAGAAACGTACGTTCTTGCATCGTTATAAAAGAATGAAGAAAAGCATAAGGATAGAGTGGATAAATGTTAGGACCCGACCCAGAGACCAGATCCCAACTGTGGATCCCGTTACCGGAATCCCACTCTTGACTTAACCATCTTGCCTTGCAGGGTTTATTTCATTTAACCCTAATTTCAAATTAATTACTCTTGTAAATCATAGCGACTTTCGTAGTTTTGAAGCCTTGCGCTTAAAAGCTTACTAGGTTCTTAACTATAACTCTTCATTCGTGGTGAGCGCATACTACTTAAACATCGAAATCACATATAGACTTGTTCACATCAATTGTAGTTTAAAGTCTCACGGTCGTGTAGAGACAAGAATCACTTCAATCCGAGTTCTATAACTCAAGTTATAGACAAAATACTAACATATGTTCATAGCTGGATCATGCTCTCTCAACTGACCCTTCACTCTCTTTCATGCAAACTTCTTCAATTTAACTCCAAATGGTACAAAACTTTATGGAGTGAAAGATACATGTCTTACGAAACTAATGGTTCAAGCCTCGCCTTAATCCGAGGTCGGATGAGGAAGATATGATCGAAAGAGTAAACTATGCTCATTTCCCAAAATCAATTGAACATACTTTGGCGCAATTGCCATAACTTTTTGTACAAATGTCCAAATGACTTCGTTCTTGCGCCATTTGAAAGATAAGATCAAGATCTACAACTCATATTAGAGGCCTAAACATGAAATTCGGACTCTAAAAGGGTCGCGCCCGCGAGTTAATTCGTTCGCGCCCGCGAGGAATAGTCGAACAGAAAGTTTGGGGCTTTCTGTTTTGTCTAAGGTCGCGCCCGCGAGGGATGGGGCTCGCGCCCGCGAGGAACAAGTGGACAGAAAGATGAAAATTTCCCCCAAGCCTCTCACACCTTCACTCATGCCTTCTAACTCATTCCCCATACCAATTACACTTGTAATCAACCCTAAATTCCTACATAACCATCATGACTCTCAACTTCCCACTTCTAACCACTTGACACTAACATCTCTCAAAGCTCATAACTTCTCAATCCTAGCTCCAATT
>JAOTIZ010000009.1:6772872-6787298 GCA_027123425.1 Erythroxylum panamense
ATGTGTATTAAGTGTCTATTGACAAAAGAAAGGATTAGTAAGATTTTGTGTAATTGATGGTCATGATTTAAATAGGACCAAATAGATTGAGATATTGGTTGAGGATGGATTTGTCCAAATGAGGAATTGAAGTGCTTGTATGGGAATGATGAAAGGAACGAATAAGAAAGAAAGAAAAGAAAAGAAAAAAAAATTATACGGGTTTTGAGATTGTCTTAAGATTTCCAACGCAATAAGTTTTTCTAAGTATATGTTTTCGGATCCGCTTTCGTTTGTCTCAGTATTTGATTTGCCTCGATTCGATCGTTTTTGCATTTGCTTCCGATTTGTGATTCGATTCGTATCCGATTTGATTTCGCCTTATGTTTCATTTCTTTGCTTTGATTCGATTGATATTCGTTCGTATTCGTATTCGCTTTTCAATTTGCTTCCGCTTTCATTTTGAGGTTCGCTTTGTTCTCCGCTTCTTCCGTTTCTGTATTTTCGGTTGGGATCAGGTTTCCGGATCGGTTCCCAACAATTTTTGTCTATAAGAGTTTCAAATTTTGGCTTGAAGTTGAATACAGTTTGTTGTCGCGATTTGGGAATAGTCTATAGTATTTTAGGTATAACTTGCAGAATATTGAAACAAACTGCATGAACTTAGTATCATTAGAAACTTAAGACATAAAGGAACAACTTTTTAGAGATTTTATTGCTAAATGCTTCATTATCCCGGTCAAAATGTCCATGAAAAATTAACCTAAAAATTGGTTTTGGAGAAAAACGAGAATGATGCTTGAATAATGGAATTATCAGGTAGTGCATGATCATGCACAAGCACTATCATGATAGAGAGAAACATTAGGGAGCTTCATGATCATGCACAAGCATGATCTTGATAGAAAGGGATTGTCAAGTGGTTGCACGATCGTGACAATGAAGGTGCACAACTGTTGGATAGCTTTGAATACCCTTCACTCTTTTGACCATAACTCCTTCAGACCTCTGATTGAATTAAAATTTAAACCACAAGCTCCTCACACATTATCCTTCCTCTCCACTAAATTTCATTGTTATTTGAATTCACTATAGAAAGGAATGGTTAATGGCTAGTAGATGAACTTAGGAAGATCAAGTTTCTCAAGATATGATATATGAATGTATCTCAATTCAGAAGTTATGAGTTTTTAATGATATAAAAGTGTTCTTAAAAATGTGAATATGATTGTAAGGAGACGAGTAATATGTATCAAGTAAAGGTGAATGAGAATTTGATATTATAAAAGCATATAATAATAGAAAAGAAATGACGAGTAATTGAATTATGATATTAGAATAACTAAGTATTCTTAAGGTGTAAACCTAAGAATAAGCTAGACACATAAAAATGATAAGGTTTGAATGATCAAGAGATATGATTAACGAAACATACCCATAATAGTCAAATTGAGCATGCATTATACATTACACCTATACATATGTGTATAATTGAATGTTTATGTGATTGTGCAATTAATAATATGTGTGTAATATGTGTTTGCATAATATTGATATATAGGATAGAACATTTACATCCAAACGTTTCCGAATCCTAGAAGCAAATGCTAAACTGGAGCGTATAGTGAGTCAACCTAGATGGCCTCACTTTCATTGTTTGCTCTGTTTTAAGATTTTGTATTGAATTACTACTGAATGTGAATGTAATTGAGATAGTTCCAGATATTAATAGTCCAAGGAGTTTGATAAATGTGAGAACATAGGAAGTGCTTCATTGAATGTGAATGTGAATTAAATAAGTGATACTCAACATTAATGTTGAATGTCAGACCAAAGTTCGATGATAAATGTGAACGTGAATGTGAAACTAAAATCAAGTGACTGATTGAATATATGTGAATGTGATGCATTTCATTACATGAATATATGAACAGATAAAGGCTGTTGTGACTGGAATAGCCACCAAAAAAGGGCTTAATGCTCAGAAAGTGAAAAAAAGAGTTTAAAGCTTAGAATATGATTAAGAGTTAAAGGCTCACTATGTAAAATGAGCCTTGTATCCCCAACGGATAAAGGACAGTTATTAATAAGCCCAGTATCCATAATAGATACGGAACAGTTACAGGCACTCAGTCACAACAGTAATAAATAAAAGTGAGTCTCATGAGCATTGCATATATATTTAATATGTATGTTGTGAATGAATGAAATGTATTATTGAATTGTGATGAATGAGAAATATGAAAATTGTGAACGAAAAAGAGTTTTGTGATGTTACATGATGATAAATGAAATGACGTGAATTATATGATTGAGTGAGCCATCGAGGATGGTCCACTCATTGAGTTCGCAAAACTCAACCCAAAATTTGCAACATTTTTTAGACTTAGGGAAGATCTCCAGTTAGACAAATTGGAGTTTAGCCAATGCATTCGAGTAAGAGATAGAGGTTGGGATTAGTTCGCACTTGTATAGATTATTCATTATTTTGTATTAAGGAATGTATTCCGCAATTATTGTATCACATGTATCTAAAAAAATTTGTTTTGTAATGACTTTCCAAATTGGAAATGTTTGTAAATGAGATTGATCAATGAGTGTAATAATAATTATGATGATGATGTTTTAAAAAAAAGTGGGCCCAATTTGATTAGTGGTTTTCTGTAATATGCGTATGATGTGTGAAAAATTTATTGAGTTTGTTCTAACATGCCACCCTCGTAGAGTATATTCTTGAATATCATCGATATGTTCAAGGATATTCACTATGAGAGTGGGGTGCTACATAATAGTCCATAAAGGATATTTTTCTAGCGGTAATAGGAACACCCAAATAAGTAAATGAAGGAGACTAGAAAGGTAAGCATGAGATATTTCTTAGTTATAAAGCATAATTAGTTGCATTATGGGACAATATGATGAATTTTTTCTCTATATCCTTAGCTCAAGGCTATTAAATTCCTCTAGGGTTTTTACAAGAAAAGATACCAACTAGGAGTAGCTACACAGAATAGTAGTAGATCATTAACAAATATTAAGTGAGTAATTCCCATTCTCTCACATTTATTATGAAACCTAAAGGTTCTCCCAATGCATGCATTATATTGGATCATTCTTGAGAGAACCTCAATGCGTAATGTTAAAAGATAGGGGAAATAAGATCCTCTTACCTTAATCTCCTAGCTCACTTAAAGATATTGATAGCTTTACCATTAATAAGCACATTAAAGGAAGTGGTGGAGACACAATGGTTGATCTAAGAAATGAATAGTTAAGGAAATCTGAGAACCCCTAGGGAATTGTTCATAAATATCCAATTAATAGTGTCAAGATCTTTATGAATACCAATTTTTATGGCATAATTACTTCTTGAACCTTAAAGGTGACAGTTCTTGAACAAATTTTGAGAAATTAAGACATTATGAACAATGCTCCTTTCCCTTATAAAAGTTGTTTGAACTTTGTTCATAAGAGAAGGTAAACTACTCTTGAGTGTGAGGGCCAAAATCTTAGAAATTATCTTGTAAAAGGTGTTACATCATAAGATAAGGTGATACTACTTAAAACAAGTTGGATTAGGAGTTTTAGAGACTAGCCAGAGGTAGATTTTATTTTGAGGAGCTAGAGAAAAACTCCAAGACAGCTCAAAAACATGTTTTTTAATAAGGCCCCAAGATTTTTGATAGAAAGAGGCATTGAGTGCATACAAACCAAAAGCTTTATTGTAATTTGAGGAAAATGATCTAGTAGATGAATGAGAAATTATTTGGAAGTAGTATATGGCTTGAAAAAGAATTAGATTGTTTATTAAGCAATTTCCCCTTTTCATTCTATAAAGAAACAATCATATTCTTATTTCTTCTATCTAAAAGAGATGTATGGAAAAACCCCAAGTTGTTGTCGCTATCCTTTAGCCATTACACCTTAGATTTCTCTAAGATCAATTAATTGTGGCCTTTTATAGCTTTGGTATAATCTTTTATGGTATCCCTTTTAAAATCTTCTTAGTATTGTCATTCAGATATTCATAAAGCTCTTATTGTTTCCCTAATAGAGTCTCTTTAGCACTAGATAGTGTGACTTCTATATTAGGGAAATATTGTAATCATAACGTCTTTAGCTCCTCTCTTCTTGTTCTGAATTTCATACATAATTTAAATGTGGGAAACCTTTATACATCCTGATTTAAGCCCCTTTATAAAACCTTATGGAATCCCTATATGAAACTTAGTTAATTGAAAATTCTTAATGGGGAAGCTCTTTTCTGCTTTAGTATAAGCCGATGATTTTTAAATGATGGATGATCAAAGCATTGAAAACCACTGAATCTAGCATTACTATTCTAAAATTTCATCAACCAATAATAAATTATCGTAGCAGTATCAAGTTTCTTCCTGATAAGCTAAGGGCCCTCCTATCTGTTACTCTTTATAAGCTAGTATCCTTCACATTTAAGATCATTGACTGCTAGACTAGATAGAAAAGATCTATGTTCCATATAAGGTTTGTTCAGGCTACTACTACCCTTAGCTTTTGATGATAAAATTGTAGTTGAAGTTCTTCATAAGGAGACAGGGATTTATGATTGAGCTCTTAAACCCCATAAGCTCATTTTATAAGTCATTTCTCAGATAGGCAAAATAGAGGAATAAAATAAAAGCGATATGGACTCTTTTTAAATCCATAGGTTCAATGAGCAAATGCAGGCATTGGATAAAAGAGGAGTGACTAAGAACTTTAATTACGAAAGGATCTTAGATAACCAATATTTTAATTTCCTAAATGATGTTTTCCTTGGTTAGCTAACAAGCTCATTTCTTATTAAGAAATCAAAGCTTCTAATAATTATCTACCCTTAACTTTGTTTTTAAAAGGCAAAAATCATTAGCTTAATTGAGGAAATATAGTTAGCCATTACCAACTGCTTCTTAAGGTCATTAATACCTATATTATTCAATACAAAAATGGATATAGAGCTATTTAAAAGAGACAAAGGTTTTAACCTTGTCCTTAACGGCTTGATCTTCTCTTTTGAACTTACCTGAAGCCATGAACTCCCTAAGAATTATCTAGTTTTTAAGCTACAGGTCCTGTTAGGAGTGATTTGGCTAGTTTACTAGGAGTAGTACCAACTGAGGCATTCACCAAAGAAGTTGTTTTAGATAGAGAAGATGTATGATCATTAGCTACCAAAGGCAATTCATTTAGCGCATGACTAGCCTCTGGAGGCCTCCAAAGGAATTTTCTAAGTATTAGAATGCTCTTGAATATTAACTCCCATTAGTTCCTCATATTCACCTCTCTTAAACTTCATTCCAATAGGTGTTCAAGGTTTTCCTTGTCGCAATAAGTAGAGTATCCATTATTAGGTTTCCTTTATGAAATCCTTAACTAAATTGTTCCATTTCCTAAATCTAGACAAAGGAATTTCTTCTAGTAGATCTTGTTTTAAGTCAACATTCATACATACCTAAGCATAACCAACTCTTTTAATTTCTTTGAGATCATGGCCACATCTATGTACAATTATCAACTTATTTAACTAGTTAAATGGCTTAGTCTCTTAATGGACTAATATTTAAGAGGGATTTGATAGAAATTATCTATATTGGCACTTAATTTCATTTTAACTCTTCTAATTTAATCCCTAGTTTCCATATCTATAGAAATATAGGTAAGCCATTTTAATGCCAAGGACTAGATTCAATTACTTTAAGAACACTACTCTTATAAGCAAATATGAAGAAAAAAAGTTAATCCTTATTCAATATGACCTTTTGTGGGCCTTTACTCTTCTCATATTTCAAAGCCCAAAACTTAATAACAGGGAAAGTTGGTTATTTTCTTAAAAAAAATAACCATTATAGTAGACTAAGAGGAAGCTCCCTCCTTTAGTAGGTCTAGGAAAGGGGCACTCACTAGTAGTTGGAGGATAGAATTAGAGCAAAGAGTCTAAAATTTCACCCAAATGACGATTCCAATTAAGTTTAGGGAAGGTGACTCGAGCATTGTAATGGATAAGGGAGTAAAACCATAATGCTTCTAAGAGGGCTTTGATAATGAGGGAAGTATTGAGGATAAAGGCAAACAGGGGACTAGGTTGGTTTGCCAATGAATGCAGAGATAGAATCCATAACATGAACCTCCTAGTAGAAGAGAGAAGTAAAAAGCGAAAAGAAGAGATATGACCATATTAAGGGAAAATAAGAAACCAAAAGTTTAAAGAAGGGATATTAAGAAAAAACAAGAATAATTGCTCTAGGGAAAAAATACATCTTTTGCAGGTTTGAAGTTTAGAGAGAAGCTTTAATCAAAAGAAGATTCAGTTATTTTGTTAAGGCATAATCGTTATAAAACTTTTATATCTTTTACTACTTTTCTTTAAAGCATATATATATATGTGTGTGTATGTGTGTGTGTGTGTGTGTGTGTGTGTGTGTGTGTGTGTGTGTGTGTGTGTGTGTGTGTGTATAAGTTAGATGAGACCTTAGCATGCATACATATACATATAGTTACTATAATTATATGGCATGATATGGACTACCTAATCAAGTCAGGCCTAAGCCCATAACCATCCATCATGCAAGACCACACATTCTCCTAACCATGCATTCTCTAATGCATATATGTAAACATATCATTTTGGTTATGACATCTAACATGAAAGCTCAATTCAACACTTGGATCTAAGCCCAATCCAACACTTAGATTTATTATCTTCCTTTCACTAACTTGGCTAAAATTACTATTATATGTTATTTCATTTGGATTTAATATTAATCTAATTAACATGAATGCCTAATTCCAAAAATTAATTCATAATTAATTTACCTTAAAATAATTATTTGATGTCAAAAATTAAACAACTTCAATTTTCTCACACAAACATCTTTAGTTTGGACCTGCTTCCCTCTTTTAACAAAGCTTATCAAATGGTGTTTAAGGAGGAGCGACATAAAAATATCACTCGAGTGAAGGATGAACGAGGTGATGCTATGGCATTTGCTATCTCAAGTGCACATAAGAAGAATCAAATACAACAAAGAGTTTCCAGGCATTTTTACACTCATTGTAATAAGGAGGGGCACGAAGTGTCCAATTATATTGCAATCACCAAAAAATATCTGGATTCGTGGTTTACTAATGGCAAGGGATGAGGATACTAAGTAAGCTAGGGGTAGGACATGCTAATGTGGTAGGTCAAGGACATGGAGCACTAGGTATTGTTTCAAATACAACCTATTAAGGTGAAACTGCCAGTACCTCAGGCTTTACTACTGCTACAATTGAGGTAGTACAACCTTCATTTTTTACCGCGGAGCAGTGGAGTTCGTTTCTCACTATACTTGGTCCCAGTAAGCAAACAAGTACCACTAATAATTGTTTGCTTGATAACAGAGCCTCATATAGCATGATTGAAAATTGATCTTATTTAACTAATTTGATTGAATTGCCTAAGTCCCCTATTGGTTTGCCACCCATGAAGGCACTACCCATGATGAAGGATTGATTTTAGAATTTGTGCTTTATGTCTCACAATTGGAGTGCAATTTGATATCTATTGCTCAATTGATAGATGCCTTGAGATGCCATGTCATATTCACTAAACAACTTTGTACGATACAGGACCACTCTTCAAGGATGTTGATTAGAGTGGGTGAGAGATATGGTGGGGTCTATTACTTCTATGGTGAAGTAAAGGCTCAAGCACATCAAGTGAAGATAGTGGACTCCACCGACTTATGGCATTAGCATATGGGGAATCCCTCCTATTAAATAGTTTGTTTCCTACCTAATGTTTCTAGTAGTAGTTTTCCTAATAGTCAGAATAAGTCTAGTGATGCATATTGTCGAGCCAAACAGACACGGGATGTTTTTGGTATTAGTAATGCTTTGGAACCTTTTGAATTGGTACATTACGATGTTTGGGGTGCCTATCATGATACCTCTTCTTGTGGAGCTCATTATTTTTTGAAGAGAGTTGATGATTTGTCACATTCTGTAT
The DNA here is from genome assembly GCA_027123425.1 of Erythroxylum panamense. Lineage (NCBI taxonomy): Eukaryota > Viridiplantae > Streptophyta > Magnoliopsida > Malpighiales > Erythroxylaceae > Erythroxylum > Erythroxylum panamense. The sequence continues at coordinate 6,780,857 of JAOTIZ010000009.1, forward strand.
GGATTTATTTGACGGAAGAAAAGAGTGAAGTGGCTGCTATTTTTAAACAATTTTGTGTCATAGCTCGCACCCAATTTCATAAATCTGTCAAAATTGTGTGTAGTGATAATAAGATTGAGTTTAAACACTTGAAATCATACTTTAAGGATAACGAAATTTTGCTTCAAAATTCCTACACTAACCCTCAACGAAATGGTCGAATTGAAATAAAACACTATCCCATTCTTGAAATTGAACGTGCCTTATATTGAACCTCAATTTATTATTATTATTATTTATTCATTCATTCATTTAGTTATTTATTTTTAGAATTGAGTCATTAATTTAGTGAGCATAAGTAGCAATTAAAAATTAGAATGGAATTGTTAGAATTAAATTGGAGTATAGTATGGTAAATAAGGAGGGGTATAATTGGAAGAACAAGACCAAAATGTGGTCTTGAATAAATGAGAAAGAAGAAAAAGAAGAGAAGTGTGTGTGAGTGTGAGAAGAAGAGAGAAAGAAGAGAAAACGTGAAAGAAGAGAAGAAAAAAATCATGGAAGCTAGGGAAGAAGAGAGAAAAATGTGGGGAAGCTAGAAAAGAGGAAGAATCAACTTGTTTAAGGTATGTTCATCTTTCCTTCTTGCTTAAGTAGAGAAAGAAGTAGAGAAATGGGTTTGTGTTGGAAGAAAGAAGAGAAACCATGTTGATCTTTCATGGATATAAACTAGGTTTTGGTTTTTCTAACCTAGATGGACTATGGGTAGATTAAGTTTAAGCTTAGTTTTACCCTTTTTTATTGTTGAAGTTTTATGAAATTTCATTGAATGTTGTTTTGGATGGAAACTTGGTTTAATTGAAGGGAATCAAGGAAACATTACCCAAGAGCAAGAGGAAAGGCAATCTTAAGCTTGGATTTTCAAGCAAAATTAGGTGGGTAATGTATTTATAGTTATTGTGTAAATGGGTAACTTTCTTGCCTATATGTGTATGCTTAATTGCTTATTTGTGAATTGTTGTGAGTGTTGGAAAATGCATGGTGATTAATGATTATGTTATACCTTGAAAAAGGTTATGACATTTTGTATAAATGAAATGTGGGAAAAGTATAAGAAACATGAAAGTATGATTAATTGAATTGGGCATGAATATTTGCTTGTGTTTGAGAAAAAGAGAAACCATTTTGTTCCTCACATGGACGTTGACTTAAGCCTTCTCTTGGCTTCCCACTTGTGGCATATGAGATCCTAATAAATAGACTCATTTTGTTCATGGTGTAAACTTCGGTTTCTCCATTTTGACCCATGGAACTCTCGAGTCATTTGTTTATGCATTTCATCTTTGAATCATCAAGTATGATGCATTGGAGTGTTATTTTTGATGGTTAAATGTACACGTTATGTGTTATGCATAAACTTCCTTAATTATGAGTTTTTGAGCTAAAATGGTTAATGATTGAATCACTAGAATAAAATGAATATATATATATATATATATATATATGTTTGATTGTATGGCTCATTACCGATGGCTATAAATATGTTAGCCACTGAGCTTTGTAACTCAACTTATTACTTTTCACTCCTTAGGTGCAGAATGAGAAGTTTAGTAATCCTTGTAAGGCATTTGGAAACTCCAAGATAGCTATATTTAGTAACTAAGTTAGTTTAATTACTTTTGGGTAGCTTTAGCAACATATCGAACACAAGCATTCATTTGTATTTTGTATTAAGTTAATGATGTGTTTGTTGATATGTAACTAAAGCTTTGTTCAAACACTATTTTATTTTAGCCATGAAATTAAGAATTGAAGAAGTTTCTTTAGTGTATGTTTACATTTTTCTTTAGTTAAGTTGTTGATGGTTGTGGGAAATTGGTAATGTGTAAGTGCAGAGTTTTGTGTTTGAATGTTAGGTTCTGGGTTGTGAAACAAAGGTTTTGTCTTATAAAGCCAGATGTTAGCTACGACGAATCTTTCCCGAAGGGCAATTTTACTTAATTTTTTGTAACTTCACTACGACGAAAGCCAAACTTTCTTCGAGGCGTATTTATCCCAAGAGGTTCTCGGATTTAATCTGGGGACTTTGTTGCGACAAAACCAAACTTTCACCGCGGCTTATTTGTCCTGAAGGGTGTGATCGCTCGACCTTGAGACTACACCGCGGACAAGCTAGATGTTGGCCGCAGTGAACTTCTCCCGAAAGGTCTTTGGAGATATTCGCCATGGCAAAGTCGCCACTGCTAAGACTAAAATTTTCCTTAAGGGTTAAGTTTTCGACTTTCCTTCTACATGACCCTTACCTGACCAGCCCAAATGGTCACCTCGAAATTAGTCATGAGACCCAATGGGACCCAATCCCAACATTATTTTGGTATCAAAGCTTAGGATTTTAGGATTCCTTGGCTTAGAATATATAGTGGTATAAATTTTTGTGATGTGTGATAAATTGTTTGCATTGTGAATTGGTTGACTGCATTAAGTGACATGCATATTATGCATATATGTAGGAAATAAAATTAAAATTAAAAGTAAGCTAATCGTTAGTATTAGCTAATCGTTAGTATTTAAATTGAAGGAGTAAGATGCCACCTCGTAGAAGGACACTAAGAGTTTTGCAAGGTTCAATTGCACCTGACTCTCCACCAAGAGAGAAGAGTACTGATGAGTCTAGAGCCCTAGGAAATGTTGAGGCTTCTATAGGGCACGGTTGTGGGCCATCTTGATCACAGACGCATAAGTCTCCTCTTCCGCAGGAGCAAGTGCCTACTCCCTTGGATCTTAGGTTATTCCAAGCCTTCACTCAGGCTTTTTTCCAGGCCATGGGCCAGATGTCGCAAACTTCTACTCTAACCCCAACTAAAAAAAGAAACCAGTTTGTTAAGGTCCAAAAGTATGGGGCAGTGCACTTTTATGGAACTACTGATCTAGAAGAGGCTGAAATATGGTTGAGAAAGACAAAAAGGGTATTGGGGCAAATGGAATGTGAGGATGATGAAAAGGTTTAGTATGTTGTGAGTTTGCTATAGGGAGATGCTCAGGATTAGTGGAAAAGTGTGCCAGAGAGTCAGACGAAACTGCCAATGTTGACATGGAAGGATTTCCTAGCTGCTTATAAGAAGAAGTATTTGTCTGAGGTAAAAAAAACCATCAGAAGCAAAGGGAATTTTTGAGTCTCAACTAAAGGGAGATGACAGTGAGCGAGTATGAGCACAAATTTACACAACTATCTCGATATGCAGCTAAGATGATGATAAGTAAAGCGACTAAATGCCATAGGTTTGAATCAAGATTGCATTTGGCTATTAGAGAAAAAGTGGTGGCACATAATTTTTGTGATTTCCAACAGTTAGTTGAAACGGTATTGCAGGTTGAGAATGTGGAGAACATAAAGAGTGCTGTGAACAGAAAAAAAAAAAGAAGAGAGAATAGTTCAGGAGGGGAGGTGGTACTCCTATGCCAGAAAGGAGTGCCAAGACTTTCCCTGTGTAGTCTGAGGAGAGGAGTAGTGGTATAATCAAGTCTAGATAGATGAAAACTATTTCTCATCAAGCCACAATGACGAAAGGTAGTAAAAGAAGAGAGGGGATAGGCCACCTATTCCTAAGTGTGATCATTGTGGCAAATTCCATAAGGGGAATGCTATAGAATGACTGGAGCTTGTTTTAACTGTGGAGAAAAGGGGCACATTGCTAGAGAGTTCCCGCAATATGCAAGACAAGAAGGAACTCAGATGTAAGCTTTGAAAAGGGCTGAGACTGTGGGACATAAGACTGCAATTAAAGTAGAAAGTTTTGATGTAGTTAAGAATGTGAATCCTCCGGGAAGACCCATGAGGCAAGCACTAGCTAGAGTGTTTGCAATTACACGGGAGGACGCAGAAACAACTCTGGAAGTTGTGACTGGTATGGTTAAATTATTTGATTATGATGTTACTACTTTGATTGACCGGGGTCTACCTATTTGTTTATTTCGTCAAGTAGAATTGTGTATGGTAGGAATTTGAGCCCATTCGATACTCCTTTGATGGTTAGTACTCCAATCAGCCAATATATTCTTATTATTCAAGTTTATAGAGATTGTGAAATATCTATTGGTAGAGAACAATTAGTGGTGGATTTAATGCCATTGAAGATGGGAAGATTAGATGTGGTTTTGGGCATGGATACATTATAAAACTATAATGCCAATTTAGATTGCAAACAAAAGATAATGGAGTTTGGGTTGGACAAAGGTAGAAAGGTGATGTTTATGGGAGATAGAAAAGCAAGCCTGCCTAAAATTATTTCGGCTCGAACAATAGAGAAAATGATGAGGAAAAGGTGTGAAGCATTTTAGGCATATACGATAGACACAAAAGTGGGTGGAGGGAAGTTAGTAAACATTCCTGTGGTCATGCAATTCCTGGATGTTTTTCTAGAGAAATTATCAGGACTACCACCACCAAAAGAAATTGAATTTCCCATCAAGCTTCTTCTAAGCATAGCCCTGATATCGATTCCACCTTATAGAATGGCTCCAACAGAATTGAAGGAGCTTAAAGAGCAGTTAGAAGTGTTATTAGAAAAAGGTTATATTAGGCCTAGCTCTTCACCTTGAAGAGCCCCAGTTCTTTTTGTGAAGAAGAAAGATGGATCGTTAAGAATATGTATGGATTATCATAAGCTTAATCATGTCACTATCAATAATAAATATTCACTCCAACACATAGATGATTTGTTTGACCAATTGTAAAGGGCAAAAGTCTTCTCCAAGATAGATTTGAGATCAGGTTATCACTAGTTGAGAATAAAGGAGTCTGATAAGTCAAAGAATACTTTAAGAACACAACATGGGCATTTTGAGTTCTTAGCTATGCCCTTTGGATTAACGAATGCACTTGCAGCCTTCATGGACTTAATGAATAGATTCTTCAAGCCTTTCTTAGACCAATTTATCATTGTCTTTATTAAAGATATATTACTTTATTCTAAGAGTGATAAGGAGCATGAGAAACATTTACGAATTACTCTGAAGACATTAGGGAAGAATGAGTTGTATGACAAATTCGATGAATGTGAATTTTGGCTAAGGGAAGTAGCATTTTTTGGACATGTAATTTTGAAGCAAGGAGTACATATGGCTCCGAGAAAAATAGAAGCTATAGTTAAATAGGAAGCACCTAAGAATATAGTAGAAGTGAGGAGTTTTTTGGGTTTAGCTGGTTACTACAGAAGATTTGTAAAGGGCTTTTCCATGATAATGACCCCACTTACCAAATTGACAAAGAAGAATCAGAAATTTGTGTGGACAGAAGAATGATAGAAAAGCTTAGAGGAATTGAAGAATAGGCTCACGACTACATCAATTTTGACTTTGCATTTTAGTAGTGATGGGTATATAGTATACAGTGACGCCTCAAGGAAGGGATTGGGATGTGTGTTGACGCACAGAGGTAAAGTGATTACCTATGCATCTAAGCATTAAAACCCTATAAAATGAATTATCCTATGCATGACTTGGAGTTAGCTGCCATAATTTTTGCATTGAAAATGTGGAGACATTATGTATATGGAGTCACCAACAATGTATTCATAGACCACAAGAGCTTTAAATATTTAATGTGCCAAAAAGAGTTAAATCTAAGGCAAAGAAGGAAGTTAGAACTATTGAAGGATTACGACTTGATGATAGATTGCCACCCGGGGAAAGCTAATGTAGTAGCAGATGTACTGAGTAAAAAATCCACTATAACACATAGGGAGATGGTATATCATCCTTTGTTAAAGGAATTAGTCAAACTCAAGGTGATATTGAGGCAAGTCAAATCTGGTTATATATTGGCTAATTTTAGAGTAAGACCAGTGTTGAATGAGAAGATTAAGGAATTGTAGGAGCAAGATGAGTATTTAAGTAGGCTCAGAGATGAGATTAAAATGGTAAACCTTCAGAGATGAGATTAAAATGGTAAACCTTCTAAAATAGAGATAAGAGAAGATGGATTGATAGTGATAGGTGATTGACTATGTATTCTCGATATGATATAATTGAAGGATGAAATTCTTGATAAGGCACACAATGCTCCCTATACAATGCACCCAGGGAGTACGAGAATGTATAGAGATTTGAAAAAGCACTTTTGGTGAAGAGAAATGAAGAAAGATGTTACAGAGTATGCTAGAAAATGCTTAGTATGCTAGCAAGTTAAAGCAGAACATCAAGCACCTATCGATAAGCTTAAACCTTTGTCAATTCCTTAATAGAATTGGGAGAAGATTACTATGGATTTTTTTATGGGTTTGCCAAGAACTAGTAGGAAACATGATGCAATATGGGTGATTAATGATAGGCTAACCAAGTCAGCACATTTCTTGCGAATTAAAAAGATAGATTCTTTAAATACTTTGTGTTAGTAGTGTGCCCTAGGCCAATGGATATTTGTGATTCATGTATTAACATTATGACTTGTTAATAATATATTATG
>JAOTIZ010000009.1:6804048-6815489 GCA_027123425.1 Erythroxylum panamense
CCCTCTCGAAGTAGGCTGCATCATACTTGTAACACCGCAGATTTGTGGTTATACATTAATAAAATTCCAGTAAGAATTTCTCAGTATTTGAGAGTTCTATCAGTATCATCACGTCGGATCCATCTCAGAAGGAAGACGATTCATGGATCTCAACGGCAACGCACCGTTCAGCCAAAACTTGGCAGAACCAATATTAATTAATAATCCAATTTTTTAAACAAATTCATGATAAACTAATTCTGATTTTTAACAATAATAATTTAAAAATTAGAATGAAGAGATAAATAGAGAAAATACATTTTGACAAATATAATTTATTAAAAAATTTAATTAAAATATAAAGATATAAATATAAAATTTATTTTATTAATTAGATTGATAGAATTGAAAAGAAAATAATTTCATTAAAAATAAAGTATTTTTTATATTATCAAACAATCTATTGTATAAAATTTTTTTTAAAATTGTTTTTTAGTTGATAATAAAATAGTCAACTAATTTTTAAAAAATCTATTCTAAAAATAAATTTTATTGATAAAAGTTATATTAATATAAGCTCGTTTAAATAAGCTCTAAATCCGATCAAAATTAATACAAATCTGTTACGGTTTGCCTTCGTAACCTTTATAAGGAAAAACTGGCCAATTAAACAAAAAACCCATCAGCTTTCTTTAAAACACCAGCTATAGTCAATTCATTTGAATATGTGGCCCGCTTCTTAACAAGCTCTACTCTGACACTCGTTTATGTATGGCAGTACTTTGTTATCGGAAATTTATTTTATAATAAGAATTTTTTATTTATATAAATATTATTTAAAATATATTAAATAAGCGCAATATATTATTTATTATATAATTTATACCATATAAAATATGAATGAAAATATATATAACTAAACCTTTTATATAATTATAAAATAAGTAAAATTAATATAGAAATAAATATTAAAATATTAAAAAAGCTAAATAATATTATATAAATTTTAAAATAAACGTGAAGATGAGTTTGTAAGTATTGTAAAAATTATGTGTAAAACATATAGATAAAAAGGACTAAAAAATCAGTTCATAAATTGAACTGAAAAATCTGCATAAAAAATTGTTTTTTTTTTAATTCTAAATTTAAATTTTTAAAAATTTATATTTTGATTGTCAAAAAAATTATATCTATTAAAAAAGTGATTTTTTTCATTTTATAGCTAAACAGTTATTTTAAAAAAAATTATAATAAAAAAAGATACAGATTCACTTAAAAACTTAATCAAACAAGCACCTAATTTAATTTTTTAACTATTAATTAAAATTATGATTTTTTATTATTAATTAAAAAACCCCATCTCTATTATCCATTTTCCAGCTGTCTGTCATTTTGACAACTATGATTTGGACTTGTCCTCTTTGCAGTAATTACTAACGACATTGCCGTACTAGAAAATGGCAGTCCCCCGTGATGTAATCAGCTTTTATTTAAGGGATGTAATCCTCACAGTGACGGAGACCTTCGATTCACTTTCTTTCTCAATAATCAATTGGGCTATCTGTGCGGCTCTAGTAAGGAAGACCTATATGTTAGAGTCAATGTTTTAAAACTCAAATCGGTCATTGAATCGGAGGCCTTACTGGTTACCGATTTGATAAGTTCAACCGGTTCAACCACCGATCGAATCGGTGTGAAGTCATAATTATGCAATAATTATATTTAATTATATATAATATTAATAATATTTAAAAAATACAAAAATATACCCAAAAAATAAAAAACAAAAAATAAAAATTTTATTGAACCAATGGTCGGACCGGTCCGGTTTGACTGATCCGATCGATCAATTGACCGGTTTTGACCGGTTCTCACTGGTTCAATTGAGAACTGGTTTTAAAGGATGAATCAGACCGGATAGCCGACCAGTCACCGGTCGAACCGGTCAGACCGGCCCGTCCGATCCGGTTTTCAAAACATAGGTTAGAGTAAATATCTCTGCTAATATCTAGTATTAAACTCATATTTATTTATTTATGAGTCTGAGCGAGTGACTCGTAGATTTCAAATAATAGAGCCAAGCCTAAACCGTAAGTTATTAAAAAAAAAGACAAATTCTGTTAATAGGTAAAACAAATTGAGCTTGCCACAACAGCAGAATAGATATCGAGTCACCGCCTACATCATAACAATTGGGAACGAGATCTTAAAATTGAACTAGAAATGTAGACAGAACCAAATGGGTTATCGACGAAGTAAAGTCCTTTAGCTTTTAACACATTCATAACAAGAAAAACGTTTCCTTTGTTTGGTTTCAGCGATTATAGTGGATGCTGGGTTGGATCTTGATAAGGTTGGAGACCGAGCTGTCGGACTGAACAATTTCTGCTGCTTCCTCATTAGTTTGGAGTCGGTCGTCAAACAAAAGCCAAAATTAGAGAAAATAACGAATAAGTAAAACAAAGGAAGCCTCCGAATCAGGAAGCAGGAGAAGGGAAGGGAAGGGAAGAAGAACGCGTGGTCCCCATAAGGACATAAGGGGGAGAAAGTAAATGACCAGGAGAGGAGAATCCACTGGCACCGACACGTGTCTGTCTGGTCTTAAGTGGAGGCCCAGTGGCAATTCAATGGGCCAACTGGGAGTAGCCTGTAAACCACCTTCCCCAGGCAAGTAGGCCTATAAATTACAGTGGCCTAAAACGTCCTCATACCCTACCCTCCAGCGCACTCTTTTGTCTCTCGCTCCCTCTCCCCTCAATCCTTAAACCTACGTTTTTGTTTATATCTATCTAACATATATATATTATATATATTATATACAGGCGCACGCACATACAGTCTGACCCTTTCTCGTAACACTAATGCAGTCTTCTTCTTCGTCTTTTTGGTTTCTGTTTCTAACACTCTCTTTGTCGTGTTCCCTTGCTTTGTTGGGTTATTTACTTTTCTTGTTGGTTTAACGTAATCTTCTGTTTTCTTGAGAAACGCGACCATGACTGATGTATTAAAAGAAGAAAGCGTGTCCCTGGATCTTCTCAAGAAAAAAATGGCTGAGTTTGCTAAGGAAAGGGACTGGGACCAGTTTCACAGCCCCAGGAACCTGCTCTTGGCTCTGGTATCTTCTTCCCGGTTAACTTCACATATATGCAATACCTTGTAACGAGTTTCTGTATCTCTTTTTACCACTTTGTATCTCATATGGCATTTTGTCTCCATTGTCGTCTGATGAAATCATCTGTTTGGGTTTGCTCTATTGGATACTTCTGTTTAACCCATTTTCTCTTTTATCCGGTGAATCATTTGGTTCGCCTGATCTGAACAAAGAATGACATGTTGACACGAAACAACTCTATGATTGCAGTACTTTGCTATCATTTTCGATAATGGGTATTCCGCATTTGACCAATTGGTTACAACTAAAACTCGTTGGATTTTTTTTACGGTGTCTATGCTGTGATTACCTCATTTTATAAAAACTTGGAGGTAATCAGGTAAATTGAAATCGGGACCACGGCTCTCCAGTTATTTGCTTATATCTCAAGTTAGGGTTTAACTTTATGAGGTTAAGTCCGTGCATACTTTTTTATGCATAGTTAAACTGGACCATCTGTACAGGTAAATCTGCCTTTTCTTGTTCTATCACAGAAATACGATGGAATCGTTTCTCTTTCCCTCTCTTTTTGCCTTTTGCTTTAGCCCTCTAAATCTCTAATATAATAGCCAAAAGGTAAGAAGAATAATCAATCTTGTGGGTTTGGACAAGAGTATTGCGCTACTAGTTGACTATGTTGGCTTAGAAAATAAGATAAGAACTTTTGAAGAAAGAATGAAACTTTTTAGTGAAATGCTGACAGGTGGGAGAAGTTGGAGAGCTATCAGAGATATTTCAGTGGAAAGGAGAGGTGCCCAGGGGACTACCAGACTGGAAAGAAGAAGAGAAAGTGCATCTTGGTGAAGAGCTCTCAGATGTATTGCTCTATCTTGTCAGGCTATCTGATATATGTGGTGTTGACCTGGGCAAAGCTGCTCTGAGAAAAGTGGAACTCAATGCTCTTAAGTACCCGGTTGGCATGTGCAAAGGCTCTTCAAAGAAACTCAGCAACAACAATGATGGGCATGGCACTGAGGGTGGTTGATTGACTACTTGTGTTCAAAACACATCCAATTAAGTCTTTTTGAAACCTTTTGCTTAGTTGTTACAATGTATGCATATGTTTATTGGGAAGTGTTCTTAGTAATAGTAGGGCTTTTGGATGGCAAGTCTTTAGAGTAGATTTATTATCTGCATGGACATCGTGATAATATGGGTGGCTGTGCTGATACATTTATTCTCGAAAGTTTGGGTACTGGTTTACCAGCTGAATCGAATCGCTCTGACAGATATGGTGGTGATTTCTTCCTTTGGCGTTACCAATCGGTTTGTCCAAATTATACTTTGCCTTTAGAGGGCCAGACACATTCGACTTTTTTTAAGGAAACTGGTCGGGAATCTTCAAAATACACTGAGCCAATATATTGTCTTAATGGGACAAAACTACACCTAACAACTGATGACTCCAAAAGTTGTTCGTGAACTAGATATTGAGATGGTTCTAAATTGCGATGTGATTTTCTAGTTGTTCAACAATTTCAAAGGGAAAACGAAGCGTGGTGATTGTGTTTCAGTAGTTGTAATAGGTGTTATATAGTTGTTGGACCTATATCAGGACAATTTAAGCGGTGGATGATTTCTGAGTAGGCAATAGTTAATAAAAGGGACATTTGTTTGTATGTGCTGATCATCATGTACAAGAGAAGCCGGCGTGTTCTACGTTTGAAGTAAATGAGATGATGTCGTGCGTAACTTAAATGGTCTACTGCTTCAATTATGAGATTCACGTCAAAATTCTTCTCTCACGTTTTAGATTTATATTACACTAATTCAGAATTTTAATCCTAAAAGAGATGTACCAAGTTATAGAAATCCCAATGATCGATCTTTTAACCAAAGATTGGAGTAGTTGTTAAAAACTGGTAAGGGAGAGATACTTACGGTCAGCATATACTCCAGTGAAAAAAGTGCTAGCAATCAAAGAAAACCTCACAGGAACTAGACCGTTTACCCCAATGAGTTGAGAGTTTAGGTTTCTTCACTAGTAGCTCACTACAACAAAATTGACCTTTGGATTAAATAAATAAATAAAAAGGAAACTAAAGGTACTTAAATCCTCGCCAATAGTTTCATTGCCCAAAACGTTGCCAAATTCTCATAGTTAAAATTATAGGTAACATTTTTTTGCTAATTGTTGCTAATAGTTCTTGCCAACATTTCTGTTTTCGTAGTGAAAAATTATTAGCGATATTTTGAGAAATTATTACCGATACCTTTGGTTAAACTTATTTTTTGTAGCTAAAAACTATTAGTTACATTTCCAGAAATGTGGCCAAAAGTTTTTAGCTACGTTTTCATAAATAATTAATTACATTTTAAATCCATGTTATTGTATATAGAGTTTCTGTATATTTTTATTGTTAATTTATTATACAAAAAATTATACATAAATAATTGATAATTTGAAACATTGTATATAAAATAAAATATCATTAAATTTCTTTGTATACAAAATTTTAATTACAACTTCAACAATTCTTATACACAAAATAATAAATATAGAGACTAGTTTACAAATTATAATACAAATTACTTAGTCGTTGCATCTTTTTTAATATTGTAATCCAAGAAAAAATATTAAATTTAAATTATAATATAAATAAGAATTAAAAGAAAAAAGTATAAGAGATGTAGTTAATACTATTCACTTTCATCTTCACTGCTATCATAATTCAGGCCAAGGATTTTTCTGATCTACTTATCATGCCTAGCTAACCTTTCTCGAGTATGTTAAGATTCAATCTTAAGCATCTTGTTTTTCTCTTCAAGATGTTGAATGTATGTGAACTTTAATGAGGTTGAAATATTTGGCTGAGAGCCAAGCCAAGACCTTTGATATAACTAGAACATGTACCAATTACGATTATATTGACCTCATTTTCCTTAGACATTGATTTTTGTAACAATTTTTGCATCTTATTTTAAAATTAAAAAAAGTTAATATTTAATGCAAATATTATTAGTTAGTACTAAATAAATAAATAAACTTAAAATTTAAACAAAATTTTATACTTACACAGTTGTTTTCCACTTCTTTTAACATCCACCCTTGACCTTCCTTATAATGAGTGACTTTGTATAGTGTGATCGTATCACACTCTTATCCATGTAATTTCTTCTCACTCTGTTTTATGAAAAAATACAAGGCACAATAAATAATATAATGTTTATTGATATAATTATAACTTGTAAACAAAGATTTTATATATTTATTTCGGATGACTGCAAATGATTTAAACGTTTGATTGTGACGTATTTTCATTTTTCCTTTATTGATCTACATTTTTCCTAAATAAAAAAAGATTAGGTAGTCATTAAATCATTTAATAAGATTAATATAATCAAATGTGAAGGGAAGAAAACAAACCCAAACTTTAGAAGAGGCTCAATAATCACACAAATTATTCCAATTTTTTAAGATATTCATTCCGGATCACTTCTCTTTGCCTCTGCATCAGAAGGAAAAGATTTATAAAACTGATGCAACCTATAACTGTGATCTCTAGTCCTTTATTTCAACAATGAAGTCACGCAATTTGAAACATCAGGGTTCTTAATATTGCCAATATTCAATTTTATATGTAAATAATAAGTAAAAGTGTAATTAATCTTAAAATAAGTGAAATAATATTTCATATAGTTAATAAATTAAAAAATTACCACAACTTTATCTAAAGCACTTTCAAGCAAGTTATCTTCCTTCAAGTCTTTAGCATGCTTCAGGCAAGCTAATTATGTTCTCTCAATAATCCCCAACTCATTTGACAAATTTGCAGACTGGATCTTGTCTACAGGTTGACTTTGTGAAGTATTAGTGAATGGATCTTGTCTATAGGGCGACCTTTTGAAGTATAAATTTGTATTGACAACTTACTATTCAATGCAATATTCATTCATTGCAATTCACAACCTCTAGTTTTTCCCCTACATCTTTTTTTAATATTGAAATTGGAACCTGACAATAATCAATAATGATAAGAACTATGCATTAAACATATAAATATATATTTGAGCATAATTATATTTGTAGGTGTTAAATCCATTTGCACTAGTTGATTCATTGTTGAATGAGGAAGAATTAGGTTGTTTTTGAATAATTTCATTGGTGGCTGAGGTCTAATGTTGTTGTTGTCTAAGAACTGATTGATCTAGTTAAAGTTGCAACTCCCTTTGTTCTACAATTTTGACATCTGCCACCTTCTTCCCTTTCTTTCTACTAAGTGCCACCATATTGGATATCTATAAAAACAAACAAAAATTTTATTAACATTACAATACATCCAATTTTCATTACAAGCATACATTCAATCACTAACATTAATCACATTAACATAACTTAATCATCAACAATTTGCATTAACATAAGTCAACCATCAACAAGCAGCAATAATATAACTCAATCATTAACAATATGTTTTAACATAACTTAATCATCAACAATATACATTAATATAAGTCATTCATCAACAATAAGCATTAACATAAGTCAATCATTAATAATACGCATTAACATAACTCATCCATCAACAACACGCATTAATATAACTCATCCATCAACAATACGTATTAACATAACTCAAACATCAACAATCCGTATTAACATAACTTGATCATCAACAATCCGCATTAACATAAGTCAACCATCAATAATCCGCTTTAACATAACTAAATCATCAATAATACACATTAACATAAGTCAATCATCAACAATCTGCATTAACATAACTCAGTCATCAACAGTCCGCATTAACATAAGTCGACCATTGAGAAATTCTTAAAAAAAATCCACATATTAAGTCTAAACATACCTTTAAAGAATCATTTTGTATTTTAAGTGAGCAATAGATCAATCATGATTCATCTTAACTCTAAAGACCCATTTGCATCTAATTACCTTTTTATTTGAAAAGAGTGAGAATTAATGCACCTATCTTAGATAACCAGTTTGGTTTTATGTCAAGAAGGTCCACATTAGAAGCTTTACATCTCCTTAGAAGATTAATAGAATATTTCAAAGAAAGGCAACATAACCTACATATAGTTTTTATTGACTTAGATAAGGCTTATGATATGGTACTTAGGAAAATCATTTGGAGGTGTTTAGAAGTTAAGGAAATTTCTATGACCTAGATAGGTGTAAAGACTAAAGTAAGGATCATAAGAAGAGATATAGAGCATTTTTTATTGATAATGGGCTACAAGGTTCCTTATTGAGCCCATTTTAGTTTGCAATATTGATGGATGAGCTCACTAAGAATATCCAAAGGAAGGTGCCTTGCTGTATGTTGTTTGCTGATGACATTGTTTTAATGGATTAGACACAATAAAGTGTCAATGTCAAGCTAGAACTTTGGAGTGATACATTAGATTTGAAAGGTTTTTAATAGAGCTGGACTAAGACTGAGTACTTATAGTGTAACTTTTTAGGACATAAGGTGGCTTCCAATGTAGAGGTAGAGTTTAGTTTAGAATTTATACCATAAAAGAGTATTTTAAGTATCTAGGATCTATCATCTGAAGCAATGGAGAGATTGATGGGAACATTGATCACTATATCAAATTAGTGCTGCTTAAATAGAGAAGTGTATTAAGAGTTTTATATGACAAAAAGATATCACTAAAGCTTAATGGTAAATTATATTATTTAGCAATTTGGTCAGCATGCTTTATGGGGTAGAGTATTTGCCTATCAAACAAGTACATAGTTATAAGTTAATGATGGTAGAAATGAGGATGTCAGTTGGATGTGCAACATTACTAAAAGAGATAATGTCAGAAATGTAATGATAAGAGACAAACCACTTAAGGCTTAGGTGGTTCAAATATATTAAGAGAAGACATACTGATGCCCCAGTGAGAAGATATGAGAAGATTGTACTTAAGAACTAGAAGAGATAAAATGAAGGCTTAAGAAGAATCGAAGGGAGGTGACCAAGAATGATATGACTCTGTAGAAATTTACTAAGGCCGTGGCCCTTAATAGAAAACTTTGACATAATGGTATATGATGAAGGATCTCACATAAAGAGGTTATTCTTTTTCTCATTGGTCTTTTATTCATTTTCCTTTGAGTCTTATGTCTTGTATTTAGCCTAAATGTTTAATATGTAGTACTTCCCTCTTGGTTATTTAGCCTAAGCATTTCTATACTTAACTTAAACTTTTTTCTCGTAATGACTTGTTTGTTTAATTTATTTACTTGTTTTGTTTCTTGTTTATGTATTTATTTACTTATTTTATCTTTTATTTTTATTCTTTACCTTGTTTTGTATTTATTGTATTATGTATTTTATTACTTATTTTTATATTTTTGTTTGTACTTATTTATTTATTTATATTGTATTATTTATTATTTATTTTTCTTTATTATTATTATTTTCATGTGAGTCTATTGGAAATAGTCTCTCTATCAATTAAAGATAAGGCTACGTACTTCTAGACCTCCTTAGACCTTGTGTATCGGTGGGAATTTTAAGAAAATGTAGATGTTATTGTTGTTATGTTGTACTTGTGATGACTTTCATTTGTTAAAAAGTTGATATTGACCTATTCCAATCTTTTTAGTTGAAAATATTATGATGCACTACCATTAAATAATCCGGTTTTGTAAATCAAACTTTTCCTGTAGGATCAAATCTTATTTGCACTAATTTGACTAATAAGTTCAAAATTAAAAGAAATATTTAATTTGTATACGTCAAAGGACATGTATCATTCTTTAACCATATCTTCAAGATACATACTTGGTTTAAGGTGGGCTATTACGTTGGGTTTATTGGTCAATTCTAAAACTTTTGGAAATTTGGTGTCCTTATTCCATAACTGAAGTTAGGGTGATCCCTCCATCTTAAGTTATAAGTTTTGGAGTAAGGGCCATATTTCTTTTATGGTGGACCTCAAATCCAATAACATCATTAGGATGCTCTTGAGTATCATCTTAAAGTGTTAGGAGCATATTAGTTGGGTGGTTAGAGATGAAAAAAATCCCATAAGCATTGATTTATTGCATATTTCCTATGGCCATTTATTGAACAAGAGAAGTTAATTTAGAAATTTCTTGTTAAAGATTTGAAACATTTGCCTCATTTACTCTCTTTTAATATGAGTCCTATTTAAAGCCAAATTTTTTTAGAATTAGCAATTATGGTTGAGATTAAATCTAGTAGCTTTAAGAGTTTTAGTTACTATGGATCTCTAATAGTTGCATCCATCATCCTTCTTTCTATATATTATAGTAAAAACCCTTCATAAAATTATTAAATAAGGTGTTGTCAAAAAATATATATCATATGTTGAGGATAAATTGCAAGTAGTTGCTTAAATCTTTTCTAATATTTATGAAAGGACAACATCTTTTTACTTTATTCCATATATTTTCCTTTTTATGAAGGTAGCTCTTGAGGTGGGGAATAATTTTTCAAAAACAATTTCATTATATATTTCAATGAAATAATGGACGCATCAGGTAAATAGAACAAGTAATCTTTAGCGTAACTTAATTTTCTCCTTAGATATGCCTTGCAATTTTAGACTTGAGCATACCACTTGAAATTTCTTTAAGTGATTGTGAGAATCTTCTTTCTTAAGGCCATAAAAGGTAGGCTACATATGAATTAGAGCAAACTTAAGCTCAAAACCTACAATTGAGTTCAAATATTTGATGTAAAGAGGTTCTTAGGTCAAATTTGATACTATTAGTTTTCTTAAGGTTCTCTCTTGATTAGCCATGGTTGCTTCAACTTTTAAATCACTAAAGGTCTATGTCAAATAAAGTGCTAGTTCTAGTTTAAGAGAAGAAGATGAAGATGATTACTTATCATATAACTTAGTTTTCCTTCCTTAATCTCCTAGCTATTTTCTTAATCTTAAGATTGTATTGAAGTTCATTTGTATAAGAATTTAAAGGCATAATTGAAATAAAATCACTTCGACACCAATCTCTAATAACGGTGCCAAAATTTAAAGGATGTCAAATCTAACAAATATATTCTTACTCTAATCATAAATGAATTGTACATAGGAATGAGCAGGATCGAATCAACTGAGACTAGGAAAGCTTATATCCTAGGTTAACAAAACAAAATAAAGGAGGGGGGATTTTAAGATAGAAATTGAAATAGATCAAAATAAAAATGAAAAATCAAGAATGTAATTTAATGAAATCAAATGACAATAAACATCTAGTCTAGGGTATACTTTTAGTTTTGATTCTTTAAATTGCTTATTAAAGTAAATGTAACGCCCCAAATTAGGGGTTAGAATATTAAAGGAATTTAGTACGAATTATGTTTGTTATTTGTTTATTAAATAT
>JAOTIZ010000009.1:6831246-6846740 GCA_027123425.1 Erythroxylum panamense
CAAATGTGATTAGGAGATTTCAACACCATTTTAAAAATAGAGGAAGCAGGAGGGATGGCAATAGGCTGGCCCATGGACTTACCCGACCAATTTTAAAAAAATATTTTTTTAAAATTAAAAAAGTAAAATAACTTATTTTTTAATTAGGTCTAAGTCTGAGTTGCCCAGGCCTAGGCTTATCCGAGAGTTAACTCTACTAATTAAAACGATATTATTTTGCTTAAAATAATTGGACCTCGGCCTGGCCCATGGGTCGACTCATTAAAAACAACTAAATTTAGGCTCATGGGCAAAGAATTGCCATCCCTTGCAAGCAGAGGATCAAGATCAGTATGAGTCCTTGGAGGAAACTTGCCAAATGTTTTAATGAAGCTCAATTCATTAATATACCCTCAGGGGGCGCTTTTTCACCTAGACCAACAATCGGTTTGGTTCTCTTTTGATTAAGAAGAAGCTGGATAGAAGTGTTGCAAACCTAAGATGGTTGAAAACTTCTCCCAACTATTTCTCCAAAGTTTCTAGTAGTTATTTTTCTAATCATACTCAGCATGTTTACATTAAGAAGGTGCAATTCATTAAAGCAAGAAATGAAGATGTTATATAGTGTTAATGTGGGCAATACACATCACCTAGTTAACATTGCAAAGAGGGAATTAGAGAATATTAAATAGTCTATTTACAACAATCCCGATCTCCAGATTTTGCAGGTTAAGAGAGAGAAGCCTTGCACAACTAAACTCAAACTCTTTTCTTTTATTATTCCCTTATAAAACAAAGGGTTAGGTTGGATTGGTTGAAACATAGAGATAGAAGCACCTCATTCTTTCATAAAGCCATTGTTTTGAGGAAAGCCAGGAATAAAATTATTTCCCCTAAGAACAATAACATATTGTTGAATTCTCAAACCCAATTTGTTCAGGAGGCCTATGATTACTTTAGTGTTCTAATGAATAAACCTTATGAAGTATAATCATCCAAGCAATTCCTTAAGCAGATCCTTAAAGATTCAATCTCTCCTTAAGAAGTAGATCTGTTATGCACGCCTGTTATGTTACAAGAAATCAAAAGAATAGTAGACAATCTCTACCCTCATAAGGCTCCTGGAATAAATGATTTTAGTTTCAACTTGTTCAAGAAAACCTAGTTATTCATTGAGAATCTGATCTCAAAAGTTGTTATGGAGTTTTTCAATAAGGAGTCTCCACTTAAAGACATCAATAAGACTTTCATAACCTTTTCTTCCAAAGAATGGAGAACTAAATGGTTTCTCTTATTTTTGACCTATTGCTTGTTGCAATTCCTTATACAAAATCATCTCCAAAATCATTACTCAAAGACTCAACGGTATACTTCATAAACAAATCAACCCCACTAAAGGAGTTTACATACCTAGTAGAGTAATTAGAGATAACATTCTTATCCTTCAAGAGATCAATAACACATACTTTAAAAAAAGAAGCAATCCAAATTGTTGCATCAAAATTGATATAAAAAAGGCATATGATAATGTAAATTAGAGATTCATCATCAATTTCCAGAGGTATTCATTTAGTGGATTATGCAGTGCATAATGGCTCATACACATAGCATTATAGTGAATGATCAACTGAAAAATTCCTCAAAAGTAATAAGGTCATTAAACAATGAGATCTATTATCTCCATATATCTTTGCTATACTCATGGAAACTCTCTATAAGATAATTGAGAGGGTTGTAGAAAGAACAAGGGGTTTCAAATATCACTACAAATGTAGGAAAACTAAGCAATCTCTATCTTGTGAATATTACTTTCGAAAGCATATGCAATCTTAACCTTAACATTGATGAAAGCACTAAAAATTTTTCAAAGGGTATCTAGGCTGCAGGTGAACTATGCTAAGAGCAACATATCTTTCAAGGAGTGTAGCTGATAGACACTAGTAGATTTCAACTGTCACTGGTTTTAAGTAACAAAACCTTCCAATGACAAATCTTAGCATCCCCAACTCCTCTCATAGAGTGGAATTAAGGGACTTCATAGATCTTCTTAATAAAATTCACTATAGAATCTCTTCTAGGAGCTCAAAACACATTTCACCAACTAGGAGAATTTAACTTATTGCATCAATACTCAATTCTATCAACATCTATTAGGCTCCTCATCTGAATTTTTCAAGTTCCATTATAAAATCCACATATAAGTTGTTTAGCAAGTTCCTTTGGTCTGGGAGCACAAAAAGAACTCACAAAACCAAGTTGAAATGGAGTGAAGTCTGCATTTCATGAATTTAAGGAGGTATGGGGATATGTTCTATCCAAATCATAAACATCATTTTGCTTACAAAAAGATTATGGAGAATCGTGCATGATAAACAATCTCTTTGGTGTAAGCGGATTTATAGTTACTTTATCAAGAATAAAAGTATTTGGGCAATTGAGTCTACACATTTTTCTTCAACCAACCTAAATGTCATTCTGAAAATGAGGGACATATTCAATACTAAGTTTATACACTATAACCCTTAGAACATCAATTCAACTAAGTCCTACTGTTGCATTAGCCTTAGCTGACAAGGAAGTATTCCAACTCAACCTGCAAGATGCTGATCTTCAAGGATCTTCCAAAAAGTACATTACACTAAAGAAATTTGGGTCTGTTATCTCAACCCTCGTGTTGCCATCACCCTTTGGATTGCAATGAAGGGTAAGCCAAAAATAGTTGATAAAGTTTCTAAACACTTGCAACTTAATAGCCAATGTTCACTATGTCGAGAGGTTGAGGAAAGTGCTCAACACCTATTCTTTAAACGCAACTATATGAGTGGATTATGGATGGAACTCCTCAGACGGTGTCTAATAAATATGAAGTTAGATAGTTTGGATAGCATCAAATTCTAGTACGTAAACACTAACTGCTCTAACAGCACTGCCTACAAAGTTTCTAGGTGGTTTTATCCTCAACAGTTATAGCAATGTGGGATGAAATAAACTATAGAATCTTCCAAGATAAAAGTCTACCCATGTATCAATTCTTTAAAAAAACTCGTGCAACATATTAGACTTCAAATCAACATACAAAAACACATATTTCTACATAAGCAATATTTGTATTCTTTTTGGAATCCTATATTTCTAATCCTCTTTTTGTAATCCTTAAATGTCATTAAAATATGGTGACATCTAGCATTATATTTTGAATGTACAGTTTTTTTTCCTTTCAAAGCTTAATACATTTCTTTTTCAAAAAAATCTTATGTTTCTATTTTTTAGTAGATATTATTGATTGAATACATAAATAATAGTATAGTACACTACGATATAGAAACTGTAATAGCCTTACTTGCTTAACTAAGCATTAGTCACCAAACAGGAGACAGCTAGATAAACATAACTCAATATTATATCTAAAACAATATAATACATACTTTACTCTTCACTTAATTGGTTAGATAATCGTGATTTTTTCATTAATAGGAACATATGGGTGGTTGCCACTAAGGTAGTGAAAAGCAATGATTAAAAGAACCCAACTGGTTTTACCTACTCAATCATAAAAATCTTAAACCATCTAACTTTTAGTTTTATTTTTAACTTTTCGATTTGATTGAGCTTAATAACTCTTGTTGTTAAAAAATTATGTTGTTAATTAATTGGTAAATTTTTATAAATTAATAAGCATATAACAATCTCTTTCTCCAATTAACTTTAAAATTTAATTTTCAATTGGTAATAACAATCTTTTTCAATGATATTTCAAATTATTTAATTTTATTCATGATTCAATATTGGTTAAACCTTTCAAATTTTAAACCTCTTATCTTACCAGTTTAACCTCAAAGACAAGTAGAAATCGAGTCCCTATCAATAAAGATTGTACTTTATCATTAAAATTAGCTGTCAAATTGAAAAAAGAAGTTTCATAGGCAAACTAGAAACATGAACACATGGATTTGGAATTGATTTTATCAATACTAACAGTTTAGGGTATAAAAATTCTCATATGGAAGTTAGGTATCAACCCTTAGTTTTCTTTTTTTTGGTATAATTTTTATTGAGGTAAGATATTTTTTCCCTCGATGATATTATTCTCATAACCCATATAACTTATCAACAAAGTTTCTAAAATTTATATAAATTCATTCATTAAATAAAATATTCAAATTCAATCTTTATATTAAAAGTAATACAAATTATTACTTTATTTTGTTGTTTTTCATTATAAACACAAATATTTGTCATTGGAAAAAAATAATGATATCTCTATTTAATATAAATATAAGTGAAAGTATAATTAAATTAGATTGGTGAAAAATATCATTAGTATTTTGAAATCTGGTTATCTTAACTCAAGAATATAAATTTATTAATGCTTCCAAACTGTTGTCAAAATGGTAATAGTATTAATACAATTTATTTTTGTTTTTAAATAACAAAAAGAAACTTAAAAATGAAGTTGAAATGAAAGATGATGTGTAACAAATAGAAGAAGAAGAAAATTTTTGATATTATAATTTAAGTTCTTGCCCTTTTTATTATAATATAATAAATTTAGTCAATTGACAAGTAATTGACCAAAACTAACCAAGTATAATTAGTTACTTGTTCCTGTATTATTTTAATAGGCAAACTAGAGACATAAACACAAGGTAAACTGAAAACTAATGTTTTAAAAATTAGACCGGACATTGAACTAGTTAAAGAAAAGGTTTAAAGGTTCACCGGTTTTATACATCCATAAAACTGGTATATAATGAATAAGAAGTAAAAACTATAAAAGTAAAATTGTTCTTTAGGATACCCTTTTTCAACAATGTACAAACCTTACCCTATTGACTAATGTAAATTGTAAATATAAACAAGCACTGTCACAAGCATAAAATTGTTGTTTAGGATACCCTTTTTCAACATTCAGTTAAGGAAGCCTACAGCTTTCGTTACAAAATTTATTTTTATTTTTATTTTTCTTTTACATAAAATAGTAACTATTAGATAATATACAATGCTCACTTCAGCTTCTGCATTTTTGTTAATATCAAGATCCTTCTTCTTTTAAATATCATCTACTAGGCAATCAAATTCTTTAAATTGAAAACATATGTCGACAAGTGAGCTCGTCATTTTGCTAGGAAATTATTAAAAGGGCATACTTAAACATAGAATACCAACACAAATCATATACACAGTTGGTGAATGAAATCAAATCATATACACAAAAGACCGACTATAAAATGGTGAATGAAATCAAATCACATTCATACACAAAAGACCAACAACATATCACACTCACTTATTTAACTTTTCTTTAGCAACTATTATCTTGCTAAAATATTACAAGCGTAATTACTAATTAATCGAGAAGTATGAATAAAGAAGAAATCTTCTATGGTTAGTACTTTTGTAGATGAAGCTACCTTATTCTTTTCTTTTATCTTTTAGCATATTTGAAACTTAAATAACACAATAGACTGAACAAACTTGAACTCTAGTAGAATTTGTATTTCACTCCAATATAACTCTCGTATTCCTTAACATTGACAATAATGATACAATTAGTTGAAGTCATAGTATGCCCATCTCTACCTGAAGTATATTAACTCATCAACTCATCGTAGAGATGACTCTAGCTTTATAGAAGATAAATGGAAGAATGTGTAGGATGTTTATTCTACCTGCAATATTGTCTCTGTTAAAGGCACAAGTTTTGATTTCTACAACTTCACAACTCTCATTAATGGATAACTTATTCTATGATTCTCATGTATGTTTGAATGACGTATTCCTCTCTCATCCAAAAAGGTTACAAGAACCATAGTAATAACTTGCTCTCTGACTCATATGACCCACACTATGCAGCAATACCTAAATCACAAAACCAAAGGTTCAAAGAAAAACCAGAAATTACTGCCGTAAGTCCAGGCCTTAGTTACCAATGAATTAGCAATACTTTAAAAGAAATCTAAGACAAAACCAAACGTAGATAAGAAAGATGGAGAAGAGAAGATGGAGGCGATGAGATAGGTGAAGAGAGGATGGCGAAGAGCAGAGAGTAGTGGTGAGCAGTGAAAGTTTTGATTTTTAACATATGAAGTTTAAGTATATTAGTATACAGACCGGTTTTACCAGTTCCCTGAAAAATCGACCGGTTCTCTAATAAATAGGCCAGTTTTATATATAAAGGTTGTTGAATAAAATCAAACTAGATAATTGACCGGTTTATATTATTTTCTCGAATCGGTCGATCCGGTTGTGTTTTCAAAACATTGCCAAAAGCAAACCTGCTTATCAACCCTTAGTTTTCTTTCTAACCAGATTGTTAGGAAATAGTGTCAATAAACTCTTTTGGCATGACGAATGATTGGATACAGTAGTTTGGGAAGATATTGGTGAGCTTAATTCAATTAGAAACATTATTAGAGAAGATCAATTTGTTGCTTATGCTCTTGCAAATAAAAGTTAGATTTTATTAAGAATTCAAGACTCTGGATTACATAATCAGATCAACAACACTAAACTCAAGGAAAATAAGATAGATCTCAACTAGTGGACTTTGTCTAAACATGATAAATTCACCAATATGTCTTGTAGAATGTTGTTTCAAGAGTAAGGAAATATAGTACCATCGCATAAACTAGTCTGGTGCAAGTATATGTTAATTAGAGCTTCAATCACTATATGGACCCAGAGCTTCAATCAATATATGGACAGCTATCAAGAACAAATTGTTAACAATTGACAGATTGAACGAGTATATGGCAATACCAAATAGATTTGTCTAACGTAAGTAGGAGCAAGAAAGCAAAACTCATTTATTGTTTAAATGTCAGTTCACTCAATCTTTATGGAAGGACATTACAAGAAGATGCTTATAAGAAGATCCGCCAGAGGAATGGGAGGAGATTGTAGCTCGGTGTTTAGCTTTAAATATAAATGATAAAAAAAAAACAGTGATCTTCTTTATTGCTTTATCATATCTAGTACATTACAGAAAGCATCGCCAAAGACTTGCATTTAGTGATGATTTTGTAAGACATTGTGAAATGGTAAGTTTTTGGATGTTATTTGAAATCATCGCCAAAAGTTGACTTTTAGCAACAATTTTGATATCGTCACCAAATAAAACATAGCCTAAGGTCAATTTTCTTATGGTGAGCTTTGTGGGATGAAAGTAGCATGAGATTTTTCAAAGGCAATGAGAAGCAACATTCAAGGTTATTCATAACTCTTAAAGGAATCAAGTTACCCATTGTTACATTTAGAGACAAAAGGAAAATTGATTCCAATCTTATATCAATATGGAATTAATGGCTAGCTTCTGCACTTGAATTTTGTTTCATAATGTAATATTTTCCTAGTTGTTTTGTTATCCCATTCATAATAATTGGCAGGTTTATGCTTGTAAAACTTGACACTACCTTTCATGGCTTGATTTAATTCACAATGTTAAAAAAAAAAGATAGTGTCAATAGGCTTTAAGATGTCAATGTGTTCTTATAACGTCAAAGTTTTCATCTTTATTTCACTAATTGAGAATGAAGGTGAGATTTCATGGGTGGGATAGCACATGAGATAGAACATATGGATAGCACAGTGACCCCAAACATGGGATCTGGTCAAGTGCGGGGTGAATTTCGTATCGTATCTTAAACAAAATACCTCTGAAGGAGTCAGTTGCCCTTTAGTCCTGGGTCTGTGACTTAAAAGACAAGTGTTAGTGTTGTCAGGTTCTGACCCAACTTCGCACTTTCAGAATCTTGAAGACAAAACACACCTGGGTGAGCCGAGCCACGTGCCCTTAGGTCATGTTCGGAACTTCAAAATCTTGAAAGACAAATGTTTTTGTGCCAGTCTCATGCCCCCAAGTTCTAAGCGAGCAAGGTTTGCGCTATCGGCATCTTGAAGACAAAGAGCACGTAAAAGCCACGTTCTCTGAAAGTCCTGAACGAGTTTTGTGCTTCCATTCACTATGACCAAGAAAACGGGGCTATGTCATAAGGTACCTAACGAGATTTGCATCTCGAAGACAGACGCTCTTAAGCGAACCTCGTGTCACCATATCCCCGATTGAGTTTCGCGCTTTTGATATCTTAGAAATGAATGTGCCTAAACGAACTTAACGCTTTCAAGTCCAGCGTGAGCCTCGTGCCCTATGTTTATTTCTAAAAATGCACCCGACCTCTCTGTACCTAAGTTCAGAGTGTGTCTCCTGACTTCTGGATATCTTCTTCAACAAAACGTTCCTGAGCGAGTTTTACACCCTCAACACCATAATAAATCCTATAATCTATAGTTTCGACTGGCCATATCATGTACTCAACAAATTAAATGAAACAGAGAGTGACAAATAGGAGAGTACGGCCACGTATCAGGGTAACCAAAAGTAGAGATATCTGTTTGTCAGCTCATAAAATTTTCTATAAATCAAAAATAGGATTTGTGAGAAGAATGATCTAGATATTATTTTTAAGAAAATAAAGTAATTCGTTGATAAGCCTAGAAAAGCAGACAAAGGCAAATGTATAAGCCTACAATGTCAAAAATAAGGTGTAAATAGGTAATCGGACAGCCTATCATCTGTACAACTGTTGTTTCAGAATAGAGCTCTATTAGTCTCCATCTTCTTTTGATTGGATAACTTAGGTCCTCAGTGGTATAATGAGCAATAGGAATCTCTTTGATCCACCAAGTTCTGCATGCTTCTCATACTGAACATTCTTGAATATTCTTGAAAATTCTTTGGTTTCTTTCTTTCCAAATTGACTAAACTAGTAGAATAGACAATGAGCAATAGGAATCTCTTTGATCCAGCAACAAGTTCCGCATGCTTCTCAGACTGAATATTCTTGAAATTTCTTTGGCTTCTTTCGTTCCAAATTGAGTAAACTAGTGGATGAGACAAATACTTAAGCATTTCTTATCTAATCCAGTTCTTTTATATTGAATTTCTGCCCAAACTAAAATATTTTCCTAATTTGTTATAGGGCAAGCTAGATTCATGCTGTGTTTCATTCCATTTTGGCCGATATTATAGCTAAGAAGCTGCATTTGAAGAATAGATGGTTTATAGATTCAAGCAATGAGTTGCAAAGAACACAAATTTGATCATTTATTCCCTTTAGTCTATCTTTAATCGTCAATCTCCCTCTTGCTGCTAATCAGGTAAAAAAAAAGAAGCTTTAGGCATTAGGGAACCTTCCCTTACAATGTTGT
Source organism: Erythroxylum panamense (assembly GCA_027123425.1). Lineage (NCBI taxonomy): Eukaryota > Viridiplantae > Streptophyta > Magnoliopsida > Malpighiales > Erythroxylaceae > Erythroxylum > Erythroxylum panamense. Next base: position 6,840,433 of record JAOTIZ010000009.1, read on the forward strand.
ACCAAGGAGTAAGAGGGAATTAAGGTCTTAAAGCTTTTATGCAAGAAGAATTGGGGAACTCTCCGTTACTACTAATAAGCCAACTGATTTTATCTTTAATAGAGGAGTTAGGCATGAAACTTGAAAAGCAGTGCTAAAGTTTGTTTGCTCCTCTACTTGTAATTTGCCAAGCATTTTGAGCAATGACATAGGAAACTTTTGAGTTAATAGGAAGTCAAGTGAGTGTTGTCAAGTCTTTCTTCTGTATAAAGGACTTTGTAAGTTCTATTGTAGAACCAAAACCAAGTATCTTCTCTATTACCTATCTACATTATAATAAAAGTGTAAATAGTCAGCCTATGTCTCAGCATTTGAATGAATGGCCAAAAATGTTGTTGTTTCTCCCCCATTTGCTAGAAATTAGTATCCTTCAAGTAGGGTTTAGTAGTCCATTTGCTCCAAAGTGTCTCTTTTTCTTTGAAAAGTCTCGAGATTCTCTTGGCTACTATTTTTGTTTGAATCAACTGAATTGATACAAGGCCCAGCCCTTCTTCTTGTTTCCTCCAACATAGTTGTTCCCATTTCATTTTGGCTCATTTAGAGACATCAAATTTCTTAGACCTTGTTCCCATTTCATTTTGGCTCAATTAAAGACATCAAATTTCTTAGACCAAAGAAAGTTCTTCATGCATTTTTCCATCTCTTTGTTGATCTACCTAGGAATGAATAAATGTGAGCTCTAATGATTGTGTAGATTGTTTAACACATAAATAATAAGTTGAACCCTTCTACTTAAGATGGGAATTTTGTTCTGCCAAGCATTGATTTTATCTGCTTCTCTTATCATCTTTTAGTGCTGCTTTATCCTTTAGTTCTCCCCTTTAACAAGTAATCTATACTACGTTCTCTAATTATGAATTTTTCTCATCTTTGAATCTCTCCTTTCCCCAAGCTTCCTTCTTCTTCTTCTAATCCTTCAGCTTCCTTTCCTGTTCCACGTTCTTCTCCTCCCTCTCCAAATGAACATGCCAACGCCTCTAGCAAAACACACCTGGGTGTAAGTTACAGGGAATCACAACCTTGAAACAAAACTCACTTTCTATCCTCCCAGTCCTACCTTAGACCATCAAGTTATTTCTCCTCCACTTTTCATTCTTCATATAGGGGTTGATAAATGGAAATCCACATTGGTTGGATTCTTTTTGGATAGAAGAATTCCATTCCCACTTATAAAATGTTGGGCTGCTACAAATTGGAAACAATTTGGACTTTTGGATATAATATTGAACAATGAGCATATATTCCTTTTAGATTCAATTTTCCTATTTCTGTCAATAAATTTAATAAGGCAAGTCCTTGACATGTAAATCACAAGCCTTTTTTGGTTCAACCTTACAGGCTAGGATTAAGTTTGAAGAACTTAAAAACAATAACATTCCCTTATGGATCTGAGTAGATAATAATTTTCATTTTGTTTTTATGCAAATGTTTATCCTTATATCATATCATGTACGACTATGCATATTGATTTGGTCATATTGATAACGCTGCAATTTTGATTTCTAAAATTATTTAGAAATCTACCATTTTATCCAAATCATGGATGCTGTATTTTCTCGATCCAATATCCATAATCACCATTACTTCATAGTAATCACTAGTATTGAAAAACATACTAGTTACTTTCCAAATTTTTATGCTAATTTGAGGCCTCCAATTATAGGAAAGCTTCATGTTAGTTCTATCTAACTCCCTAACCTTATTGAGCCTCATTACAAGTACTTCCTCTTTATTTTTGATTTCCACACAAATTTTGGAAAAATGTATTCACTCAAGTCGAACTGTTAGAGAATCAAATGCTAGACGTTTCCTTACTAAGCGAGCAATAAAACACAAACCATCTAAATTCCAATATTCTTTCCTAAGTTTAGCTTTTGAAGAATCAAATGCTAGAGGTTTCCTTACAAAGCTAGCAAGAAAACTCAAACCATCTAAATTCCAATATTCTTTCTCAAGTTTAGCTATTGAAGAATCAAATGCTAGAGGTTTCCTTACTAAGATAGGAAGAAAACTCAAACCATCTAAATTCCAATATTCCACAAGAATATTTTGAAATATAATCCATATGGTAATAGACTCTGTTATCGTTCTATCTAGCTCCATTCTTGGAAACCATTTCTACACAAACATTGTCTGACAGTTTAAGCCTATACCTAAACCTGAGGAAAGGAGGGTCTCTTATTAAGAAAGAAAGCTATCAATGTACTAGACTAGGTCTTGGCTCTAGCTTACAACAACTCCAAAGGAAGGGAGGCTATCCCATTCACTAGGGTTGAGTGATAGCGCTTAGGCTTCTTCATAAGAATTTTAGCTGCCATTACATTTCTCGAGTATTTGCCTAACTCCTTTTAAGATGTAACAGATACATTATTTCTTTTAGGAGATCCCTAACCAGATTCCATAGATTCATGAATGGTGGGGAATTTAGTGTCTGAGTTACTCCTTTTATGCTTCTACACCTTGAGAGGTTCAAGTAGTCTCCTATAGAGGCCTCTGTTGGACTTGCTTAGATTAGTAACCTACTGATAAGTCACTAGTATCTTGCTCTAAAAGGAAATGTACCTATTTATAGAGAGGGAAAGTTTGAGGTTAATTTACTATAAAAAATGGTCCAAATTTAACTACTTTTATAAGAATGTAAGTTTCTATATTACTTTTGTTAATGTATGTAGTTACAAATTTCAAAGAACCATATTTTGGAATAAGCTCAAGGAGATTTCAGTTGTATGCTCCACTTTAAAGAATATAAAGGAAATGTGAGCTTGTGGAATTATATTAGTGAACTTAAGGAATGTGTCAAGCATCTTCAGGTTACAAATATGACACTTTTACTCTTGGATAAATAAACAACAAGGGAGTTGATTTATGAGGAAAAATTGGACAGAGCTTTAGTTAGTGATCTTTGGATGGATGCATTTCTAAATAGTAAAGTAAAACTCAATAATCACATTTTTTTGATCATAACCCAATCTTGGCTCAAAATATACTCAGTTAGCTAAGAAGAAAGTTTCCATTTCGATTTAAAATTTTCTCGATTGTTGTGAAATGCTTTAAAGAAACTCTTTCCTAAAGGCTAGGATAATAGGAAGTAGACTATACACTTGTATAATAAAGTTATAGTTGGTAAAAATGAGATCAAAAGCCTAAATGGTAAACAATGCTAAAAAACTTTTAAAAATAGTTTAAAATGCTAAGAAGAATCTTAATAAAATTCATTGTGCACTTTATGAAGGGGAGAAATGTCATAAAGATCAAAGAAATTGTTGTTGGGGAATGGAGACAAGAATACACAATTTTTCCATGGATCCCTCCTTATAAAATTGTATCTTTAAAGGATGAGAATGGAGTTTATTAACCTCTAAAGAAGATTTGCTTTGAGAGGTTTATACTTTCTTTTCAGTACAATTGGAACCAATATTGATTCTTCAACCTCTATTAATCCTTATGAAATCCATTGTAAAAGATCAAATTTCTACTTAATAAACTAAATCATTAATTAAACCTTTCTATTGTAAAAGATCAATTTTCTACTTAATAAACTAAATCATTAATTAAACTTTTTAAAGTTAAAGATGAGGAAGATGCTTTTTTTTCTCTACACCCTAATAAGGCACTAGGAATTGATGGTTTTAATGCAATTTTCTTTTTATAAAACCTGGCCACTTATTAAAACAATGGTGAGTGATGCAATTCTTGAATTCTATAAGAATAGAGTATATTAAAAGATTTAAACAAGACATACATTTACCTTATACCTAAAGTACAATCTCCTAACTCCTTAAAGGATTTTTGACTAATATCTTGCCGCAATAAATATACAAGATAATTTCCAAATTTTTTGTTTTAGGAAAAGAGATTATAAAAGTAGTAGATACCTCACAAGGAGCTTTCACTAATGGTAGATTAACAAAGGATAATGTGTTAATAGTATATAAGCTATTCAATAACAATAATAAAAAGCACTCAACCAAGAATTATGCTACCAAATTTGACTTCCACAAGGCCTTTGATTCATTACATTAAAGCTTCATTCAAAGTATGTTCCATATTTTTGGATTTCATGTAATGTTCACTCATTAGATTGCTTAACATATAGCTACTGTCTCCTAGGGTGTTTTGGTTAGTAGAGAGCCTAAAAAGCTAGTAAAGGAGCAAGGGGATTAAGATAAGGGGACCTTTTATTCATTTAACTTTTACATTATAAATGAAGGTAGTTTTAAGGCTTATTAAGAATATAAATGGTCAAGATAAAAGCTTCAAATTCCACTCACAATACAAGTCTATAAGAATAATTTATTATTTGTAAATGATCTTATAATTTTCTTTGAAGAAAATTCCAATTTAGTTAGTATATTACCAAAAGCTCTAAGTACCGTTTAAATTTCTCTCATAACTCTTTATCAATAACAACGAGACCAAATTAGTTGCCTTTTCTAGTGAAGTTACAATCACTAAATAGTTAGCATATATTATAAGCTTGAAAGCCACTAAAACTCCTAATACCTATCTCAGAATTCTAATAACTCCAAAATGACCATCATATATGGACTTTAAACCTCTAATTTAAAGGATTAACTTAAAAGTCACAAGCTAATGCAATAAGAGTTTATCTTTTATATAAAGGATATAATTGGTAAATTCATTGCTAAACAACTTATATATGTATTATTCTTCCAAAATTTTTCCATAAAAAATTAGAAAAAATATTAAGAAGATCTTGAGGAAATTTATCTAGCCTACAAATGGAAGTAACAACTACATAGCAAAAGTAAAATGGAATGAACTATGTAGGGAAAAAATGATGGAGGACTTGGAATATTGGTGTAATTGATTAAAATAATGTAGAGGCTTCTAACTGATGAATTTCCTTTATGGGTGAGGTGGATTCATGTCTACTACATAAACGATATGAGTTTTTGGAATCTGGAACAAAAACATCACACTTCATGGATAATGACCAACTTACGCTAGATAAAATAAAGATATAGCATGAATTTCTTATATAGGATTGGCGATGACATTTCAACTTCCTTTTGTCATAATAACTGATCCATTATATGAATTTTAAGTGAAGTTTATAAACTCAACTCTATAAGAGGTTAAACAATAGATAATGTATCTGTGTATGATGCATCATTTTAATATAACAGGCTAATTTTCAATACAATAGTCACATGCAATATAATTTTTTAACATTCTCCACAACTGTAAGACTAGATCAAATGGAAAAGACATCCATCTGGATAGTTTACTAGTGACTTAAGCAGATTGTGATTAGAGGAACAAGGTTTTAAATTTCTTTGGTACAATTTAGTATAGTTTTATTAGGTTTATCATAAGGCCTCATTTATACTTTGGCTATTTATTAAAGGGAGACTAAGTACACTAAATCCATTTTAAAAATTCTTTGGCCTTGCTCACACTATTTTTCTTTACAACTAGGCAGTTGAATTTGTGGAGCATGAATTCTTTAATTATCAATATACATTGAGGATTTTGAACTTCATTAAGGCGATGTGTCATACATACATCCCCATATGAGTTAATAAGACGTTTCAAACTCCATTTATATAAATCAAAAGAGGAATGAAGGAAATTGGATCGAATTCAATCTTACTTTAAGCAACATAATTTATGGTATTTGGATGGAAATGAATCAAAAGATACTTATAAAGTAATTTACATATGAAAAGAGGCTAGTCATCGCTATAGCAAATAAAATCAAGGAATAATGATTAGATCTTAAGTTTTATCCAAGTTATAATCATGAAATGTTACCCAAATGTGAGTTCCATATAGGGAACAAAAAGTTGCACCTATATCAAAATTACTATTTGTCATTTTAGGTTAAAGATGAAGATGTTCAAGTTAATAAAGTGGAATCATTTCACATCTTCTTAGAATTCCCTAAGTTTTACAAGGTAACTTATGAATCTCAAAGGGGTGATTTAAGTAAGGAGCTTAACTAAGTTGTGTATCTTAATTAAAGAGTGATCAAAGGTAACTGAATTGGAAAAAAAATAGCTTTTCTTCTTTGGAATTTCATTAGCTATTGATGGTTTACCAATGTTATGTTTGAGTTATTTAAATATAGTTCCCTGGAAAGCAAGTTATTTACATGTAACTTATGAAGTGAATCACACGTTAATACAAGGCTTAAAATGCGATATAAGAATGCACGAGAAGGGGGGATTGAATTGTGTATTCCCCTTTTTGAAAACTCTTTCAAAAACGTTTGTTAGAAATAAAGTTCTTTTACAGAACTTCCG
>JAOTIZ010000009.1:6862285-6876937 GCA_027123425.1 Erythroxylum panamense
GGGTGGGTCGGGTACGGGTAAATATGAAACGGGTAAAAAAACATACCAACCCATACCCGGACTGCTAGGGCGGGTACAGGCGGGTAAACGGGTGACCCGCCCGTTTTGCCAGGTCTATTTATAATGAAATGGAATGAAATGAGATGAAAGAAGAGGGTTTTATATTCCATCTCATGGGTTTTATATTCCATCTCATTCCATCATAAATAATAAAAATAAGAAACTTCTATTTTGTGAGATTTAGGATAGAATGTAAAATGATAAACAACTTTTCATTATAGTAAATTATAAACTCCTCTTTTTTTAAATACCAATTCATTATATTATATTATGAACCCTTCTATCTTTTTCAAACGACAGTTTTTAATATTATATCTTTTTATATTCTACCATAATATAAATTATTCAATTTCTTTAAAAACCTTACATCAAACTAAACATGGCCTCAGTGAAGGGCAATTGGGTTGGGTTTTTAACCGTTCGAATCTCAATTCCATCATATCTTAGAATTAAATTCAGACAGATATAAAATGTTCGGAGCGGGTTTGGACTGTTGACATATATCCGTTAGATGTAACGGGCTGGACAGCTGCTACTTTGTACAGATGTATACTACAGAGGTAACCGTCCGGTCCGGGCAATGATTTTAGAATCTCTATAAATCTTTCTGGAGCCCGGTCTAAAGTCAGGCTCGATGTGTTCTCTGGTTAGACGGCTGAGGACCTTCACTCCATGCCTCCGGTCCACCTCCGATCAGTTCCGCTTCGCGCGGACTGAATCCGGTACAAACAGGCGGCGCTCTAAGCAGCCGGCCTTTGGTAAGAAGAAAACGGAAGAAAAATCAGAGTGGTGGGTCGTCGACGGTGAGATGCATGAAATCGGCGAGCACGTGCCTCTGCGTGAACGGTTCGTGATTCCTCGAGACAACATCCCCAATAAGCGCCGTAAACAGCTCAGAGAGCAGTTTATGCGCCGCACGCGCCTCGTTCTCAAGGAAGCTGTAAGAATCTTTTTATTGTAGTCCATCCATATCCTTCTTTCAATTCTCTGAGCTTTATTTTTGGGATGATTGATTTTTCTAATTCAATTTATTTTGTTTGTCATAAGGAGCACGAGCCTTGGTGCAAAAGGTATATGGAGTTGTATAATGAACTTAGAGAGAATTGGGAGCGCTTGTATTGGGATGAGGGCTACTCGAAGAAAATAGCCCAAGATCATGCTAATTATGAGTCTCCTGATGATGATGACCAAGATTTTAACCCTTACAAGTTTGTTCTTTCCCATCTCTTTGTTTTTAAACAAATTTCTGAATTCCTACTTTTATTATGAAGAGTTTGTTCCTTTAAGTACGGTTAATGGTAATCTGACGCGAATGCCAGCGACTGTGAAGAATCTTACCTAGTCATTGGTTGGAGAATTTCTGTTTCATAGTGGAGAGGAAGTCTTTGTCTGGTGCTTATAAATTGTTTCCATTTTTAATCTCATTGTGTATACTTTTAATTTTTCAGCATAATTTGTGATATCACATGATAGATTCTCTCCTTTTGTTTTTAATGCTGTTTATTTTGTTGTTAAGGGATGAGCTTTCTTTTTCTTCATTTTCATGCAATTTCAAGCCAAGACGTCTCATATTTGATGTTTTTGCATGTGGTACAGGAGTAGGCGAAATGAGCTTAGGAAGGTATGCACCTTACTGAAACTTTCTCTATGGATCTGATGTGACTGTAATTTTAATTTTCCATAGGACACTAAGATAGATATTGTTCCGAGGTATTATGAGTTATAAGTTGGTCGACTATTGGTCCCTATTTTCTCCAATTTATTGAGAACTTGGTTACATACTTATGAATGGATATGCTTGTAGGTATTGAAATGCTCTATGATGATGGGTTATGGTGTCATTTTTGTGCTACTTTAGAACAGATTGCAAAACATGGATTTTTCAATCTCTAGCTTGAGTTTGTAAAAGACAAATTTTAAAAACTACTGTGAATGCAGGACCAGAATTTCGGGCGAAACAGTCAAGGAGATTCATGGGAAAAAGTCAACCTAATTCGAGATAAGTTTGAATATGATAGAGAGAGAAGAATGAGAGAGAAAGGTATTTTGTGTGGTGTGATGTTACTAGCTTCGATTATTCATTTATTTGGCCAAATTGCTTAACAGTCTTGTTGCAATTAATTGCATGAAAATGTGGTTGATATCAACTCAAAATTAATTTCTTTACCATGTTACTTTGTCTCATCAATGCATTTAATATATATGCAACCTGTGGGGGGTGCTTTGTTCAGTTTAGATGTAAAATGTTAAGATGAGGCATATTTCTTTTATGTGACTGCCATACATGGTAATAACATGCACAGAAGTTGTTGCTAGTCTAGATGTGCTTCTTTAGGACTTGCACGTGGCAGCTTCAGTTATTGAAAATAAGCAGTCTCTCATATCTGGTTTTGAGAAAATGTTTTCTTATTCATGGGTATCTCTTATTTGATCTAGAGAATTGGTTGCCAAGAGTGCGTAAACTTTTAACTTTCCAGTTAAAGAAAATTGAAAGAAAACCCTTTACTATTCCTGCTATATAAGAATGATGTGCTTTGCCTGGTTACGAGGAAACCGATATCTTGAGATGTATCAGATTGGTTTTAGTACAAACTTTCCCAATTCATTGAGTAATTTGCTTCAATATTTGTGGCCATGGTGAAGACAAATTCAACTTGTGGTTGATGGTGGCCTGGAAATTTTATCCCGGTCCTTATGTTCTTGTTGTCTTTTCCTAATATGTTTTTCATATGCAGCATTTGCACCAATGACTGGAGGAACTTCTCAAGACATGCCCAGTTTGAACTCCCTGAAACAGCCATTTGATACCCGCAGGTACTTCCCTGCTGAATGAGATTGACGAAAGTGTTGTCATAACATTGCAATTCCAGGAAATGAGAATCTAGGAAAATATCACGGCAAAATCTGCAGGAAGGGCATTGGCAGTTTTTAGCTCTTAACGATCTTCCGTACTTCTGATTGGAGGGTTGGTTTAGCTGAAGCCCCTCATGAGTGTTTATTGTTCATACTCCATAACAAAAGTTTTAGTCAGTAGGTTAGCTCTTGATAATAGTTTTTTCGTTTGGTTGTGTTGGTCGTGACGCAAAGAGATGAACCCAAAACTATTGTTATTAATCTTAATGCAGGTTATAGTTTTGAGGTACATTTGTTCCTTAGATTATCGTCATAACTGCATTATTTTCTTCATGTATCATTTCACTCCTTCCACCATTGGGTTACCGAATTCGTATGTAATGTAATACGGTTAGAAAGAATGAAGTTGTGTATTTCGTAGGATTTAAATAAAACAGAATTATCAATAAAAAAAACAGATCCATCAAATTTCACTTCTTTTTGTAGAGTTCTTTTTTTTCCCTGAGTGAAAAGCTTGTTTTCTGGAAATTAAAAAATTAAATTAATTCTAAACAAAAAGTCGAAAGGATATCAAGTGCATCATACAAGAAGTAAAAAAAAAGTTGATAAATCGGAAACAATCAAAACTTAAATAAGCAAAAAAGAAACAAAGCTTTGACGATTATACTTGGTGTGAATTGCTATTCTTTAACCTGGGTCATTTGTTTTTATAGTGGAAGAATAATGTGTATAACTTTGCTGCTAAAGACCAACAAGTAACCTCTAATCGTTACTATCTTTCATATCATATAGAAGTAGGCAAGTTTTAACTCCTAATGTAGTTTCAGTCTTAAAGTACACTCCTCACATCTTTGCACACTTTTCTGTTTTTTTCTCTTTATAGATTATAGAATGTGTAGCCCGTAGCCATTTGAAGGAAAGCATAATCATCATTGGGCATTCCCTGTAGCTTAATGATCCATAAGACGTCTCTTTCTATTTATAATAGGAACAAGTGACTCCACACCTCACTAGAATATCCTGCTACAGTGTATTTGAATGTCAGCAGTTAAAGGATAAAGGGCTTATAGATTTCTAATAGTCGCCATAAAACTTGCAGTTGAGTGTAAGGTGCCAAATAGGGGCTTCTGATTCTATAATATATAGTTAGCCTTTCCTTTACAGTTAGCCACAACATGAAAGAGACATTAGGGGCCATTAGCTTGTTCCAGACCACCTTGTGCTAGGGCTGGGTGGAAAAATTCTGAATGTTTCCTTACATGACTTGGTTGAGAGCTGCCTTGAGGAATGTCTCAACCATCTGATTTTATCCTCCTCCAAAGAATCAGGGTTGTAAGCAAGAAGGCAGTCATTTAAGAAGCTTGTTACTCTACTTGATTGATTCCATCCTTCATTAGAGATTAGGCAACTAACTGAGGAATTAACATGATAAAAATGTCTTAAAGTATTGAAGTTAGGCAAGAGATGAAGGGGTCCAAATGGACTATCATTCCAAAGAGGTGGAGAGGCCATTCCATACTTAAAATCTGAATATGCTCTTGCATGGAGTCTCTTAGCTTGAGAATTTGCATCATGCTCCATGAAGAGTTGCCTATTGCTCCATGAAGAGTCGACTATTGCTTTAGCTAACTAGAATTTTTCCCTCTTAGATAGTATCTATGGACCGATCTCTCCCATTGTGAAGTCTTCTCAGTTATAATTTTCTATAACCCTTCCTCATCCCTTAGTAAACATAGATTATCCCAGCTAACTTTAGTAAATGTCCTGGTGTGAACGTCACCAGTCCAAAGAAAGTTTCTTATGAGCTTCTCAACTTCATTAGTTTTTAGGGAGTAGTAAGAATGATGACCAATCAACATTGGTGATAAGAGCGATGAGAGAGAGATGAGTAGAGATCCCATAACTTCTGAGATCGCTGGTGGTTAATCCTTCTCTCTCCATGGCTTCTTATTCTTCTCCTTCCCCAACCCGAAATCCTTTTGCCCTAATACATGTTCTTTCTCCAAGTCCCTCCCAAACGACCTATTCCTCCAACCCTAATTGAACCCAAAACACAGACCTAAACATCAGCGTCCTTTCTCCTACCAAAAATCCACCCCCCAAAATGACCTCTTCCACCAATTGTACCCAAAGCACATCCTCGACTAAAAACTTGATAGATGTAGGCCTATCTGCTACTAAGCAGGCGTTTGAACCAGAAACATCCTCATAACCCCTTGCGATTAAAACTTCGAAAAATCCTAGAACCTAGAAGTCAGTAGTTTCTGAATGTCTAGAGGACTCCTCGGAAGCTAAAGTTTTGACCTACTATCCCCCGGAGGTTAAGGAGGACCAGTTCTATGTCATTCCTCCTCCAGAGTTAGCCAAGAAAGGAGCTGCTCAATTCAGATTCGCCCTGATAGGATTTTTCATAGGTAAGCATCCTGCATTTCCTGTGGTTTAGAGAGCGTTAGCAAAATCTTGGTTAGCATTTGGGCTTAAGGAAACCTTAATCATAGGTTCAAACAACTTCGTGTTTAAATTTGACTCAGAGATAGGTTTGAATTTGGTTATGGAGAAGGATCCTTGGCATATCTAAGGTAAACCTTTTTTTACGGAAGTGGTGTTTGAATGTGGGGGAACAAGAAGATGTTAGGTTTGCCTCAGTGTGGGCTAGATTCCGTAACATACCTGTAGAATACTGGAACACTGAGGCATTGGGAAGAATAGCAAGTGTGGTTGGCCACCCTTTACTTATAGGTACCCAAACTGCTAGGATGTCTAGGATTGTGTATGCTAGAATGTGTATGGAGCTAGCATTACAAAGGAGTTGACCTTCTTCTTTCCAACTGGCTACTTATAGTGAAGAAGGGAAAATAATCTTTAAGGAAATAAAGATTGAGTACGAATAGAGGCCTAATCATCATTTACAGAAGAAGGAATGGACACCTACAGGGAGATTATTTAAGACTGGATTACAACAAAAAAGATAGGAGCAAGAGTTAGCCTCTGAGAAGACATTAAAATCATAAGGAGAATAGAGCTTATAATATTTAGATAGAGCAAAGTAAGGGTAAAGGATCTCAACAGAATTTTCAAGCTCCTGAGATGGCAATACAAGATGATAAGAAAGCAAGTCCTTCTGGAAGTCCTACCCAACTAAGCAAAGATCAACAGAAGCAAGATGAACCGAGTGGATACTTTAAGGATCCAAATCTTCCTGTTGTGAGTCAAGTAGTTATCCACCTCTACTATTTCTAAATTGGTTCCTAGTACTAATACTCAGAGTCTTGGGCTTTTGGGAGGGGCAGAGGGAGATTTTACCGTTAGGAAAAGTAGGAAATCTAGTAGGAAGCAGAAGTAGGAGGCCTTTATTCTGTTTTATGATATAGCTTTAGTTTTTTGGAATGTTAGGGGTCTTACAACCCTAAAAAGCAACTAGCTGTAGATGCATGTATTAAGAGGTTGTCAATTTCTTTTGTCTGCTTGATTGAGTCTAGGATTAGGTCTCCTTCCTTTTTGAATAATGTATGCTCCTCTTTGTTTCCTATATGACTTTCTTATAGTAATGTAGATCATGCTTCAAATGCTAAGATAGTAATCGCTTGGAATCTGGATTGGTTCTTGTGTTCTATTCAAATCACAAATGATCAACTGATTCATTTAGAGGTTACTCCAATGAACAGTTCTCTGTCCTTTTTTGTGACTTGTGTTTATGGGTCGAACAATCTCAATCATAGGAAGAACCTCTAGTCTGATCTGTCAAATATCAATCTCACTATTGGTAACCACCCTGGGATTATAGCTAGGATAGTGATCCTAATGTTGAGTTTACTTTGAGTTAATGTTGATTTAGTTATTTTTGTGTTTATTGATTTGGTTGTTGTGATTGATTAATATAATTGCATGTTTCGATAACAAACCGAGAGGGTGAGCCGGATAAAAAGATTAGATCGAATTAATAAGAGTTGGACAATCTAATTGGCAACTTAATCAATCTAGTCGGTAATTTCATGGAGAGAGATCTCGCGCGAGACCTGATTATTTATTAGAGAGCTTTAGAACTAATTAGAATTACAAGTAATTTGTGAATTGCGAGATTGCAATTTCCATAATTCAATTAGGGTTTACAATTTAGTGTTTAATGGTTATAACTCGAGATAGAGTAATCAACCCTACGATCGTCTTGTAGACCTATGTTTTTAGTTCAGTCTCCAATCAAAATTATCCCGTTTGAATATCTACAGATCAAGATATGGCTAAAATACCAAAGTCTGTTATGTGGAAACACTCCATCTAACGAGGTACATACTCCAATCAATGCACCTCAGTCTTATTATGCAAGAACAATGCCAAAAACACATCCAAATACTAGAAACATCTCATTTTCATATAAAATATTTCTTTTAACAAAACCCTTTATGTTACCCTTCAAAACTCAAACAACATATCAAAATTTCCATACCTTTTAAAGAAGTATTTCAAAACCCTCGATCGTCACTCCACTAGCTTCCCTTCTTTGGTCTTCTCCTCTTTTACATATAACATACCCATTCAAAACTCATTTTTAGCAGTCATAGATGCATAACAGAACCCTAGCTGAAGTTGAAATGAGAAAGGAGCTAAATTTCATACCAAAACATGCAATTAACGTACCGTAAACTTTAAATGCATAAAGGGATTTAACAAGATGTTGGATTGTGACAGAGAAAAGCTCAAACTTCTGCAAATTTTTTTATTGGTTGATCCTCCTCCTCTTTATCTGCGTGTGTTTAGGTAACACTTGAGTGGGGTGAGATGACATTTACCATATGGCTAAAGCTTATGTTGCGGGACATGAAACATGGCTCAATTTTATTGGTTTCTACTTTTCACCTTTTTTAATTACAAAAATGACCATACCTTTGTCTTATTCTATGAAATTGCATGTCATCTTAATACATTTAAAGATTTAGTCCATGATTAATGTATATTTATGCATGCATAACACAATTAATCACAAATTACTAAATTACCCTCAACAATTATGTTCATGCCGATTACAAATACTTTCAGGGACATGAAACATTCCTACTAGGGTATAATTTTGGGGCCTCACATTTTAGTTTGTTTTTCCCTTTCCTTCTTGCTAATTTTCTTCTATAGTTTGTAGAAAAACCCTTGTCTTCTTCTTTATCTGTAGGGTATTGAAGAATTCTTAAAGCTTGTTTTAAGAGTGTCATTCTCCTTTTCCTCCATCTGAGAATTGACCTGAGTAACTACATTTTGAGTCCCCTCCATCACCTCAATCTCTTCATTTGTTTCTAGCTTAATCTCATTATTCAACCCCTTGTTAGAGTGTTTGAGGTCCTATTAAGTGTCTAGCCCCATACTTTCATCATGTTCTCCTATTTTGAAAATTTTTCTAGTAGCTTTCTATTTTCTATTGAAATTATTAGGCTTCCAAGGATAAGTAACTAAAATGTCAATCTTCACCCTTTCTCCTTCCTCTCCCAATTTCACAAATGGGATACTCTTGGGCAATTCAGAGTTTTTCTTGACTTCATCAAAAAAATTTGAAATGAAAATTCTCTTCATGTTAGCTGTTTGAGTATCCATACATATTTGTTTTCCTAAGGAGATAGGTAGGAAGCTTAGCCCTTCAATTGTCCAGAATTTTAAAGGAACGATATGAAAATTGATCTAAATGGGGATATTATCTATATTCCCTCTATCTTATTCATCACCTAGCTTCCATTTTTAAATGAAAATAGGTTGACCCCCCCAAATACTAAGGGCCTTGCTCGAGTAATTCATTTAGACAATGTTTAAAGTTGAATTTAAATAAGAAATTTCCACCTTCCATCAGCATTGTCTTCTCTAACCCTTTATTGCTTCACCTTGTTGTCACTCAGGTAAGAAACACTCGGAATGCAGGTCTTCTACTCCAAAAGAACCCTACCAGAGTTGAGTACCAAATAGTAGCCCCCACTTTAAGTATCTCTATAGGTGGAGTAAGTACCCCACCCACCATCACATCTTAGACATGTTTCGGTTTGCCTTTGTTATGCTAGATACGTTCTTCCAAACTCTAATAGGCCTTTTTGCTACTTTTGAATCATTAAAAGGGGGCCCATTCTTGTCATTGTCAACAGGACTATCTTGAACTGAAGGTTCTCCATATTTTACACCTTAGGTTTCACAGGAGAGTTTAGAAAACTCCTCCAGAAATGAGTTAGGTGTAGATACCTCACCTCTAATATCCTTATCAAATTGCAAAACCAATGTATCTCCTTCCATCGAAGTAAAACCTCTCAGAGGGTTACACCAAAGGTCTGCACCAGGAAGGTAATAAAACTATCGAGGGTGTTAACTTTCCAAAAAATAAAAGCTTCAAGGGAAAAAGTGTAACGTAGGTAGAAAGAAGGCATAGAAAAGAAATGTATACAATTAATATTCAAAACTCCAAAAATATATCTAGCTGTGCAAATTTTGGATGCTAAACCTTATGTCTTGAAATTAAGATCTTATCTCTTATTGAATTTGTTTTACATCCTACTGGAATTGCGGAGTATTAGTGGCAAGAGACTTAACTATATCTTCCAATGATATACCTAAGTAGGAAAAAGAGGCTTAAGGTCTGGGCTGAAATTGATGTGCTCCTTATAGCCTATGTGGGAAGTAGTTCTCCTACTTATTCCCTTCATAACTCGGGTTTTGATGATCTCCCTAACTTGGTTTATAAGTTTGGGAATATAGGTTGTATTAATGAAACAAATTTCCCCCTACAGTATTGACTTACTCATGTTTCCATCTTACAGAGTTGGACTCTTATTTATTATGTGGTTCGCATTTACACATATACTGCGAGCTTTTAGCTGTCCCTTCCTTTACAATAATTTATCTAACAAAAGATGTTATTTCATCTAAATTATCTTCTATGAATGAATTGTTTACCCCATTTACCCTATGAAGATCATTGTTAATGCCAAAATATTGAGTGTTCCTTACCGTACACTTGATTAAAGATCTAGCCTTTACATGATTTTTTCCACACAATGCTCCACCACTTGTTGCTTCTACTAAGTTCTTATCCTTAGCTAATAATCCTTTATATAAGTATTGGATAAATATTCGTTTCATGATATGTTTATGAACTTCTTGAAGCACTCCCACTTGTAAAGGAATTCTCTATGATATTGCTTTATCCTGCAAATCTCTTTCTTTATTTCAGTTGTCTTGGATGTTGAAAAGTACTTCTCTAAAAATAGCCTCTTCATTTTGATCCATGTGCTCACACTCCTTGCAAGCAAATAAAAAAGTTAATCTTTTGATGCATCCTTTAGTAAAACTAGAAAGGCTCTCAACATAATATGCTCTTTCGTCACCCTTAGAGATATCATAATAAGACAGACCACATTGAGCACCTTGACATGCTTGTGAGCATCCTTAGCTACAAGATCATGAAAGTTTGGCAAAAGATAGATTAATCCGTACTTAAGTTTAAAGGTAATATGTTCAGCAAATTCTCTTAGCTTCTTCTAAATTGATTGTTTGCTCAATTCAAGAAGTTGCTCTGTTTTCTATGTAATCTTTGCAGTGTCATTTCGATCTTGATATTAAATTGTACAAGGTCTTAATGAGAAGATATTGTTACTACCATACACAAACACTAACAAATTTAAAAAGTTCAAGAAACAACTATAAAAACCAATTATAAACAAATATACATACAAAAAATCAATTAATATTTAAAAACTAATCATTTCACTCCCAAAAATTCTTAATGCATGTCGAACACACCAGAAAATAGACCTAACTCTATACAACTAAATTTTCCGTAGTGGTGAGCAAGGATCATATCCACAAAGAGTATGTTTTTAGAGGGAAGGTGGTTTGGTTTAATTCAATTAACAAAATAAAGTAAAACTAAATAAAGAACAATAATTCAGCAAAAGTCACGTTAATCGCAGGGTCTAGATAGGTCTATAAATGTGTAGCATTACCCCTTAACTAGTAGAGAGACTGTTTTTTGATAAACTCACATGAAAATATTTAAAATTAAATTAATAATGTAATAATAATTAAAATAGATATAGATATAAATATTATAAAAATAAAAATAAAATAAATAAATATGTATAAGTAGAAATATAATAATAAATAATAAAATAAATATAGAACAAGGTTGATAATAAGAATAAAAGATAAAATAGGTAAATCAATACATAAACAAGGAAGGAGACAAGTAAATAAATAAATCAATTAAGTTATTATGAGAAAATATTTAGGTTACATGTTTAGGCTAAAAACATGACATAAGCCTTGAAAGAAAATCTTTAAAAGACATGAGAATCTTTACCTTTATCCTAATACGTGAAAATTTGTTATTATTTAGGCCTTCTTTTTCTCCTATTATAGTCTCTGAGTACAATCTTCTCATATCTTCTCACTGAAGTGTCAAGGTGTCTCCTCTTAACACGAACCACTTAAGCCTTGTCTTTTTTAATTTTTCATTAACATTAGCCACCTTTAATTTATCTCTTACCATTATATGTCTGATCTTATCTCTTCTAGTAAGGTTGCTTATCCAATAGAGCATCCTCATCTTCACCACCATTAAGTTATAACTATGAACATGTTTGATAAGCCAATACTTTACCTCATAGAGTACAGTCTACCTAATTGCTAAACAATAGAATTTATTTTTAAGCTTGAGTGGTATGTTCTTATCGCTTTAAACAGTACAAATTTGCTATAATTAATTAATAGGTTTCAAATCCAATTTGCATTTCAATCTTAACCTTTAAACGAATATGCTTAATTAATTGTCATGTTATTTTTGTACTTCTCTTTGAGACTGTTGACCATAGATTAAAAACAAGCCTTTTTAATCCCACTTTTCCCTTAGGTTTTATTTCATTAAAACAAGCTCTTTAGCTCATTTTTGTTCTTGTTCTTCGAATTTGTGCCTAAAACAAAATATGGGCTAAAATAAGTATCTTAAGTGCATCATAACATTCTAAGCATTAGGGAATATGTAATCAATTAAGCATCTATCAATAAGTTACCATAACAACATCATTTTTAAAACACGAGAAGGCAAGAAAAATAATATGCAAGACAAAGAAATCATTATTTTACCTTAGACTAATCTTTAATATACTACTATAACAAACTTTTACTATTTTAAAAAGACCTTACAAAAAGAACCATAACATTGATTTAAATGCCAAGCTATCTGATATATTGATAAGAATTCAAAAGCATAAACATAATAAATATGAAGAGATAAAAGTGAAATATAGTACGAAAATCATGTTCACTTATTTACCCCTACCAAACTGAAACTAAATGTGGAGTAAAACTAAAAAGAAAATGGATCCACAGTAAACACTAAAAATTACCTAAACTAAACACTAAACCACTATAATAAAAATCATGACCCGAGACTACACAAGGAAAAACAAGGACATAAAGCAATAGAGAAATCAAAGTATTAGAGTAAGGAAAATAATTCAAAAACACATTGAAATATTAAACTATAATCAAGATATTGCCAAACCCTAAAAAGAAAGATCTGGAATAAAAGATACAAATAAACAATTGACACGTCTAAAATGAAAATTATAGAAATAAGATTAAGATGAGTACCTAAAACATGAAAAATAGGAGAAATTATGGTGGCGCATGGGTGTTTTTCTTCTACCAGCAACGTCATCTTAGGTATATATGTGTTTTTGTTCTTTCCTCCCCTTTGTTCCTCAACACCTAAAATAAATGCCAAGCATTGAAAAGTTATCTTAATATCTTATCATAAATTTGGTATGAAAAAAAGATAAGTAAGAACAACAATAAAATAAAGCTACCCATTAACCTTACCAAGACATATTAACATCAGAGAAAAGGGCTTAAAAAAGGACAATTGGTAATGGTTATGCAAAATAAAGATGAAGAAAAGAAAAAAAGAAAGAAAAGCAAACCCTAATGGTTCAACAAAGGATAAATCCATATGACATCATGAAAATGAGACAAGGTAAGGTTTGTTTAGGGAGGAACATGAGCTATAATCTTAAAAGAAAAAAATAAAAGCTAAACATCACTAAAATTCATAAGAATAAATTAATTTTCCTTTAGCTACTACTAAAGAAGAAGACCACTTTGGAGGAAAACTGAGGGCTTCTACTAGTGATTCTTATTGAGTCCACTCCATAAAGAAAAAAGGAGAAGACAACTGGGAACCAGCATAGTGGCTTAGCTTAGACAACAAAACGACACCCCCATTCATAACTCTCTTTCTTTTTCTTTTTTATTTATTTCCTTATATTATCTATTTCTCAAAATATTTCCCTCCTTTGCTTGGAAAATAATTCAATCATATTTATAGAAGTTAGAAATGTAGTATAAAGCAAAACTAAGTGACTTATCAACTACTATCAAAGAGGCATAAACAAAGGGTGGTCAACACTATCTAAATGGCATTATAATGTGGAGGATACTAACTAGAAATAGGAAGGAAAAAAACAACCTTAAATTCCCCATCTCCTTCTCATTCCTATGCTTAGGTTGTTCTGACCATTAATGGCAATGGCATTGTATTTCACATAAGAGAATTCTCTAATAAATGATATGATTTTTTGTAAGGATGGCTCCATGCAACCTACTATTATTTTCCTTCCATATAAAGTACTTCATAGCCTTGAAACAACGTCTAAAAAATCAGGTGTCTCCATCGTATAATATCATTCCAATCATTAGCTATGTAATAAACACGAAAGAGGTTAAGAAGTTTTCTCAAAATGTCTTGAGTATATAAGCAACCTCATAAAAGGTGATTAAGGCTTTCTATGAAGTGGTTGCATAACTTACTATTTGAGTTAGGAACATTGAACTTCAGTATGTCCTTGGTTGCCAATCTTCTCATCGTTACTAACCAAAAAATGAAAATGAGCTAGAAATATACTTGTGCCTTAAACCATTTTACACCAGGGTTTGAATAAGCAATTATCAGCTTCCAATAGATTCCGCCTATATGATTGAAGGCTAAAATATATTTTGTATGTTTTTTATTGGATAATATCAGGAATTGAGAATTTTATAAGATATGTAGGCATGTTTTTCAGTATATCATTTGCTCCTCTATTGGAATGAAAGGATCAGTACCAATTGCTCTCCTTGATTAGAATATTGGCCTTAGTCCTCTAAGGAATTAAAGTCCTCAATTATATATAGGACAGAAGTTTATATAATAGGCCCAATTTATGACATTAATCATACTAAAAGAAGGTGTTTTATGACATGTAAGTGAGTGTATCCCTTCTCTTACTTGAAGAATTTGTTATAGGGTCCAAGACATATTGGAATTTATTGGGATATTCCATATGCTCTATGCTTTCAGCATTATATGTGTATCCAATTGACCTATAAGTCTTCTTTGTCCTTACATAATTTCTAGCATCATTTTGCAATTAAGGCTTTGCATAAGAGTCTAAGAAGTAATGCCAAGGCCCCTAAATTGCTTAGACTGATAAATTATGATCTATTTCACCTTTTATAGCTACTAATTCTACCACTATAAAAAATCTAATTATTTTCTTATTAATTTCCTTCATAATTCCCTAAGCAAGAGCCATATGTGAGCAATAATATGTTGAAAGGTTTGTTGGATCGGAAAAAAGAAAACATGCTTTGTTTGGAAAAACGATAGATTTCAAAACTTTTAAGAAATCATTACTTGCAGCGGAAGCAACAAATCCAAATCAACATGCCAATCCATACATG
>JAOTIZ010000009.1:6886211-6913386 GCA_027123425.1 Erythroxylum panamense
GTATCAGAAAATCTATGACAGTCGGGAAGAACTGTTGGTTTTAAATTATTCTGCTGCCTTGAGTCAGAAGCATTAACGAAGAATGAAGAGTAAGAGTGTGTGAGCGAAGTAGGGTTTCTAAGAGGCGTGAGCAGTAAGGCACGTATTGCCGATGGACAGGCGTTGAGGGGTGTAAGTCTTCGATAACTAGAACAGCTACGTAGTGATACACACTTCCAATCCGACTTTAATTAGTCGATGTCTTCAACTAGTGAGTGGTTTAGATGTCAATGAAGCGTTAGCCAGTGAGGGTTAACCAATGAGGTTATAGTTTCCATGTGTCGTTCCCTGTGTCACCCCTATAACGGACCATAGGTAGAAAAAGTGCACTTTTGGTATCAACACTCAGTGTACTGGGTACGGTGATGCTGAGCCCAGTACACTGAGCTAGCAGTGTACTGTTTATGGCTTTGATACCACTTTTACTCCCTATGGTCCGTTATAGGGGTGACATAGTGAACAACACACGAAAACTATGACCTCACTGGTTAACCCTCACCGGCTAACGCTTCATTCTCATCTAAACCACTCACTGGTTGAAGACATCAACTAACCAAAGTCGGATTAGAAGCGTGTATTACTATGTAGCTGTTCTAGTTATCGGAGACTTACACTCCTCAACGCCTGTCTATTGGCAACACGAGCCTTACTACTCACACCTCTTGGGAACCCTACTTCACTCACACACTCTTACTCTTCATTCCCCGTTAATGCTTCTGACTCAAGGCAGTGGAATAATTTAGAAGCAACAGTTCTTCCAGACTGTCATAGATTTTCTAATATATAAGATCCTTTCATAAGGCAAGTGCAGAGCATATTCATCTCTGCAATCTTTCCAAATGTCAGAGGGTTAAGATTTAAGGGCTAAAGGTTTCAGAGAAGAGAAAGACTATTTGAAGAAAGCCTTCTTCATTTTCCAATAGATTTGTACAAGACTTAGCATACAAATTTAGCCTTAGCATATCTAAAACTGAAGAAGAACCCTGCTTATATAGGCAAAGCGAGGGCTAAAAATGTAAACTACCCTAGAGACATAATTATAACTGCTTTAACAAAAGCTTTCCTATCTTATCTCTAAGGAATCTTCTTTACAAAAGTAAAGCTAACTTTCACCAAACGTAAACTACTTTACCAAAAGTAAACAGTAGTAAACAGTACTACTTTATAAAAAGGTGAAAAAAAAGATTATAGAATAGAATCTTCATGATGTTGAAGTGATATGTGGAACCCATCTATCATCACATTAGTTGCCTCTTCTTACTTTACAGGTGTAAAGTAAGATTCTCTATCTTTATCTCACATTATAGATCCAAAGTATCCAAGAAATTATTGATGGCGACTTGGTGAGTGCCAACTTTGTAGATTGGATGGAGAACTTGGATCACTTGAATCGTCAGAATCCGTTTGATGAGGTCTTTTACCTTTTATGCTACAAAGTTCTGCCATGTGTAGCTTATGCAAGAATTGATCTAACTTGTCTTCTTCAATGCTATCAGTATTGTCATTGGGATCTTGAGCATCTTGGAAAACAGAGGTTGACGGTTGAGATTGTCTTGCTAGTTGTGAGATATCTGTCTCCTCATCTTCTCATGAATCTGAATATTCAGGATTATTAGGACCAGGAATATTGACTTCTGGTGCTTCAGGTTCACCAGGCATGAATTCTCCAATAGGTGGTCCAAGAGATGTAGTTAATTCTAGAAGTTCTGGAAAGTGATTAAGCTCCTTAAGTTGTCTCCTTAAAGAGTTTAACATATTCTCTTTATGTCGTGGTCAATACAAGGCTGTGTGCCAAAACTGGACATGTTGTTCAGTGTATAGAACTCCAGTAGCATTTTCTTTGTAAGGACAATGCACAATGAAGAAGCATTGTGTATTTTGTCGTTTTGCTGCAGCAAACCAAAGACGATGTTGGTTAATGATAATCCCAAACTGCTGCTTCCATTGGCTTAAAGGTTGGAACCATTCTAGGAATGTCCACAATAATGAACTACCATTATCTGAATTACAGAGATGTTGATACATCTAAAGAGGAGAAATTGTAAAAGATAGGCATAGAGTGTAGATAATGCCCATAAGTACCATAATGTGTTTTCAGATAAAGGTTCTTAGAGAAGAATCACATTCTGGTATGGTGCTTTGATATTGAACATGAATGGAGTGCCATGAGAATTATGTTCAAACAGAAAGAGATGCAGGTAATAGAATAAACTACTACGTGCAAGAGAGGCAACATCAGAAACACTACGTGGAGGCCTAGCAAAAGGAGGAAAAGCTTTCTTTATGAGAGCAAAAATGTTGCTATCCATGCTATCTTGAAAAGAATTCAAAGAAGTCAGGCAAATCTTTTTGTGTTTTTTCTGAAGTACAAAAGGATACTTATAATGCAAAAAGTATCTGGCGGCCAATGTGGATGCTATAGAACCTGTGAAGATAGGTTGGCCAATCCTATCTCAGAGAGACTGACGTCTTTCGAAGAGTAAGATAGTCTGTTACTAGAAACTTTCAATGGTGAAAGATTCTGACAGAGGTGCTTAAGATGCTTGACAGCTGTAGTATGTTCTTTTCCCCATATTGGTGGATTCTTGTGTAAGAGCTTAGATAAGCTTGATGTATAGGTTGCCACATGTGGAATAAAATCTCAAATATAATTAACAATTCCAAGAAATTATTGAATCTGTTTTACCCTGAGATTTTTATTTGAAAATTGCAATAACTCTTTTGCAATATGTGGGCCTGGCTGGTAGAATCCATCTTTGAATTGCATGCCAAGTAATTCTATTTCCTTTGTACCAATAGTGCTCTTTGAAGCCGATAGCATAATTCCATACTGCTGTGTAAGGTCCAAAAACTGTTGAAGAAGGGCCTTATGTTCCTTATGGGTCTTTGAGAACAAAAGTATATCATCGATGTAGATCAATGCACTGTTGAGGGTAAGCTCATAGATTTTGTTTATGGACTTTTAAAACAGTGATGGTGCGACTTTGAGACCAAATGGCATTACAGTCCATTGGTACTGAGCATTGGGAATGCAGAATGTAGTCTTGTACCGTTCTTCAGGGTGAATATCCAGTTGCCAAAAACCTGCTTTAAGGTCAAACTTTGAGAATATGACAGCTTCCTTAAGAAATAGTACCTGTTTACTAATTTTAGGCAACGGAAACTTATCATCTTGCAGGAACGCATTCAGTGGCTTGTAGTCTATCACTAGACGTTTCTTTCCATGTTTCTGTTCTGAACGCTTATTGACGTAGAACGCTTGGCAAGCCCAATCTGACTTTGTGGGCTCTATTAAGCCTTGCTGCAATAACACGGCACACTCATCTTGTGCGAGCTTTAAATCATCAGGGTTCATCCCTGAAAGTGTGGCTTTTGTGGGGTTTATATCCTCGTTCTTCTTGAATGGCAGACTTATGAAAAAGTATGAATTTTTCCATGGAGGATTAAGATGAGTAAATTGTGCATGAGACTCTGGACAGTAACTCAACAGTTTATCTTGAAGTCCAATGTAACATGTCGGAACATGTGTCAGTTCAAACACGTTTTTAAAATCAGTGTACGGACTCAAAAGGTTTCGATATCTGAGGACTGTAGGTAAGATCTGTAGATGTTTGGCTTTACAGTAAACATCCATCCCAATAAGAAAATCTAGGCCTGGTAGATCACTTCCAAGTACTTTAGTCCAAACTGTACACTATGGAAAGAAGCGGATGCCAATTCTGCTTCTGGTATGCAACCCAATCTTAAAAGTATTCCTATCAGCTGCAGTAAAATACTCATCATGTGAAGTCCATGCTTCTGCTAGTAGGATGTTGGGCTTTATGATCGTACGACTGGATCCTATATCCATAAATCCAATAGCCTTAATGAGCCGATCATATTTATCCTGTTGAAAGATCTAGATTTAGACATATGGTCGTTTAACTGATGTACGATCTAACTTCATACCTGTTTGCTGCATCATGTAGATAGAATCATCATCGGTTTGTTGGAATTTTGGGCTATTGCTGGAATTTTGGTTCTGCTGATAGGCTAGTTTTTCTACCAATACGGAATATTTCAACTTGTTTTGGACTTCCATTCTTTAACTCAACAAAGCCTAGAAATATTTAATTCAATTTACATCGTTTTTAATAATAAAATAAGGAACTATTCAACTTGAGTTTTTTAATAATATAATTTAAAATATTATAAAATATGTAACAATTTTCACTTATTAATGAATCCACAGTAAACACTAAAAATTACCTAAACTAAACGCTAGACCACTGGAATAAAACTTGTGACCCAAGATTACACAAGAAAAAACAAAGACAAAAAATAGTAGAAAAATGAAAGTATTAGATTAGGGAAAATAAGTCAGAAATATAATGAAGTACTAAACTGTAACCAAGACATTGCCAAATCCTAAAAAGAAAGGTCTAGAATAAAAGATATAAATAAACAACTGACATATAGAAGAAGAAAAATACAAAAATAAGAATAAGATGAGGACCTAAAATATAAAAACTTAGAGAAATTATGGTGGCATGTGGGTGCTTTTCCTCTGACATCACGTTAGGTATATATGTGTTTTTGCTCTTTCCTCCCCTTTGATTCTTCAACACCTAACGAGCACCTAAAAGTTACCTTGATTTCTTATCACAAATTTGGTATAAAAAAGAGAAGGTAAGAACAACGATAAAAGAAAAGCAACCCACTAACCTCACCAAGACATATTAACATCAAAGAAAGAGGTTTAAAAATGGACAATCAATGGTGTTTATACAGAATAAAGGCAAAAAATAAGAGAAAAGAAATAGAAACAAAAGTAAGACTTGATGGTTCGAGTCAATGGGTCTCTTGGAAGGTCCCTCGTCCTGATTTTGTTAAGCTTAATGTGGATGGTATTTCTTTGGGAAATCCAGGTAATGCAGGTTTTGATGGTTTATTAAGGGATGAGTTTGGGTGGTGGATTGTCGGTTTTTCAGGCTATCTTAGTTTGGAAACTAATATGTTGGATGAGCTTCAAGTCATATTTCATGGAATCTCTTTAGCATGGGATCATGGCTTTAGGAAGGTTCTTATGGAATCAGACTCTCTTAAAGCTATTAAGCTAGTCTCTAGAAATTGTCCGCGCTCCCATCCTAACTTAGTTATTATTGAGGACATCAAGTGTCTTTTGCGGAGGGGTTGTGTTTGCTATACTAGTCATACATTTAGGGAGGGGAATCAGTGTGCTGACTTCTTAGCAAAACAGGGTTCTCCTTTCTTTACATTGGTGGCTTATGTGGGAGAGGCCAGTGCCAGGTCTTCATCAACTTTTGCAAAATGATACTTGTTCTATTTATTTTTTTAGGCCTTAGGCCTTAGGCTTTTTCTTTTGATTTTTTTTACTTCCAAATTCACCAAAAAAAAAGAATGAATCCACATGAGATGATGAAAATGTGATAAGATATGATTTACTTAGAGAGGAACATGAGCTATAATCTTAAAAGAAAAAAAAGAAAAACTAAACGTCACCGGAATTCATAGGAAGAAATTAATTTTCCTTTAGCTATGGCTAAAGGCAAAGATTATTTGGAGGAAAACATTGAACTTCTACTAGTGATTCCTATTGAGTCCACTTTATAGAGAACAAATGAGAAGATGACTAGCTCAAAGTAGTGGCCTAGCTTAAACAATAAAACACACCCCATTTATAACTTTTTTCTTTTTTATTTCTTTCCTTTTTTTATTTCTTAAAATGTTTCCCTCTTTTTTTGGGAAAATAATTGAATTGTATTTATAGAAGTTAGAAATGTAGTATAAAACAAAACTAAGTGACTTATTCGCCATTATCAAAGATCTATAAACAAAGGATCGACACTATCTAAATGGCATTACAATGTGGAGACTACTTAACTAGATATAGGGAGAAAAAAATCATTCTCAAAGTACTCATCCATTTCTTATTCCCATGCTTAGGTTGTTTTGACTATTGGTGGCAATGACATTGTATTTATCATGAAGGAGAATTCTCTAGTAAATGATACGCTCTCTTCTTTTGTGTGATATATGTGTATCCAATTGACCCATATGTCTACTTTGTCCTTGTATAATTTCTAGCATCTTTTAGCAATTAAGGCTTTGCATAAGAATCTCACATAAGCTATGTCAAGGCCCTCAAACTGCTTAAGCTGACAAATTACGATCCATTTCACCTTGGTGGTCTTTATATAGATGTTAGTTCCAACCTAAAAAGAATCCTTTTAGATTCTTATCAATTTCCTTTATAATTTCCTTAGGAAGAGCCATGTGTGAGCATCAATATGTTGAAAGATCGTTGAGGACAGATATAACTAATTGTAGTCTTCCTCCGTACCTTATAAATACATTGGGCCAATTGTTAATCCTCTTTTGATGGAGTTTAAGAGAGGGAAATAGTCTAGAAAAGAGAGCCTTTTCTCAAAGATTGAAACTCCCAAGTATTTAAAAGGTAATCTAGTTAATTGAATGCCTTTAAACAATATCAAATTACACAACTAAGGGTCTGTGGCCAATTAAGGAGATGAAGAAGCTTTCACTTAGATTATAATTCAATGTAGATATGGCCTTGAAGTGATTTAGTGAAGATATGACCAAGTTAAAGGAAGGTTGAGAAGCTCAACCTAAGAGAATGAGATCATCTGTAAAAGAAAGCTGAAAAATCTTTTGTTTGGAGCAATTATGGTGATACTTAAATCTTGGTTCTCTTGATTTTTTTTCTCTTATCATTCTTGAGAAGACGTCTATACTGATAACAAATATAAGAGGGGATAAGAGATCACTTGCCTTAGTCCCTTGGTAGCTTTGAATTATCTTGTAGGTTCTCTATTAATGATGATTGAATATGATACTCTTGTAATACAATTTTGTTTCCATTGGAAAATTTTGTTAGGGTAACCAAGAGTAAGCAAAGTGTCAAATTATAAAACTCCACCTAAGTGAATCAAAGCCTTAGCAAAATCAAATTTAATTGCTCCACTTCTAACAATTTTCTAACTTCCATAACCTTTGAATAACTACTGTAGTAGGATTATGTTGTCCGTAATGGATCTTCATATATGAGAACACTTTAGTTGCAATTAATCACCTGCTTCAGATGATCTCTCATTTTATTATCAATCACTTTAGAAATGAATTTGTAAATCAAATTAAAACTTAAAACAGATCTGACTCATTAAGAGACTTTGCAGAAGGGAATGTAAAAATCAAATAGATATAAGTCTTGTTTATTTTTGTGAGCATTTTTTCATTTTAGAGAATTAATGCAAGACATTAGACACTAGATCAACTATCATGCTCCAAATCTATTAGAAAAATTTGGAGTTAAACCATTAAAGCCAAGACGTTTATCTCAATGGAATACGAAGACAGGTTGTCATATTCCCTCTTTATTAACTTCCTTACCAAGGTTAGATTGAATCTAATTAGGTATTGAATCAAACAGATAGTTGATGATGTCCTGAGGGAGAGAAGTGATGTTTTTACAAATCCTTAAGAGATTATAGGCCAAATTATGTAGCTCCTCATGTGATTGAACTATGTTACCTTTATTATCCTAAAGTGAAATGATCATATTTTTGTTTCTTCTATATTGAATTGATTTTCCTTCAGACAAAGCTTTCTTGATTTTTTCCTCAATTAGGAATCTTTAGTTCTTAGGAAGACAATATAATCCTCAATTTGCTTTGAAACTTATTGTTTGATATAAGGATCTCCGCGATTAGAAGCTTGTTTCTCCTGTTAAGCAATGAGTGAGTTTAGAGAAATGTCTTTAGCTATCGACATTAGACCAATACTTTCTTTTTGCAGTTTCTTCAATTATGTTTGATAGCTTTTAAACTCCGAATACATTTATAAGCCTTGGAAATAGATTGAGGAATTGACAATCCTTTTGAAATGACATCTATAAACTTTAGAGCTCCAAAAAGAGAACTAAAGATTGAATGGGGCCTTTCTTTTATTGGAACTGTTGACATTCCTTGATGAATATAAGAGAGTGATCAGATATTAGATGACTTCCAAAGTTGGTAAAGTGTTGAGGAAAATTTGAAGAAGGAAATGAGAGTAGATAAAGTATAAATGAAAATGGAGAACTTGAAGCTATACATTAAGAATAAAAAATACTAGAAGAGAACAATAAGTTAAGGAAGAGAGAGAGAGGAGAAAAAGAGGAAAGATATGATTTGCTTTTTAAAAAAAAATTATCTCACTTATCATGTAAGATACACATATGATAAAAAATTTACGAAAAAATGTCAATATATTTTTTTAAATGGAGTATTAACAAAGAAATTAAATTGAGTTCTAATTAATGTTTTTGAAATGTAAAGATTTTTTTAAACATATCAAAACATTTAATTTAAAATTTTAGTGAAAATGTTAAGATTCAATTTGACTTTTTTTGTTATTAAACCGTAGTGTGTTTATATTTTTTTGATAAGCGCTGGAAAATGAAGTGGAGGAGGACATGTGGCAAAATGGATAGTTAAGAAATTATGATGCGACTAGCTTTTCTACCTAATTTTTGATTGCAGGCTTAAAGGAGGGAAAAAGTGTGTATATGTCTACAGGGTTCATATGATGTGATGGACTTCCCTATAATATGATTCCTAAAAATAACAAAATAGGATAGTCATTATAGGCCAACATTTTCTTAGTAAGAGATGTAAAATGAAAAAGACAAAAAAATTTCACCCCTTTCAGTAGCAAAAAATAAAATAGTAAACCAAGTAACCTTGAACTTAAGGATAACTGGATTAGAAAGCAAGGATACAATTCACTAAAGGATAACTCTAGAAGATAACCAACATTTTACACTTGTTCTATGATTTCTTAGAGGAGAATTGTCTCTCTCATTCAAATAATTTTGTGGTAACATAGATACTAATGCAAGGAAAAGGTGAAATTCTAAATCTATAATAAACTTCAACTAAAGAGTAACTTTTATAGTGTAATTTAAAATTGGTCTAGGATGTCTTTTACTTTATTGCTGGATAAGGGAAACTTTGGTAGCTCATCAAGCTACTGATCACCTAAGCATACACTTCAGGAAACAATGGAACCTTTAACCTCCTATTTTTTTGCCTAAAGATAACAAATATAATGATACAATTTACTTTTGATTGAAACTTCTTTGTAATGTCCCATTATGATGCCTTTCATAGCTTTTAATAAATTCTTTGTTTAACTTCAAAAAACAAAGAAGATGAAAAGCCCATAGTGCCAAGTATAAACCCATCCTAAGTGTATGAACAAGTCTTCAATACACCATGTGTTTTTATACAACACTTGATTAACGACTGACGTAAGAATTAATATAAAAACATATACAAAGAACTCAAGAAAAATTTAAGAGTGCATAAAGGCAAAGAATGCTAAAAAACACAAATTTAAGAAATGTTAAATCACTTAAACCAAATGTTGTCATGGAAAATTACGCAACAGTATATAGAGGTAATTGTTAACAATTCAGCAGGCTAAAGTAACCAATAATAACTTTAGGTTGAAATACAATTCCTAACATAATTATTGGAAATTCTTAAGTGGAGTCATCATATATTGGAAAGAGACATATGGATAAAGTAAGTTATATACAAAGATAGGACTTATAACTCAATGTCTTAAGGTTTTAGGTTAAGATTTGATGTCCTAGTTGTATATGGACTTATTTGGATCCGGTCCAGTTTCTCTCCAAGCTCCCTCAAAATTCGATAGTGGTATCAGAGCCTCCTTTAATTATTTAACTTGATTTAGGTGTTTGATTGTTATTGATTTGATAAAATTAAGGCTTTGATGTTTAAAAAACTTGAATATGTTCAAAATAAAAAATCTTATGTTACACCTCTGTGTCTTGTTCTGCCTTTTGAAAATTTTAATTCGCCTGCTCCTTTGTTTTGCTTCTGGCTTGTGTTTTGGAAAACTGTGTATGTGATGATATGTTTGTTTTTACATTTGGAAATTAGCTTTCTCCTTGCATTTGTATATGTTTTTATGTGTGTGTATTTTTTTTGTACAATTATCCTTGAAACAAAATCAAATTGTATGTTATGGAAAACTTATTGGCATTGCATTTGTTTATTTTTTGTGCATTAAATACGTTATGTCTCCTTGCTAATTAGTGTGTGTTCATAAACTAGCTAATTACTAGTAGCTTGAACCACCACTAGTGTGGATGGGATGGATATTGTCCATAGAAATGTTTTTGTGTGGAGCAGCAACGCCGATAACATAGAAGTAAAGAAGATGAGCGGCGGTGGCGAGAGAAAACAATAGAAAAACCCTAGCAGGACACATACGCCCACCGTTTGGAGGTAGAGGCCTTGGAACCGGCATGACTGGCGCATGACTGCATGTGCTAGTCAACCTTTGCGCTTGTCGACAGATAGCATATAGGACACGCCAGACATACTTTTTCATTAACTTAATCATACCATACCTAAACCCCATTTCAACCTGATAAAGATCTTTTGATTTTTGTTTCTAGTTTACATAAGTGGTAGAGATTTGATAAAATTGCAAGTCTATGGTAAGAGTTTTACTGTACATTGATTTGAGAGTTTGATACTTTTCACTCAAACACTTGAGTGTATTGATTGAATTCTTGGTAGGAGTTTAAAGGTTTATGTTTTTCATTTCAATGCGATTATTGACATTATTACTATTAATATTGACTTACGAAGTTAGTTTTAGGATACCAATATTCCAATTGTTTATTAATTTGATTAATGTGATATTATGATTTAGAGTAAGGATGGACAGGATGAGATTAATAAAGGATAAATTTTATAAAGTAAATAATTTTGATTATGATTTGCTTGAGTAGAAGCAAAAACTTAAGTGTGGGGATGTTTGATAAATGTTAATTTGAATATATTTATACAACCATATTTGATGTGCTTTTTTATATTTTGTAATTTTATTGTTTTTTTGGTATTTAATTCGCTCCAAGTGCATTTATAGATTATAATTGCCTTCATGGACCAAAATGAGAAGAATTCGAATGAAAATGTGTCACAAAAACAAAGTTTTGATGCAAAATAGAGATACATAGTTGATTTTATACTTGTGTATGTCTCATAGCTCTTGTAAAATTACAAATTCTGGAGTTTTTGAATATGCATGGTCTCTTACACGTCGGTGTATCATACCATATATCTTTTAGAAATCCTAAAATTTACTATAAAAAGAAGTGAGTAAGAGCAAATTAGAGGAGTAGACTTTTGGAGCAGATTCCATATGTAGAAAGCTTACAGAAGGGACGATATTGATTTAAAGATGTGGAGAATGTGAGGAAATCATCAAAAGATTCAACAAATTATAGCATCAAACATCAAACCTCAAACTTGCAAGAACGTTCAATAGAAAAAGAAGGGTGATTTAAAATTATGATTCCTTTGTTATTTATTTATTTTTCTTCTTGTTTATCTTTAATTTTGTTTTCTATTATTTGTAACTAAACATATTTAGTGCCTAGATGCGATAAACCATAGTTGGGATAACAATATTTCTTGATTCTTTTATTTAATACAATTATTTTGATTGATCTATTATGATCAATTATGAGTTTCACACATGTTATAATAGATCTGGAACATTATTGTATGATCTATTTTCATATCATTTAGATTGAGAAATCCTTTGTATTAATAGATCTACTATAATTGAAAGGAGATGATTGTACTCATAGAGAAAGGCCGATATAAATCTGTTGAATTAGGGTCAAACCTAATAGTAGAATTCATAAATTGATAATGTAATTAACTAGAAAAGATTTCAGTTAATCACTCTATGGATTAGTTGCTAGTAGTCTCGAGAGAGTTATTAACATAAAATAAAAAATTTCAAGGTCCAATAGTCAATAAAATAGTTGTTTGATAAAATGTTAACTATATAATTATTTTTAAGTGGATTCATCACCTAGACACTAATCTTTGATATTGAGTTTTCCAAGTAATTTCCTTAGTCTTCTACATTAGTTATTGTTTCCTATGTTATTTTATTTGTTTAGTTTTAATTTTAATTAAAGATCAAATATCCAATTCATAGGCTAGAAAATAGGACAAGAGTCATTACTAATATTTACTATTTTTGTGGGATCGATTCATACTTACTTATGCTAACTATAGCTATGATATGCTCTTGGGATTAATTCAAATATTGGTATAAAAATAACCAATCAATATCCAAGGGGATGTGCCTTGGTATAAGTAGTTTGCAGATGACTTTTTTTTTAGTGGATGAGGCAAAAAGGACTATCAGTGTCAAGCTAGAACTTTAAAGGGACACGCTAAAGTTAAAAGGTTTTAAACTGAGCAGTACTAAAACTAAGTACTTAAAGTAAAAAAATTTAGGCCATATGGTGGCTTCTTAATGTGAAGGTAAAGATGGGTTCAAAACTTATACCACAAAAAGAATGTTTTAAGTATCCAGGATCTACCATCCAAAGTAATGGTGAGATCAATGAAGACATAGTTCGCTATGATAGATCAAGGTGACTTAAATGGATAAGTGCATAAAAAGTCTTATATGACAATAAGATAACACTCAAGCTCAAAGGTAAATTTTATCATTTAGCTATTATCTCGGCCATGCTTTATGGGATGGAGTGTTGACCAATTAAATAGGTGCATAATTATAAGTTAATAGTGGCGGAGATAAAGATGCTCTATTGAACGTGCAACTTAAATAAAGAAATAAGTTCAAGAATATAAAAGTAAGAGACAAATTCTGGTGGCTAATATTAATAGAAAATTAGGAGAGACAAGGTTTATGGTGATTTGGACATGTTAAGAGGAAACATCTTGACACTTTAGTGAGAAGATGTGAGACGATTATACTTAAGAAATGTAAGAGGAAAAGACGAAGTCCTAAAAAGAACTGGAGAGAGATGATTATGAATGATATAATTCTACTGCAACTTACCGAGGGACTTAGCCTTCAATATGACTAAGATACGGGTAAAGAATCTCATATAGAGAGGCACTTTTCTTTCTCATAGATCTTTTTAACCTTTTCCTTCAATTATGTCTTATATTTAGCTTAAACACATGATTTTTAATACTCTGCCATAGTTATTTAGCTTAAACATTTTCTTACATAAGTTAAATATTTTCTTACAATAGCTTGTTTATTTATTTGTCTTCTTTTTTGCTTTTGTATTTATTTACTTATTTGATCTTTTTTATTTTCTACCTTATTTTATATTTATTGTAGTTTTATTTTTATTTTTATATTTGTTTCTATTTATTGATTTATTATTAGTATCCTAAATGTCTATTTTTATATATTTTATCTTTATTATTATTTATTTCTATTTCTATTTTATTTTATCTTATATTTTTATTCTTTACCTTGTTTTATTTTTATTTTATTATTTATTTTTATTATTTTTATTGAAAAGTATTTATTTATATCCATATTTGTTCATATCATCATCATCATCATTATGATTATGATTATGATTATTTTTATTGATGTTGTTCTTGTTCATGTTTGTTATTATCCTTTATTTCTATTTCTATCTCTACTTCTATATTTATTTTATTTTTAATGATTATTTTATTATTTAATATGTTTGTTTTATTATTCTTTATTTCTATTTCTATTTTTATTTTATTTTATTTATTTTTATTATATATTTTATCTTTTTATTTTAGTTTTGATTTTTACCCTACAAACAAATCTTAGAAAAAACTTTTTTCTTTGTCTTTTTTCTTCTATTTTTTTGTAAGTATATCAGAAATGGTCTCTGTACTAATTATGAGTAAAGTTACGTACTTCTAGATTTCTCCAAACTCTGCACCTCAGTGAGACTTTTATTGGAATTAGTTGTGGTTGCAATATCATAAAAATAAAGAATATGTTAGTAGTAAAATGTTATATTATCCCGAAAACTATAAGTTACAACCTCACTTGGCCTAATATTATGTAAATAAGCATGATATGAGTCATTGGTGCATTGTGTGATCAAGAAAGAAATTCTTCAATTGTAATCGGGCTACTATGATGAATTGGAGAACAATTGAGATGTATAAAACTTTAGGAACCTACTTTTCCTTATCACTTTTTTCCATTCTCAAGAAACAAAAGTGAAACGGCCCGACATGTCCATTAAAACCCCACACGAATTACAAGATTTAGAAATTTAGAAAGGAACTTAACATCATCCCACTTTATCTAGCCCAATTCTACTGAAACTCTCTTTATCTTTTCTTGCTTTGCTAATTTTAACCTCTAACACAGGTCGACTACATAAGGGTTCTTGGGCTCATTGTTTTAGGAACTATTGTAGGTCTTATACTTAGACGAGCCAGAGCATAAAACAATTTACAAATGTGGGATGCAGGAACTACAGCAAGTGAGTTGAGAATGAAAGGAACTAACTCAAGAAAGCATTCCACAACTAACTGCCAAAATTAATGGATTGTCTATTAGAGGAAGATAATGACCCTCTCAAGTTCCCTAGGAACTAAATCGGATATTTTCTTGTTTCTATCTTGCCTTTCTTCAGACGCTCATGATGAAAAGAGAGCTGTAAATGGTTTCTCTTCATCTTTGTAAAAGTAAGATATGTAAGGATTCTTTTTTTTTTTAAGGAAAAGCCGGAACGAATTACAAAATAGTAAGTGGGACACAAATTCCTGACTGATCCTCAAGGAGGAAGTGGTGGCACCTAAAGGGTGTGATATCAAAAAAAGGTAACTCCAACAGAGAAGTGGGCTGCCTGGGAGGCGTTCCTTGTCATCTATTAAAAAGAAGAAAAACATTTGACTATTCAACTATAACTTAAAAAGTGAACAAAGCTCAAAACTTGTTAAGTCAAATCATTATAAATATGTGTTTGTCCCCTTTTTTTCCCTCACCTCTTTGTTAGATTTGGGTGTGATATGATTTTCATTTGATTAATTATCACATTTACTCATTAACATAAGCAATTCATTCACTAATGTATAGAATATGTCAAAATTCTTACACACACAATTCATTCTCCACTTAAATGTTATTTGAAGAGAAATATTAAGGATTAACTTATAAACATCAAAACGGTAGGGAATTATTTCAATTTTTATTTTAAAGATTTTAGGAATAAATCTGTGTCTTTAGCCAATAAATAAAAACTAAAAAAGTAAACTTTAGGGAAAAAATCAGTAAATTAATGCAAAGAATCATCTTGAATCTTGTTACTAATGATATAATATCTACCATATTATTGTCATTTGTTTCATGAAGATCACATTATAAGTAATACGTATGATTGCTGTATTATCATAAGCTTGTCTATAAGAAATACATTTTTTAACATCAAAATATTAAAAATTCCAAAAAAATAGTAATAATCATTGACGAAAATTTGAAGACAAAGGAGAAATTGAATAGGAGAAATAGTCTAATTAATATCAAAATACCCTTGAATAGGCTATGTAATTTGACTCGAATTGATAAGGTATAAAGTCAATATGTTAAATTTAAGTTGATATTTTAAGTCTTAAAATTGAGTCAAACTCTCTTTCAAAAAATTAATTCTTTGGCTTAATTTATCAAAATAAAGTTATTTTAATTTATAAGATTAAGAAATTAAAATCAAACGACGTCATTTTAAAAACTTAAATTCAAATGATACAATTTTGAGATGAGTTGATCAAATCGCTTGTTTGGGAGACTGGATTAGATTAGATGAGTCAATTCCCTTGTCATCCTCACTTTGAAGTTTAGTGAAGAGCTTGTTATGATTATTCCGTAACACAAACGTGAGAAAGATCAAGCTATGTGTAAGATAAAGTAACTTTCCTGTCAACCTTAAAATAAGCGTTTCTTTAAACTGAAAGATCCTTAATAACTGAATATATCTTACAACCTAGAAGTCATGATTCCGAAGGTGCTCTATTGAGCTGGTCACGGTAAGGAGCCTGCAAAGGAAGTCATGGACCGATGGCTTGGAGCTTTCGATCGCATGGAAAGGTGGATCCCAACTGGGTTATCTTACTAAAATTTGGGCCATTGTTCCTTAAAGATAATGTAATCAATGAAATGGGGGCTTTCATGTTCTCTTGGGCTCCTTTGTGCATTTGCTTAAGGACGAATTTGTAATTGCGCTGATTGAAAAATCTTCTTTTTTTTTAATCCGAGGAAACTAAAATTGAACAGAAGGAAGGCCTATGCATATAGGGTTAGGCAGCTAGCACAATAGACGTGTCAGGACAAGAAATTTTCAGCTGCAGAACCATTATTAAGAATTCAGAAACTTTTGCCATTCAACTTGCATGCGAAATGTTGAGCTTCATAAATGTACGACGACGGAACGGGAGCGGCGAAAGAAGCGGAAGCCATTCCTTTCCGTTAGGATCCTTTGTTCCACTATGCCTGTACGACGTCGTTTTATGTTAAACAACATAAAACAACGTCGTCTTAGAGAGAGAAAGAATGGAGGATTTCAGGGCATTCTATTCCCACTCCCCCATAAAGCATAATTATTCAATCCAAATTTGTTTTTTTGTTTAATATGATTCGTACGACAAATTATCTCGTATCGTGTCAGAGGACTACTTGCCACAAGCCCAGCGTCAACTCCTAGTGAGCCCAGTTTCCAAGTTTTCTCCTTCGATATAACAATAACACTGCCCGAGAGTCCGACAGCTTCATCGATCCAAAGCCCCTAAAGCATTTTACTAGTATACCCAAGTAGTTAAATGCTAAATAAATATTTAAAAAATGTTAGAAAAGATGGGTGCCATGAAATACCACAGCTTCTTAAAACCTTATCCATATCCAGTTAGGTCTAATTGCGATATTGCCCTCCCTATTGATCAATCGACAGTTTCTCTCTCCTTCACCAAGTCTATAGCACACTAAATTCGTTATTTCCAATTAGGTACATGGTAACATAAGCCCTACAAATGAAACAGACTTAACTAGAATGCTTCAATGCTAACTGAATACAAGACGAAGATACAAAGCATGGGCAATTTTTATTAAAAGCAGTCATTTTAAAAAGTATTATTTTCAACTAAAGGGATGCACGCATTAGTATTCATTCACGTAACCATAGAACCAAAAACCCATTAAAACGTAGACGAAGAACAAAGCCTGATGTTCTTGGCTGAAGTAATCCAAAGTTGGTATTTAGACACGTTTTGCGGGAGTTAGGAAACCGGCAAAGTCACGAACGGTTGCAAATGGTTGAAACTTGCAACATCATGAACGGTTGCAAATTGTTTCAAACCCTACTTAACAACGTAGAACAACTGTCTCGAATCCATTTCTTGAGTGGTCCCAGCACAGAAAAAGATCACAAAATGAACATAACAGTACCAAGCAGTAAATCAAAGGGGTCAGGCTAAAGCGATGGTCAGACCTAACCTAGGGTCATGGTCAAGATCACTAATCAGTTTGTCTTTTAGGCTTCCGCCTCGGAGCAAGGCTTCTTCTCTGGAGCGCAAATAAACCAAACATAACCATAGGGGTCCTTAACTTTTCCCACGCGCCCACATCCAACGCACGAGCCGTCAGTACCCTCGCTGACCTCGTGCTCTGCAACAGCTCCGGCAGCCACAGCCTTACTCATCGCAGCTTCCACGTCATCTGTTTCCAGGCAGAGAGCGATTCCGGCACCCGCAGTTCTGATCAAACTCAGTCAAAGACACAGCATGAAAAGGATTCCAAAAAGAAAAAAAGGAAATAAAATGGTGCAACAGATCAGGCGAGTTCACCGTAGGCTGTAGAAGTAAAAAGTGAAATAAACAACAGGAAAGAAAAGCATTAAACGATACATCGAAGCTCAAACATGTAAACCAGTTTGTATTTGTCCTGCAAGACGGATAAACATGTAAACCTATTCCTCTGGAGTAGGGTAGGGTTTCTTCTATTTTAGAGATACTATAATACTTTTATTCCAATTCACCATTCTATTTTTCTCACCAAAAAAATATTCTCGGATTATTCCTTTTACCTTATTAAAATTACTTTATAAAATTAACTTAACAAATATGTTTTTTTTCTTTTATTAATGATTATTAATATTATTTTATAAAATTAACTCAAGTTTACTTTTTCCCTTCACAATATTATTATCATTGTTGTTCTAGTTTTATGTTAATAAATAATAAGATTATAATTAAATTATGATTTATTATTTAATAATATTAAATAAAATAATATATAAAATATGTTGCTCTGTTTTATATTATTTAATTATAGTAAATGAAAATATAATTAAATTTTATCACACATCAATTTTTATTAAAATTTATAAATCAAAAATATTTTAACGTTAAGAAAGAATAAATGAATGAGAAAAAGGTAAAAAGCTGAAAATTTAAAAAATATGAAGAGAGATGCCAAAAGAAAGATGCTACAGTAACACACCATGACACACCAAATTTAGTGTGGCACTGTAGCATCTCTCCAAAGCACTTTCTCCTCCATTTTGATGTTTTTCCTCCAAAATGGAGGTGCGTTGGAGATGGCCTAAACAAAGAAGAAACAAAAAAGCAGCTAGCACCAAAACGTGAATAACAGTCCCTCGGATGTCTAGCGTTGCAAGATCTGAGAGAACAGAGGCATACTGATGAACTTTACTAGGAAGGAAAAAGTGCCAAGGGGAAGAGAAGGGACATACAGAGGAGACTGTTCAGAATTGTCGGAGACAAGAATGGTGGAGCCAGCGAGCTGTAGCTGAGCAGAAATGATGTGAGGGAGCTCCTGGTCAGCCTTGCGCTTTGGTTGAGTGGTGCGGCTTGTCTCCACAGCACCGAAAGCAGCCTTGTAGAACTGAACGGCATCACTCGCCTTGGGTGCATCCACCAGCAGCTGAGGCTTCAGGGCAGTGAAAACCACCTCTGAACCTCCGTTCTGGACCTCCTGCTGTGCCATTGACAGAGCTTTTAATGTTTGAGAGAGAGAGAGTGAGCAAGTTTTTTCCTCTTTCTTTTTTGAACGAACGAGTATGTTGTGAGCTGGGGGTTCCAGAGCCCTTTTATAGGAGG
This sequence comes from Erythroxylum panamense, assembly GCA_027123425.1. Lineage (NCBI taxonomy): Eukaryota > Viridiplantae > Streptophyta > Magnoliopsida > Malpighiales > Erythroxylaceae > Erythroxylum > Erythroxylum panamense. Next base: position 6,905,237 of record JAOTIZ010000009.1, read on the forward strand.
GAAGCGGAACCGTCCGTGCTTTATTAGGACAGAAAAAGTTTGGGGCATACATTTAACACTATAGTTTAACCTTATCTACCAAGTTTGCCCTCCACAAAACTCAATGGGTCAGGGTCCGGCTTTTAGAATTTTTTAATTATAAAAAAATTATTTATATTTAGATTAATTTTTGTTCAAATCGAATATTTTTTTTTTATAAAAAATAAAATAAAATTCTGACTTCAAATTTTAAATACCGAGATCAAGGAGTTACAGAAATTATTCGGAGCTCAATCACCTATATTATTGGGTTGTGAACGTGATCTTGTCGATGAACGCTAAGGGCCAAGCGGCCTGGTTAGGTTTGTGTTTTGGTCATTGCCGATTCTATGACCGCTCATATCCCAAACAGACCGCTCCAAGTCACACAAGGTTCAAGAAAGAATTGCCTTGCCTGTTGCCTCTAGTTACACGTTGCGGAGGAGAGGGGTTCAGTCTTGCTCTCTTAGAATGCGTTGTATTGTAACTATTAAAATGCAAGGAAATAATCTTAATTGGTTCCGTTTGATTTTATTCCAATTTTTTATTCTTAGTTTTAATTATTATTTTTATTTTAAAATTTTGTTTTTACTACAAAATAAACTTTTATGTAGTTGAGATTTATAACAAAAAATAGAATAAAAGCATATTAGTTGAAATCTGAAAAATTAAAAACAAAATATGTTTGATTTATAATCATATTTTTATTTTATTATTAGATGATAATATTATATTATATTCTATAATTAATTATTTCTCATAATTACTAGAAATAAAAATGTATAAATATTTAATATAATTAAATCAATTTATTATTATAAATAGTTAAAATGATTTTGAATGTTTGAAATGCTTTACACGTGAAAAAATGAAAAATGAACTTTCTTCCAGAAATTTCAAATCGTTTAAGCAATTATGCTTTCAATTCAAACGAAAAATCAAATCATGTAACCAACTATGCTTTTAATTCAAACTTGAAATAGAAGTCTGAGATTTTAATTTCAAACTCTCTCCTTATAACAAGTCTTTCAACTAACTGTCCAACCATGTCTATGTAAAATTTTATTGAATCCTTCCTTCTAATTATTTCTACAAAGTCGACTTTATGTGCAGAACCTGTCCTATAAAACCTATCACGGGGACTTTTTCAATCGCAATGAAATTAGAATAATTGTGCCAAAGTCCTAGTGCAGTAGTCAAGCTTAAGTTGTAAAGTTTAACTCAGCCTTTCCTTCGCTATTATCGACCAATAATTTTGTTTTTTTATTTTTTTTGGTGAAGAGGAAGGAAAGAACGCTAAGAACGTAAGTAAGCCACAGAAGAGGCATCAAGGACCACATGCTGGCAAAGACCAGGGGTAGGGTGCTCCCAAACAGACCAAGGTTGACGTAATCGAGCGCCAAGTTTAGCTAAAAAGTCGGCACAGTGGTTGCCCTCCCGAAGAGTATGAACAACAGAGCAAATCCACCCTCGCCGCAGCATGGCCCAGATATCATCAATGACAAACCAATAAGAGTGGGAGTGAGGGCAAGATCTCGTGAGCAGCTGAACGACATCTTGGGAATCCGATTCCACAACTACACGACGAAAGCCCCTTTGCCAAGCGAGATCCAAACCATGCCGGAGGGCTCGCAATTCAGCAAGCAGGGGAGTGGCAATGCCAATGTATGCAGAGCCTGGGGCCGGAGCCTGCCAGCCGACCCACTGGGGCGAAAGTTGGTGACAAGTCGAAGCGCAAAAGCGAATATAGTCATCAAAGAGCCTCAAGAATCGCCGGACTTGGCCCTCTATCGACAGAACCTCGTGATGCAACACCTCAGTATTTCTTGCGGTCCATATGATCCACACTATGATGAGAAATCTCAGCACATGGGAAATAGGACGTGAGGCAGCAAAGACATGAGAGTTAAGCCAATCATCAAGATTAAAGCGGAAGAAAGAATCTTCAATCAAACCAAGGATGGAGAGCCAAACCGCTTTAGCCCAAAGGCAGTCCCTCAACACATGAGTCTGAGTTTCCCACCCCTGTCCACAACGGGAACAGATGGGGGATTGAGTTATGCCCCTCTGATAGCGTAGAGCATTGGTGGGTAGAAGGGACCAGCGAACTTGCCATAAAAACGCGGAACTTTTGGGGTAAAGTTAGTTTCCAAATTTTCGACCATTGCTTGGAAGGATCTGGGGGATGAGGCAATCGAGTAAGAAACTCATAACTGGATTTCACGGTGTACTGGCCAGATGGTGATTCACCCCAAATAATCGAGTCTGGGGCCAGAGGTGACCGAGAGACGGGAACTGCGACGATAGACTGGAACACTGCTGACCTTAAGGGCATCCGTAAACATGAGAGGTCCCAAGTTCGATTGGCATTCAAAACGTCCCCCACCATCAGCAAATCGTCATGGACCGCTACATGGGTGACCTGAGTACGGAGTGGGGACTCACCAACCCACCGATCATTCCAAAACGAGATGGTGGCGCCATTTCCCACCCGCCAGCTGAAGCCATCACGCAAGTAGGGGACAGATTTGCATATGGCTTTCCAACTCAAAGAAGCGATGGGTGGAGCCGAACTCAAAAGAATAGAGGCATGTCGAAGGTACTTGCTACGCAGCACCTCAACCCAGAGTTTCCGACTGTTCTGTGTGAGTTCCCACACAAGTTTACCAAGCATTGCAATATTAGCGTCACGTGCCATACGAAGACCCAGGCCGCCCATAGATTTATGACTACAAACAGTTTCTCAACACAAAAGAGGAATACCCTTACCAGCAGCATTTTTCCAAACGAAGTCACGAAAAGAGCAATCCAGTAACTCACAGGCTCCTATAGGGAACCAGCACGTCTGCATCGTGTAGAGAGGGATAGTGGCGAGAGTGGATTGTGCCAAAGTAACGCGCCCTGCTTTATTAAGAAGTTTGGCCTTCCAACCCAGATCAGGAGTGAATGACAGCTTGAAGTGAAGACGCAGGCGGTCCTTATGTCGGCGATGAGCATGGGGCGATAGGAGAGTCTTAGACTTTTGTTCATTGAGAAGCATTCCAGAGCACGAACAAAACTGTTGTATGGTCTCCATAACTACCCGACAGCCGTGGAGAGAAGCCTGAGAAAATAAAAGCACATCGTCAGCAAAAAGTAAATGAGAAATGAGAGGCCCAGTACCTGAAACTTTGATGGCCTTCCATTCCCCCGTCTGGACACGACCTGAGATGAGCATGGATAGCTTTTCCATGCATAGGACAAATAAAAATGGTGATAGAGGATCGCCCTAGCGTAAGTCTCGCAGAGGAGTGATCGCCGGAAGACAGGACCCATTCCACATGACAGAGAGATTAGTAGTGGAAACACAAGACCTATTGAGGGAAATGAAGGGCGTCGGAAAGTCAAAGTCCACAAGGGTCTGCCGTAAGAAACGCCAATCAATCCGATCGTAGGCTTTATTCAAATCAAGCTTCATGGCCAAGTAGCCTTCCTTACGCTTTGACTTCCGGATACTGTGTAGAATTTCTTTGGCCAGAATAATATGCTCAGAAGCAATACGACCTGGAATGAAGGCGCCCTGTGTCGGAAGGATGATGTCCACCAAAAGCGGACGGAGTCGTTGGACAATAAACTTGGAAAGGATCTTATAACAAACGTTGCAAAGACTGATAGGACGGAGTTGCGCCATGGAGGAAGGTGACCGTCTTTGGGAATAAGGGCCACCAGAGTTGCATTGATGTCTGGGGGGCAAACGCCAGACATGAAGGCATTCTGAACCATGGTGAAAACGCTGTCCCCGACTAGAGGCCAGAACTTGGTGTAAAAAATGGGTTGAAAGTCGACAGACCTAGGAGCCTTGTAGGGGCTCATGGATTTAAGCGCAGAATAAACTTCTTCCCTGGTAACAAGAGCCATAAAGGAGAGGGCATCAGCCTGAGAAATAGTAGCGTGGGCTTGAATAGAAGGGAAAGACGTGGAGATGTCCACGACATTGCAGAAAAGGTCACTGAAAAAACGTAGAACCTCCGATTGAATCTCGGCCTGGTCAGTGAGCCAAGAGCCATCCGGGCCACGCAGCCACTCCACCCGGTTACGTTGGCGACGACTGATAGTCATCGCATGGAAGAATTTAGTATTGCGGTCCCCATAACGTAACCAGTTGACTCGAGATTTCTGGAACCAGTAGACTTCTTCTTGCCTAAGAATGTCATTATACTCAGATATAAGCTCTTGTTCTAGTTGCAAAAGGAAATCACCGTGATTGGAGGTTAAAAGTCGTTGGATGTCGCCAAGTCGAGCAAGGATTCTGCGCTTCCGGTGAAAGATATTACCAAAAGTTTCCTTATTAAACACGAGAGCCGCCTCCTTGGCCGAGGCAAGGGCCGCAGAGAGGGAAGCGTGGGGTTTGGACCATGCTGTCTGCAAGACCGGGAGGAACCCCTGATGCATAGTCCAAGCGTCTTGGAAACGGAAAGGACGAGAGGATACCGGCGGAATGAAGCCGAACAAATGCATCACTATCGGGTGGTGGTCCGAGTGTGTACGGGGGAGATGGTGGACCGAGGCATCGGGGAAAAGGATCCTCCAGGCGGCATTACAGCATGCCCTGTCAAGACGGACAAAGGTAGAGATTGCACCACTTCGCTTCTGGCGGAAAGTGAAAGGAGATCCGTGATACCCTAAATCCATAAGAGAACACTCATCCAGATTCTGTTGGAAGTGACGAGCCCGCTGCAGAGAATAGAAGCCACCCCTTTTCTCCGTAGCGGATGCGTAGTCGTTAAAATCCCCAATCAGGACCCACGACACACCAGTGATGGCATGTAGACGCTTGATTTCGCGCCAAAAGCATTCACGGACAGAGGGGCAAGGGCTGGCATAGACTGCGGTCAGAAACCAAACCTTATGCTGGGAGTCCCGAACGAGACAGTGAATGAATTGTCTGTGAGAAACTAAAACCTCAATCATGGAAACCGACGCATTCCACAGGCACCATATGCCCCCAGGGAAACCAGTGGCTTCCACACGGACAACGTTTGAGAATCCGAGAGAGTTGGAAATCCTGTCAGCCCGAGGACCTGAGATGTGTGGTTCCACCAGGATCATGATGTCCACTTTATGACAGATACGAAGGTCTTTCACGCAAGAAGGAAAATGAGTATTATCCGCCCCTCAGCAATTCCACGATAAGATGTTCAGACTCTTAATCATAAAAGAAAACGAGGAAGGGGAAGAGCGACCGACACTAGCAAGCGAGGCTGCTAGGAACCATATCAACATCTACATCCTCCCCATCCACCTGTAAGGGATCGGAAGAAAGAGCAGGTGTCTCCGGAACTAAGGTCTGTGGGGCAGCAGAAACGCAGGGACGAGGCTCACCATTACCCGGGTCCGGGGGGTCAGGGCCTTGCAAGACTTGGACACTTTGCAAAGGTGACCCATCATGAAGGACAACTGTGGACTGAGGGGGAGGAATAGAGTCTTGGAAGGCTTAGCGAAACTGTGAAGCAACTTGGTGAACAAGAGACTGGTCTATGAGGGGGTCGGAAGAAGGAGTTGGGCGTGGGTCCTGAATAGGGGCTGAGGAGGTCGAGGGAGGGACAAGACCTTGGGCCCGAGTAGGAGAGCTAGGGGGACGCTTGAAGTCACCAGTGCTAGGAGCAGCGGGCTGGCCCACCAGGGGAAACGGGGGGGTTAGCGGGAGACTGTTGGATGGGCCTGGGCCCAGCGGACTGATGGATCGTGCGAGTCTCTCGTGGTGTCTAGAAGATTTTCCACTCTTTTTAACGCCACTTGTACTACCCACATCAAAAGAAAACTCATAAATCGATTCCTTGTCCCGACCCTCGAACTGCCTACTATGCACAACGTCATCACCTAGCGTAGCCGCAGTGAGGACAACGTAACGGTTGGACGGCTGACGCTGACTAGAAGGAGGAGCTGCAGCGTGCGTGGACCATAACGGGTGAGAGGGTCTTTTCGCGACAACCATCCAAGAGCCAACCCCCAGGGCGTCGCCTGATCTGTCAGTGTCAGTGGTCACATCAAGGGGAGGACTCGGATCAGCGATCATCGGGATAGTCTCACCCACTAGATGTACCGATGCCCCGCCACTAGATTCACAATCACAGGTTGGGGGAGAGAGCACCAGCTGGCGCTGTGCCCAAATTTTCCACTGGTAAAGCAAATAGTATGAAGTCCTTCGTATTCCACCAAATGTGTACTGCCATTGATGACGATCTGACCGACCAAAGGCTTGTCCAGATCAATCTCCACGTAAATCCGAGCAAAGCGTCCAGGATTAGCCAAGGTAGTGTTCCTATCAACCTTAACTGGGCGTTCGAGCCCGGTGGCTAGGGCTAGGAGCAGGTCTTCGTCGTAGTATTGGACAGAGACGTTGGGCAGACGAGCCCAGACGAGAATAGAGTCAACGACAGCATGCATCGCCGAAAAGCCCGGATATCATAGGTGGACAATCAAATAGTGGTCAAAGATCATCCAGGGGCCCTTGTCCAGAGCATAATCAAAATCATTCCGATGATCAAATTTAACCAGGAAGTGATCAAAGCCTAAGTCTAGTACATCGAAGCCGCCAGCAGGTTTCCAGAGGTGCTCGATTTTGGCATAAAGGGGCCGATAGGAAATTGAACATCCTAACAGCTTGACGACAACAGATTGTCGCCATGGGGCTTCAAGGGATTCCACATATGCTGGGTCTACGTGGAAGATCGGAAACTGCTTGTTCCCTCCCTTGTATTCCCTTGTGACAATCCCGGTGTCAATGAGATTCACAGGTACTCGTTCTTTAGCCTCATAAGCAGCTGCCTTGTCGCATTCCCTGCAGAGGACCTTATCCTTCCAAGACTTTGGTTTCGAAACAGTGCCATTACCTGGGTCGCCTAGGGTAGAGGAAGGGCGTTGTGTGACCACAACGGGAGAAGGAACTAATTTTTGAAACCATAAATTTTTTTTTCTTATTTCATTTCATCAAAAGCAGTAATTTACATCTCAGTTAGCTTTTCACTGTTTGTACATTACTCCAAAAGAAATCTAATACAAAAGCCTAACTAGGTCATCCCCCAAAAATCCCAGCTGACCGACCTGTGAGCCATGACTTCTCTTGCCAACACGACCTACACGGCAGGAAAAGTCTCTCTGGAGCTAGGAGTCTACTCTCTCGGTCCTAAAAAATAAGTTGCAATTTGGGTGAATTTGCAAACTCAGTGAGGAACCATCATCGATGGTTCACTCAATTCATGCAATACTCACATAGATCACAGTTATATCAAAATAGCCCATTCAAAAGTACTACATGATTATTCACATGAACACGAGGCGTTTTGCCATTCACTAAATCAACAATCAAAGACATTCAATCAAATGCATACGTAATGCGTATGTGACCCTTTTTTCTAATTTATTACATTGTTGTGACCGAGTGCCTAAACTGTCCCAATAAGGGCGCATTAATCGGTGAGCCTGAGGCTCTGAATCACCGTGGGCTCGAGGCCCAAATACGTTGAGCTTTAAGCTCTCGATGGCTGCTCCGGTCACAACTGTCATTATCTGATCATACCTTCATGCATGAAATGCAAATGAATCAGTATATAAGGCACAATCAACACAAATGTCACAAAGTAGCACATCTTAAGCAGATAGTTCGCAAATTAACATACAACAACACTTCTATGTCATAATCTCCCAATACATCGGATACCTTCGGTCCGGAATCCAGTCATAAACAACTCACAAACCCACCATTATTCTCCACAGAGTTATAAGCGTAAAATTATAAACAAATAATAATTGAGAAACTATCTAGGTCACTCACCAAATAGCTTCCGAGCTAATGCCTGGAAGTCTCGGCAATGTCCGTGGGCTGACATTCCAAATGTGCCTCTATAACAGTCAAATTATTCAAACATTACTAAATGTTCAATCAGAAATATTTAATAATGCACATGTAGCAATTAAAAAGTGTACAATGCATATTCGTGACATTCCCGGCACTATTCCACAATTTCCTGTCACAAAATTTTCTTCTAAAAATTAGAAACTCAAAGACACTAAAATCAATCAATTTGGACCTCTATAGGTCCAATTATTAATAAAATACGGACCCGAAAAATAATTACATGGTCTGCTCACTT
>JAOTIZ010000009.1:6913486-6927900 GCA_027123425.1 Erythroxylum panamense
GAAGAAAATCTCATGTAAAACACCAATGAGAAGAAGTGTCGTGAATGGTGTTCCAAGCTTAGGTTTTTAGATAACAATTAATGAATAAGACTAAGTAGGCAAGCGACATGTGTCACTTGCCACTTGTCTTCTTCTTAAACCTTTTTAAGGTTATTTCCCATCTCAATTCAATTTCTAGTCTAATTTGTCTCCAAATTTCAATGGATCAAAGATCATAATTTCTAAAATCATGTATCTAATTTCCAGTGCCATTGGACGGTCATTTTCAGTACCGAAAATTCAATCAGTCTGCTATTTGACAATTTTTTTTGGTTCGGACATTGTCTCCCAAAAATTTCAAAAAAAATTCCTAAAAGTCCCCAAAAATGTAAAACACATGAAAATTCACTCCAATTCAATTTTCAAACACAAATAACACATTTTTCACAAAAATTTCATTTATAGACACATATGCTGGGAAATGTCATGAATACATGTACATTCATGTGCATGTGCAAAAATTACCATTCATATATATATATAGGCCATATAATGCATGTTCATGCCGAGATATGTTTACAAACGCCTAACCCATCCCAAAAGACCCATTTACCCTTCCCATCAGTGATGAGATGTTACAGCTAAAGGTTGATTTAAGGAAAAATTTATGATGGAGTCCATCTTATTAATTGTCTGACTTGATTGGTTAAGTTAGCTGGAGGAGGAGAAGGGTTAGCCGAGGGGAAAGGTGGTGAAGGGGATAGCGGGGGTTGATAAGGAGGTTTTAGGTTAGAGGGGGAATTTAATAGAGGTACACTACTTAAGGTTAGAAGTTGGCCCCAAAATTTCGATCTGGAGGGGAAAAACAGTATAGGCAGGAAAGAAACCAAAAAGTAGTTACTTTAAACAAGTACAAAAGAGGGAAAATATGAAATTCCAAAGCCACCTTTGATGGAGAAACCAAGGTACTAGTGATTGAGAAAGGTAGCAGTAATAGCAAATGGAGGTTACAGATAGCAGTGAATTGTCAACCCGATTAACATCCGCACTATCCGACCCAAAAAAATAGATATGGAGGCTAAAAAATAGATTTTAAATAGATGTTGAAAAATGGATGTGGATATGGGTCTAATGATAACCCGAGCCTTGGATATCCATATCCTACCTGTTTTTTATTAACTCTATTTTTTCTATTTTTTTGAATATTTATGGTTAAATATAATAAAATATTAATATTTTATGAGAAGAAATAGGTTTAAAATCTCCACTTTACTTCTCAGCACTCACCTTTTTGATCATATTTTATTTTCTTATAGGATGATAATAATGTAAATGATATAGAGATGGAGTTTTGAAGCTTTGGTTATTTCAATCTTTGTTCTAGTTTTTAATTGTGAAAAATGTATGTTGTCTTTGTACTAGAAATTATGATTTTTATTATTTTAATTTTATGGTTTTTTAAGATATATAAATCAAAATCTTGACTTATTATTATTAAAGTAATTTTGATTTGGAGCGTTTGCAAAAATCTGCTCTTTATATTTTCTATTTAGAAGTTATATTTTTATGTGCTATACAACTCGATGAATATCCAAAAACTCGAACAACCTAATGAATTTGGATATGGGTAGTAAATTATAAAAACTGATGGATATAGATATGGATATGGGTCGAGTAATAAAAAATAGATATAGATATGGATATGGGTAGAGCAATACCCGAATCAAACCCTACCCATTGCCGTCCCTAATGGAGGTTGTTGATGATGGTTAGGACAAGCATAAGAAACAATAATAACATCAAGTATTGTTGTTTTAGACAAAAGAAAATGATTATATATACTCACAAAATGATGTCTTTGTATTAAAGTTCAAGAAAATTGACTCCATATTTATTCCTATGATAGTTCATATCAATATATCATTTACATGTTATCCTTTATAATGATTGGTCATTTGTGTCAAATTGCTTTTTCTAATGTTATAATAACTTTCTTTAACAGCATTGTTATTGGAAAAGTGCAGCTCTTAGTAAAATTGTTTTTTTTTTTTACTTTTGAGTCTATTATTTTTTAGGGTTAATTATTAAAAATCCTAAATTTTATTTAATTTTATAATTCTGACCCAAACTTTGTAAAATGGTAATAAAGTGATAAAATTTGATTTTTTCACAAAATAGCCTGTTTTAGTCTTTCTGTTAATACTACTAATATGACATGCCACATTAGCTAGCACTTTTGTCACGTGGATGAGACATAAACCTTGTTTCTATGTTAGTAAATTGTAATTGTTAAACTAAAAATATGGAGAAAAAAAAACCCTAATTCGCTCTTATACCCAAACATGACACTTCTTCTCACCATCTTAAAATTACTAATTAACTCCATTCTTCTCGGTGCTCCTCCGCAGCCAAATTGAATTTGTGATGTTGTGTTGGTGACATACAATGGTAGTGAAAAAAAGAAGAAGAAGCATAGGACATGATTTATGTCATTCTTTTCTCTTAATTCCATTTTCGACTTTTTGTTTCAATATCCAAATTTGGCTTATGTGTCTCCATGAATAAATGAACAAAACACAAAAAACTAATACTAAACCTAAACCCCTCCTTCTTTCCTATCTTGCAATGACTTTTGGGGTTTTTCATTGTTGCTTTTTACGAGGACATGCGTTGACGGCCACTTGATTAATGGACACTTTTGTGAACAAGCTTGGCAATTTTTCCTGCTTAAAAAGTGAGAGCTAATTCCTTTTTTTTTTCTTCTGCTTACAAAGGAAAACTATAACCCTAAATTAACACTCCGGGTATGTAGCGCCTTGCGCATCTCATCGGAGGATTTTCTGAATTTCAAAAGGGGGCTCTTGTAGGATATAAAGGGCCGAGCTGCACACCTCAGCGAATTGAGCGAGGCTGTCTACGCACTGGTTTTATTCCTTGAACACGTGCTACATCTGAACTGTCCATTCTTGTTGCAACAATTGTTGGATACCTGTTACCAAAACAGAAATCTCAGTCAATACCACAGAGCAGCTATTTCTAATAAGCACTTCTTTTCAAACACCGAACAAATGTGTTTAGACGGTGATTTCTACATTGTGATTAAAATGGTTTGGGAAATGATTTTCAAATAGCGAGACATATAAGTTCGAGTAGAAGATTGACTCAAGATTTTTATAATTATTTTTAATTTAACAAATCTAAGTTATTTACGTGACAAAAATGTTAGCCACTGTAACATGTCACGTTTTTTAGTTAGAATAGCAAAATTCAATAAAATTTAAGATTTTATTATGTAATTAATTTATTTAGAATAATTAAACTTCGATCGATCTAAGCCTAAATAACTCATTGATAATACGTAAATTTAGGTCATGGATAAGTCTATTGTCATTCCTCATCGGAGTTTATACATTAATATTATCTATTGCTTTAACGATAATAAAATTAAAGATTAAAGTTTACTTTTCAAAAAAATTTAAGATAATTTGACGAAAAAACAGTTTAGAGAGTTAAATGTCACATGATCATTTTTTTTCCTGTAAAGTTTACGGATTCAAAGAGAAATTTAATTGATTTGATTAAAAGACAGGCTGCTTGGATTTCATGTGCCGTCTTAGCTCAGCCGGTAGAGCGCACGGCTTTTAACCGTGTGGTCGTGGGTTCGATTCCCACAGACGGCGGATTTGTTTTTGTCTTGTCATAAAGAAAATTGTTTACGGAAGGTTACGGAAGTATCCTCAATCCAAAACCCCAACCCACCAGTAAACCATCAAAATGTTGCGCTTCTGCACCTGCTTATCATCATCATACACAACCCCAACGACTTCCATTCCTAATACTCTTGCCTCTTTCCCTTCAATCCTCTCAAAACTACCATCCTTATTAAGCCAATACCAGTGTCAACATAAGCAACCCAACAAACAGAGACAATATTTAGCCTTTTGTACAAGTTATGAGGTGGGTGGCGATTACTTGAATGAAAAACTGGGTGTTGAAGATGGAAGGACTCGAACCGAACAAGAATGGAACGACAAACCGGACAATTCTCGTAATGAAGCTTTGCTTAAAGGCGGTGAACAGGTCACTTCTGTCCTTCAAGAAATGATAACCCTGGTGAGTTTCTAATTTACATCTCCCTCTCTCTAGTTTTCTTTTATTTGTGTGTCTTTCTTTAAAAGATTATTTTAATGGTTTATGATTGTTTAGTCTCTTACGGTTGTTATAAGCTTTAGGACAGGAAAATTTGGAAATTACGGCTATTTATTGTCTGCCAAATGTGTTTGCGGTACAGTTGCAAGACATGGACATGGATGAAACATCTGAAAAAGTGGCGGTTGAATTGGCTGCACAAGGAGTCATAGGGAAAAGAGTCGATGAGATGGAATCGGGGTTTATGATGGCTTTGGATTACATGATTCAAATTGCCGAAAAGGACCAAGATGATATGGTATTGTTGTAAATTTACCGTGTGATTCTTGGCATTTCTATGGATTCTTGTTTCTTATCCTGTATAGTGCTTTACACTCAACTTTGAGAAAATATGTTTACAGTGACGCGTGAACTTGCTTGACAGTGAATGTTGTTTTGAATTTTATGTTTAACTAGAATAGGGTGATACTTTTTCCCCAAGTCTGGGCATTAGAACTGTCGTCATTGTTTGTGGTCATTACTTTGACCTATTTTTAAGGAGATGCCAGTAGGCGTTGGATTCGTAGTTCTGCTATTAACATTGGAGTCTGTAAGTTTGCCCGTGCAGAGTGGGTAGCATTATGTGTGCAACTGTAACAAGTTAGAAGAATGTGCTCTTCAAAATTGGTGGTAGAATCTGATATGTAGGTGGTGGTTTTGGGTGTACAAAAGGGTACCTCCTTTTTCTCCTCATTCCCCATTTTTCTATGAACGTATAAGGTTGATAAAGTTGGATTGGAATGTACAAATTCATCTTGCTCTTCGAGAAAGGAAAATTTACATGAACACCACGGCCAAATTTGGCTTAGTTCTTATTGGAGGCACTCAATTTTTTACGCAACCTTTGCTGTTAGATGACATAAGTTGTAGTCATTTGTTTACTTTATGAAGATGGGAATGTTTATTGACCATTATTGAATTAGAAAAGACCTACTGTTAAGCATTCTTTTAAGTTCTATCTGTTTAAGCTTAGCAAATTCCACAATCAGTTATATCTGCATTGCTAATTTGACTTGGGTGAATGTTGTTGAAAACTTCAAAAAGTTATTGCTCTAGTCAGTTCTCAGTTTCAGTCAGATTTTGAATCAACCATATGGTGTCTCTCTGCCCTGCTGTTGGCCTCTAGGAAGTCCTAGTAAGAAATATATGAGTTCCTTTTGTAGGACTCAGTAGCTGGGTGCACCACCCATGTTTTAACAGCTCTGGGAAATTAATTTGCATCTCTTTGGATTCATAGCTAATGTTATTACTTGGTAGTATGTAAGCTACTTTTGTCGTGTAGCATTTTTGTATAATTTTCCCTTCTTTTTTGATGACTTTGAGATTTATCAGTTGATTTTGACAATTGGTGTGTTGTTTCTTTCAGCGAAAATCACTTTTGGAAGTCATAAAGGAGACTGTATTGTCCCATTTAACAAAACAGTGCCCCCCTCAAGTAAGAGTCTTCTCACATGCTGTTTCTTCTTCTTTCAACGCAAGAGTTGTGTTTATGTATTTCAAGGCACTAAAGTGCTGATTTCTTTCAATTCTAGGTTCAAGTGATTGGCTTATTGTGTAGAACGCCCGGGAAAGACAGCAGACACGAACTACTACGGAGGGTTGCTGCTGGTGGTGGTGTCTTTGAGAGTAAAGATGGCACAAAAGTTCATATTCCTGGGACAAATCTGAATGATATTGCTAACCAGGCAGATGATTTGTTAGAGGTAATTATCGTAAATATTATTTTTAATTGAAGCATTCTAGGACATTCGATTGGATAGGAATTCAAGCAGCAATGGTCTGTGTTGTCGTCTTTCATCATATACTTTCTTTCTCAAATGCATGTGTTGTGGAATATGCGAACGGGGTCCTTGTGTCATTGGCATTATAAAGTGGCTCTTTTACATTGAAAGTTAGCTTGTCCTCAAACATTAATTAATTCTCTGCCAGGCTATGGAAACTCGACCTGTTGTTCCAGATCGAAAACTACTAGCAAGGCTTGTTTTAATTAGAGAGGAAGCCAGGAACATGATGGGAGGTGGCATTCTTGATGAAAGAAATGATCGTGGTTTTAGCACACTACCTGAATCTGAGGTGTTCACTTTTTCTTGTTTTATTGTTTGTATTATACATCCACACAATTGGCTGTTTCTGTTGGCCTAAATTTGATGTCATGACCATTTTCTTTTTTGCTCTCTGAAAATTGCTGCTTGATGTTGATTGCATCTTTTGTTTCTAATAATCAGTGCTTCTAATAACTTCCCAAAACAGGTGAACTTCTTAACCAAACTGGTAGCATTGAAACCTGGGAAGACCGTCCAGGATATGATAAAAAATGTCATGCTAGGAAAAGATGAAGGTGCTGAAGATCCTACCAGTGGCGAAAAAGACACTAGTGGTGAAAGATTTTATGGTGGAATTGCAGGAAGGGTATGCTTGGGCTCACTTAATTGCTTATTTTCATCTGTGTTATCTTAATCATAGGTGTTTTTGAATGCTGTTTAACGTTACTAGAATCTTGGACTCCTCTAAGTCTTCAAATTTTCTGGTGTCCATTGCATTATTGATCTTATTACTATAAACTAACAGGGTAGTATCACTGGTAGAAAGCCACTTCCAGTGCGACCTGGAATCTTTCTTGAGACCGTCACAAAGGTATTACCTGTGTCCAAAATCCTATAATTCTCCAACGTCAGACTGATTATTGAGTACTTTTTGAATTGTTTATGGCTGATATCAATATACTTGGATTTGGTAGGTTTTAGGTGGCATATACTCAGGAAATATCTCTGGGATTACGGCACAACATCTAGAATGGGTAAATTCTTTCACCATTTTGTTTGGGTTTATACTCTTTGAGTGCATATGTTGGTCACTGGGTTGGGCTTTGGATGGTATTTGTACTTGTATGGTTATTTGAACACTTCACATGGGGATTTCGTTTACCTTTTCTTCAAATTGGGATCTTTTGTGTGTGCAAAGTTTAGTTTGTGTAATTCTAATGACTAGCTCATCTTAACTAAAATTTCCTGCATCCAGGTTCACCAAAAGACGCTTCATGTTCTTCAGGAAATAGCATTCTAGGATTTTCTTCTTGAGATAATGGAAGCAACAGTTCTGACCCAAATTTTGACCGTGGTGCACTGATGGAAGTTTGATAGAAGTGAGTGAAAGTATTACATGGAGAAAAAAATTATGTAGCCATGCTTGCAGTGGAAGACCTGATTGAAAACTTAGATAATCAATCACTTGTCATTGCATTGTCATTTCTGGAATTGTTTTAGTGATATCTTCAAACCTACAACAAAAAGGTTGCATCAAGTGCATGAAATGAGTTCACATTAGTATTAACCTGTGAGGTGGAATTTCTTTAATTGCATTTCAATTATGCAGCACCTTAATCAGGCCGTCATATGTGCTGGTGGAATCATCCCTTTATTGCATAATGATGAAGACTGGTTTTTGTTCCAGTTAAAGAGGAGTAGATTGTCATGTGGGAATTGGGACCGATGTTGACCTTGCTAATGATTCGCGTTGTTGCTAAGGAGTAGAAGCAAACACAGCAAGGATTGCTGAATATTGCCCCAGTTGTTTTCCCAACCTCAGCCCACAAGGCCCCTCTGGCCCTTCTTACCTTTTTGGTAAAGCAAATCGTATATACATCATATTAATACTCCCACCAACTTGGATTTAACACTACGCGTTGTCCAGTTTCTCTTCAGCTCACCCTCACCCATGCTGTCATCTCATGCTCGTGGTAGTCTATTCAACTTCATTGTGTTCTCCGTCGCCTCTCTTCGAAGAAAACATTGAATTACCCACTCCAGGACTCCTATTAGCTTTTCTGATCAAAAGTTGGTATAAAGGAGACTGATACTCTCTTGGGACGATCAAGATCTTCTGTTTATTATTATCTTGTCTTTTTCTGTCTCATAAAATCTCAGCTATTTATTTTGCGAGATTCATGTAGGATTCATGTGAGACTTATATGAGACCCACATAAATAAATGACTGAGATTTATTGGATACAATAAGACAGGATAATATTAGACAAGAGATCTGGAGTCCTCTTTGGGTAGTTGAGTTAATGAAGTTAACCTTCTAGTTTGGTTAATGAAGTTGGTATTGTGAATGGCCTTTGATGAAGCCCCGGTGTGTTTGCATGTAAAGTAAAATAGTTGATCTTTATGGGTGATGATTGATCAAATAGAGAGTTCTAAATGGAAACAACGTATATAGAAGGGTTGGTGGTCGCACGGGTTACGGGTGACTAGGGTTTATGACGAGAGCTGGCTGCTATTAATATTAAACGAATAAGAAGGTAACCTTTCGTATCACCATCCTATCTTATCATAAGCACTCCTTTTGGTATCCATGTCTCCCATCCTGGTCCCTCCGTCACATGCTTCTTTCTTTCTTTCCTTTAGTTTTAACCCACTGCCATTTCCGCTTCTAGGTCTCCCCCACGTTTTTAATTTTCAACCCACCCTTTTCATTGGCTTATGTTATTATTGTTCTTTTAAACTTTAAGAGGACATATAATCTTACTTTTATAGGATACACGTGAATCGTTAAATATTACTACAAATTACAAACTTACGCTTGTAATTTGATATTTAAAATTATTCCTAACGTCTCTAATAGAAATATATATATATATATATATATATATAAAGAGTTGGATGGCGATCCAAATTGATCTTTAGAAGGTGCGCATAGGTGGAAAGATGTTTAAACTGCTTCTGCTTGGATCAAAAGTTGTTTACGTCAAATACGACCGTTAAGTTATCAAGTCTACTTTTTCAAAAGCGGTCCAGCTTTCTGGGGTGAGGTTAGACATGATGGCCACAATCACCCTCTTTCTCACGGCCACACCTCTGTGTAATTACCTCTATGTCCAATATGATTCGGTTCAATGATCAATATACATGCACAATCTACTACATTAACTAAAGACGAGAATATGAATTACTGACCTCTGGAAGTTGGCAAGTCTTCATGAATGGAGATGAGATCCTCTGTCCAATATTATCCTGTTTTATTCTGTCCTATAGAATCTCAGTCATTTATATTCACGGGACCTATATAAATAAATGGTTAAAATTTGTTAGATAGAATAAGATATAGTAATATTAAACAAAAATTCTGGACTCTCATGAATGGCATGTCCACTCCTCTAAATTTGGAAATACCAACCCTAAAACTTGAATGGATAGAACGACGAATAGGTTCCCCCAAGAAATAGAATGGCCCCCACATCCACCACCTACTCCAAATCCTATTCATACCAGTGGAGTGAAGGGGGAGGGAGGGACAGGGACATAATTGTCATAATTTGAATTCTATGATTTGGAACTATGACAGCTCGCGTCTCACTCTCACTGCAACGTTAGCCTTCCCAGTTCACCCACCTTGGCTTCCATACCCCAACTCAAGATTCAAGAAAGAGAGAGCAGAACTCAAATTTAAGATTCAGGAAAGAGAGAGCAGAGCTCAAATTTAATTATTTGTAGTTTCAGTAAGCTAAAAGCAACACCTTCCATACATAAACTGCGAGCATTTTAAATCAGATTTTCCAAATATCATTTCACCATGTCAGGTTACGTCGGCATCCTGGTATCAGATCCATGGCTCCAGAACCAGTTCACTCAGGTCGAGCTTCGCAGCTTCAAGTCCCATGTACGCTTCCTCTAACACAGTTTCTTCTTTTCCTTTTCTTTTTTTCTCCTCTTTTTCCTGATCTGCCTCTTTGTTCTCGTTTCTTCACCAAGTTTATGAGCATGAGGAGGGAGAGTGGAAAGTTGACGCTGAGGGACCTGCCTTCGAGGATGTCGAGGTTGAAAGTAGTTGGCGAGATTCTGACCGAAGAAGAGAGAGCTTCTCTTATTCAGGACGCGTATCAGAACCTTGACGACGAGGTTGATTTCGAGTTCTTCTTGAAGGTCTGAATATACTCTTTCTCTCTCCTTGCTACTTGTTTGATATGTTTTCTTCCTCTGCTTTTTGCAGTCTTTCGATTTCAATCTATTACTAGATTTGAGATCAACCTGGAGATATTACATCTTGTGTTCTCGCTTTTACTCTTATGAGACTTCGATTTAACCTTCTGCTAAATTAACTGATTTCGTCACAGACATCAGTGAAGATGTCATTTTTTCTGGATGATGTTTAGCCAATATAGCAGATAGGAGTAGTAGCAAAACAGACGAAACAATAGAGAAGTTAGGAGGAATTCGGTGTATTATTCATCAAAGAAAGGAGCCTTTAAATAGGCTGTACAGACGATTGTGGATGTTTCAAGTTAATCTATGGTTAATTGCAGGTATACTTGAAACTTCAAGGACATGCCAGTGCAAGGATAGGTAGTGCAGCGAAGAACTCATCTGCATTTCTTAAAGCTGCAACCACTACATTGCTTCATACCATCAGTGAATCTGAGAAGGCATCTTATGTAGCCCACATCAACAACTACCTTGCTGAAGATGATTTCTTAAAGAGATACCTCCCTATTGATCCTTCGACTAATGATCTCTTTGAAATTGCAAAGGATGGTGTTCTCCTTTGGTAATTATCCTTTACTCTTCTTCTTAACTTGGTCCCTCTTTTATTTTTCTAATTGTTGCTGCTGGGTGCAAAATTTAAATATATATTTTCTTCTGGTGCAGTAAACTAATTAATGTAGCAGTTCCCGGTACAATTGATGAAAGGACTATCAATACTAAGAGAGTGCTTAATCCATGGGAAAGAAATGAAAACCATACACTCTGTCTCAATTCTGCCAAGGCTATTGGATGTACTGTAGTCAATATTGGGACTCAGGACTTCATTGAAGGAAGGGTATGTGGCATACACAGGCCTTTCTTTCTATGTATGAATCATCTATTGCTTTCAATAATACTCATGTCTTTTTCGTTCCACTTTCAGCGGCATCTTGTGCTCGGAGTAATTTCTCAAATCATTAAAGTAAGATTGTTATAACTTTTCTTGAAAATTTGTTTGTTTGAGAGGTTGTGAGGCATGAAATTTTGTTAAGTATTATTAGATTAACTATAGTTGTATTTACCATTGAATTTCCCTGAGACTTCAGTTTTATGGAAATGAAGGTGGAATACAATGTATGTTAGTGTTTATACTATGTAGGGCACATTGTTTAACCCTCTCTCTTCCATTTTGATCAGATACAACTTTTGGCAGACCTGAATTTGAAAAAAACACCTCAACTGGTGGAGTTAGTTTCTGATAGTCAGGTGTTACCTCTGGTCTTCCCTTTAATATTTTTGTAAGACTACATGATGGATTTTACCTTTGATAGTACCCTTTAATATTTTTGTAATGACTACATGATGGATTTTACCTTTGATAGTACACTTTAATATTTTTGTAACGACTACATGAAAGATTTTACCTTTGATAGTTCAATGTGCTTCCTAAATAAACAGGAAGTTGAAGAGTTGATGAGCTTACCTCCGGAGAAGATCTTATTGAGGTGGATGAACTTCCAGTTGAAGAAATCAGGATACAAGAAAATAGTCACAAACTTCTCTTCTGATGTGAAGGTAGACTATATTCAACTTAAACATTCTAAATGACCATGATGCGACATTCCCCTGACTACTAAATTTACATTTCAGTCTTGCTTTGCTTCTCTACTGTAGCATGATTATCGTTTTGAAAACATGAGTTGGTGATTGTCAAAGGTTTCAATGAAAATCAATTGAAATCATGATGTGTTAGTATTTAATTGTAGAATCTTCTGCTTGCAGGATGCAGAAGCTTATGCTCATCTTTTAAATGTTCTTGCACCCGAGTATAGTAATCCATCCTCACTGACTGTGAAAGATACCTTACAAAGGGCAAAGTTAGTGCTTGAACATGCAGACAGAATGGGTTGTAAGAGATACTTAACTGCTAAGGATATTGTCGAGGGCTCTCCAAACCTTAACCTTGCCTTTGTTGCACATATTTTTCAGCATAGGTGAGAGTGGGCCTTTTCTCAAGCAACATGCTAATTGAAATTGTAACGTATTTGCCCTAGAATCAGAACCAGGGGAGCTGATAGCTATTTCGTGTCTGCAGGAATGGGCTTTCAACTCAAACGCAACAGATATCTTTTCTGGAGATTTCGCCAGATGATGCACAAATCTCCAGAGAAGAGAGGGCATTTCGATTTTGGATCAATAGTTATGGAAACTCAAGCTATATTGACAATGTGTTTGAAGATCTCAGAAATGGGTCAGTAGAGCATAATAAATTCTCTCCATCAATTATGGTGCTTTGCGCACACCCATTCATCTACAAATTTAGTCTATCATGTTCTATCCCATTGAAAGGAACAGGCTTGATCTTTGTTAACAATTCAAGTATGGTGATGAGAACAGAATAGGAAGTCCACAATGTATTTTTTTTTAAAAAAAATCTGGATATAGTTCTTACTTCAATATTCAATTCCAATCTGACTAAAGTATATGTTCCTTTCCAGGTGGATTCTACTTGAGACACTTGACAAGATTTCACCAGGAATTGTTAATTGGAAGATTGCAAATAAACCTCCTATCAAATTGCCATTCAGAAAAGTAGAAAACTGCAACCAGGTTGTGAAAATTGGAAAACAACTAAAATTTTCCCTGGTCAATGTTGCTGGAAATGACATCGTACAAGGAAATAAAAAGTTGATATTAGGTATGATCCATGTCGGTATTAAGTTTACTTAATGTTTGATGTAATTTATTTGCCACAGATATCTTATTCACGTTCTTCAACTTCCGTCAGTGTACAGCTGGGTAGTCTTGTTAGATTCAAACTAATCTTTGTTATTCTTTTTAGCTTATCTCTGGCAGCTGATGAGATATAACATTCTCCAACTTCTGAAGAACTTGAGATTTCATTCCCATGGAAAGGAAATTACTGATGCCGACATTCTACAATGGGCTAATACCAAAGTGAACAACTCTGGAAGCCAGAGTCGTATGGAAAGTTTCAAGGTAAAAGTTATGGCTTACTCAATTATATGATGCAGTCAAGACGAATTTGACTTTAATTTTTTGAGGTTTAATCATAGACGATGCTTTACTAGAAGCTTTTGCACATATGATAGACAAATGCTTATATTAACAAACTCGCATTGTTTGCGAAGCATACTGACTGAGTTTGAGCTGATGATTTGTTTTGTCCAATAAGACTAGAACAGTAATATGAGCTGATGATTGGGAAATTTAGTTAATTCTTCCAGATAAACTTGATTATATCAAAGACGGTAAGCAAAAATGAAAGCTGATGATAATGGATGTTCCTAGTGATTTCCTATTGGAATTTTACAGGATAAAAGATTGTCGGATGGAATTTTTTTCCTTGAGTTGCTTAGCGCTGTTCAGCCCAGAGCAGTAAATTGGAGTCTTGTCACAAAAGGAGTGACTGGTACGCCTTTTCTAAATGCTGTAGGAAATGGTATGTTTCCAAAGTTACTTCTAGCTAAATTATGTGTTTGCCAACTTGGAATCAATGCAGATGAACAGAAAAAAATGAATGCATCCTACATCATCAGTATTGCGAGGAAGTTGGGATGTTCAATATTTTTACTTCCTGAAGACATAACTGAGGTGCTTAAAAAGTTGCAAGTATATTTATTTACTTTGTAGACAAGATTGGCACTGTAATGCCTCTATCAGGCATCGTTTACTACGATACTTTAGTTTCCATTACTATATTTTATTATTGTTTCTGTTGTGTTCAAGCACCTAAACGCAAATGCCTGCTTCAGGTAAATCAGAAGATGATTCTTACACTCACCGCGAGCATTATGTATTGGTTTCTTAAACAACCAATTGAGGACAAAGCACCTGGAACCTCTGATAGTGATACCGTATCAACATCAACGGTGGATGATTCTGCCTCCGAGTCATCGTTGGAAGACAATGGAAATTTATAAACAATCCCTTGAGCATGTAACTGAAGTTTATACATGTGAATAGGCTTTTTTTTTGTCTTAAGCCTTCTTTTTCCTTGTGTGTTCTTATATCTCAAATGTTCTTGGCACATGTAAACTCATTTTGGGTTGGTGGAAGAGTCCTCTTTAGACAAGCTAACATATATCCCTTCTTTGGATGCAAACGATGGTTAGCATAAATTTTTATCCTCCTATAAACAGGGTCGTTCCTATCGTTTTATAGGCCCTAGGCGAAATAACAAAAAGGTCCCAATAAATTGAAAATATACTTAAGTTTACATGTTTGTATGAAATATAAATTACTCAATTCATAAGTCTAAATACT